>JAQSUU010000016.1:600000-960000 GCA_038087645.1 Saccharum hybrid cultivar R570 | reverse complement strand
ACAACAGGGTGGACCAGACCCTGACTTTAGGGTGATCAGACCCTCCCTTCAGCGTCTGGTCACTAAACCGCAAGGTTTAGTAAGGACCGAACCCTGCGACCTGTGCGTTCGGTCATCAACGGGTGCATCTAGTCCAGAGTCAACAGAATGACTCTAGACGGCATGGCATGACCGGACTTAGGTGACTGGACGACTGGACCCGACAAAGGCAGCGTCCAATCGGCATCAAGAGAGGTTCTAGAGAGCGCGTGACTCGACCAAACTTGTACGATCGACGCGATCGGATTCAGCGTGCGTCCGGTCCAGAGTCTGGCCCACTATCAGTATTAGGTGTGTGACTCAATGGTTGGCTTAGTGGTCACCTATCAGAGGCGACCAGACCCTGGCAGCAGAGTCCGGTCTGACCGTAGAGGCGGGTCCAGTCGGTGTAGAAAGTGCCCACCAAAGGGACCAACAGCTATATTTGCTTAGGGGCCTATATGTACCCCCATGGCTAGCCATTTGAGGTGCGTGAGAACCCAAGGAATTGTTATATGAGTTGAAACTCAATATTAGTTGCTCTAGGCACCAAAGTGCTTAGCGAAATATTAGGTGATTAGCATAGGTGCTTTGCGAAGTGCTTAGGTTAGTTAGACCACCGCCTATGCACTTGCTCTAGGTTTAGACCTAGTGTTTAGTGAGGTTTGCATACCTCTTAACCCAAGGTGCTTGCGCGCATCGTGTTGTACATCAGAGGGGCTTGTAGTCTTGCGAGATCACACTAACTGCGTTTGTGGTGTGACTGCCACCGTATACTAAAGGGAACAAAGCCCGCGGCGTTTCAGCTAGAAGCTTGATAGTGGAGACGGCGGGGAGCAGTCCGGGAGAGGCTTGCCAAAAGGCACACCGGAGACCCACTTGCACATGGGAAAGGCCTGGAGCTATCCACGGAGTTACCCGACCAGGAGCTTGGCCCTTGCGAGGGATTCCTTGCGAGGGGCTCCAACAAGGACTAGGGGAAAGCTTGAGAGCTTCTCGATACCTCGGTAAAAATACCGGAGTCATCAACAGGAGTTTGCATCTCTACCTCATCTTTACCTTCTGCATTTATATTGCTACCTTGGTTGTGTGCTTTACTTTCCTAGCTTAATTGATAGGCTAGTTGATAGGATTGTAACCTACGTTGCAAACTCTTTTGCGGTAGAGATAACAACACTTTGCATATTAAGATAAATCAGTGCAAAGATTCTAAAGCAGTTCAATGCACATATTTTTGAGAGCCCAATAAGTAGAGCATGAGAGTCTAAATATCAATTCCCAACTAAGTTCATATTTATCATAGTAAGAGTAATAATTCAACAAATCTCACATGACATACTTGTTTAAGGGCAACTGCAGTAAGTGTAACATAGTATAGCACACAAGTAGATGTCTCTGCAGAATAAATAGGGTTAGCATAAGTAGATGACTCTGCATAATATATCACCATGGTACCAAATGACTAGAAATGACAGGCTTACCTGCACCATTCTGTTATACTAAGTTATTAAGATCGACACCACATGTTATCTGCAAAGTGTTGTCCAAGTTCAGCGGCCACTCGTCAAGCAAAGTCACACATGCAACTCAATTACAAGAACTCAAATTCAGTAACTTCAGTGTTACAAAAGATAAATCAAAATGAATACTAATGAGCACTTCTGAATTTTCAATTTGAGGCCACAATCCATACTATCCTCCTCTCCTGCAGAAATTTAAATAGGCGAGTGTTCTTATAGGCATTTAATCAAACAATTCAAGTGCAAATTTCCAAACAATAGTATTCTTGCATTGGTTACAATACGTGGCTCAAGCAAGCAAGCGAAAAACTTCAGCATAGTTCTCTGTTCCATGATTAGCAGCATGCACTGACCTCAATTGACAGGTGCAGAGGTTCAGCAACGGTGCGGAGAGCAGCTATTGCTGCAGGGGCCAGTAACCACTCGGTCAGCAGGCGCTCGGGCAGCAACCCATTTACTTATCTGTAACATAAAACACAACGGCAAGTGAGTGCAATTGGTAACTTTATTTGTCCTATAACGTTAATTGTTTACAGAACAATGCAATTGACAACTTGCTCATACATGTAGGCCACAGACAATCTGAAGATGCCCTTGTATCATTCAAGGACTTGTGTTTACACCAAGATTTGGTAAGCTTACCCTGAAGAGGAAAGAATCAGACGATGATATCAAAAACATGAAAATCATATTTGCAAGCCAGCCACAGGTTCAGTTAGGCTAAATCATCTACGATGTATTGCCGGGTAGACAAAGGTCATTTAATATTTCAAATATTTGGCAAGAAGACACAGTCCAGTTTAGTTAATCTACTACGGAGATCTTACGTGGACAAGTCCAAAAGAAATATTATTGCCGACCTGGATGTGTATACGTGAGGAAAAGCAGGAAAGTAAATAGGTCGGTGGTTGCTTGCAAGCAAAGGAAGTTACATGCATGCAAGGTCGGATAAGGAAGGAACGCGAGCAAGTCCAGGAGAAATCGTCAATTTGATCTTGCATGCAAGTTTATATTTGCTAGAGGGAGATACACATATACGTAGACTTCGTGGACATGGCTATGGAGGAGAAGGAATAGTGTTTTATCTAGGACAAACTCAACGTCCAGAAGCAAGGACACGTATATCATGTATATGCAAGGCCGGCGGTGTCATGTTCATATACGTACTCGGCAAGGTATGTCTGCGTACAGGACTTTTACCAATTGAACCAAAGACACGTCGGTCAAGGAAGCTTATTAGCAAGGACTCTACATAAGGGAAATTGGAGTCAATGTATTTTAATATTTCCTTTTCGGAACTGCTAGCGCCCGGACGCCTGGCTCCAGGGGGGCATCCGGACGCTCCCCAACCCCGCCAGTGCCTCCCGCCCGTCCCGCCCCGCACGCAACAGCCCGCCCCGCCCCACGAAAATGAAAACGGAAAATGCGACCCCGCCCCGCTCCCGCACGGGAACCCGCGAACCCCCGTCCCGCCCCTGCACGGAGCCCCGCCACCAGCTCACCACCATGTTCCACCCTCCTATGTGCAGCAGAGGTATAATGCTATTGCAACAAAGGACTCCTAATGAAACAAACATGAGAGAACTAGTGAAACAAACGAAAAAAAATGTTGAAACGTCGGGAAAACACGTAATGAAACAAGTAGAAAAAACTGGTGAAACAAAACCAAAAAAACTGTTGAAACATCGAAAAACAACTAATGGAACAAGGAGAAAAAAGCTTCTGCAACAAAAGGAGAACAACCTACTGCAACAAGAAGAAGAACCTACTGCAACAAAGGAGAATAAGCTATTGCAACAAAAAAGAGAAGAAAGATGCTGCAAACAAGGAGAATAAGCTACTGCAACGAAGAGAAGAAGCTACTGCAACAAAGGAGAAGAAGTTACTGCAACATCAGAAGCGATACTAATAAAACATCGGGAAACATGTGGGGTGATGCTGCAAACAAGGGGAAAAACTATTGAAACATCTCAAAAAGAACTGCAACATCAGAGAATCGTGCAAACATTTCACATCATCTGTTGCATGTAGCTTAGATCTGACTCGCCACAAACCCTAGCCGCCATCAAAACCTTAGATCCAGAGGGGGAAGGAGGAGGAGGAGGTGGAGGGGGAGGAGGAGGAGGGAGGGGGAAAATCTCAGATCCGGATCCAGAGAGAGGAAGAGAGGAGAGGAGATCCAGATCAAGAGAGAGGAAGGGAGAAGAGGAGATCCAGATCAAGAGAGAGAAAGGGAGGAGAGGAGGCTCTAGATCTAGATCCGTATGCCACC
The DNA here is from genome assembly GCA_038087645.1 of Saccharum hybrid cultivar R570. Lineage (NCBI taxonomy): Eukaryota > Viridiplantae > Streptophyta > Magnoliopsida > Poales > Poaceae > Saccharum > Saccharum hybrid cultivar. The sequence continues at coordinate 956,190 of JAQSUU010000016.1, read as the reverse complement.
TACCTCGTCGGAGCCACCACCGTCACCCTCATCTCCGATGAGGTGCCAGAGCCGGGTCGCAGAGGAAACGGAGGTGTGTGGGAGGGCGCGGTGTGCGCGAGGGGAGAAGGGGAAGGAAGCACGACACGTCGCGGGCGCGCAACGAGCTTGCTGGGGCGCGGCGCGTGGTGCAGGCCATCCCGACGATGGCGCGGGAGCGCGAGCAACGAGGGGGCGGAGGTGCGAGAGGCGAGTGGGAGTGGAGAGGCGTGGTGAGCGAGGAGGAAGAAGTGAAGAGACGGAAGTCATACGAGCGAGCGAGTGGGTGGAAGCGTCCGACATATATATCATTACCGTTTCCTTTTTAGATATTGTTAGGCAAGTTACGTGCTAAGCTCCGGGGTATAAATATAAACTCACGGCCAATGTATCAAACATCTCTCACCGATCAATCAAACCAGTACCTTTACTTTTTTTTCTAGCTTACGCCACCCCTAGGAGTAGGAGTAGAGTAGATCTCGGTGAGTTATTCGGGCAAGCAGAGCTGCATTGGTTTAGCTGACCTCTGGTTTGTCTGTGAGTACCGTCATGACTTATATTATTACTTGTAAGGCTGCATCAGCTAACTCGATCTCTTGCAAGTCGTGGTATAAGTTAGTTATCGATCTATATTGTTATTTGTAAGGCTGCATCAGCTGACTCGATCTTTTACAAATCGTGGTATAGATTAGTTATCGATTCGTATCAATCTTTACAAGACTGCAATAGACGAATGATCTCTTGTAAACATTGATATTAGTCAAAGTTATCGATATTGTGTCAAATAGTTTATTGTTTAATATAATATCACCAATTACCCAATCTAAGATCAGGATTCATTAGTTTTACTATTTTGATCTATTGTCTGCCGGTTGCTTCCATGATTGAACTCAATTCTTGATGTTAGATCCTGCTTATCGACTAAGTTATCTCGATCTTGATCGTAGCAAGTGTTCGAAGTTATGTTCTATTAAAAGGTAGATTCATTGATTAGCAGTCTTTGTTTTAATTTCACTATCAATGTTGCATCAGTCGACTCGATCTGTTGATAGTGCGTTAGATCGAATATTGTTGATTAATAGATTTATCTATTAAGAAGAGTATGGCGTCGACCATTCACTATGTCTCTATCGGCTATTTAGCCGATGGCTTGAGCTTTCACGTGTATAATATGCCTTCATGATTCTGCTGAAATATGAGTAGATCTATCGATTGCTAGTCTCTGATTGGGTCCTAGTGTCAATGCTGCATCAGCCGACTCAACCTATTCACAGTATAATAGATTGAATCTAGTTGGTTTATAGATATATTTATATCCAATGGATAAGTGTTTGCATGTTATACAACAAAATCATTGGAATCGGCTATTTTAGCCGATAGCCTGTCTATTGAGAATATATTGGTTCTTCATACGTTTGTACTTATTTTGGTCTTGGTCAAAAGCTAGTATGATTCTCAATTAACATAATGTTTTCACGCTTATTCATTACATCTTTATATGCTTTCATGATCATGGGCTATTAGATCTACATAAATAATACCTGATAATTGCCGATAATGCTTATTTCATTTACTTCGCATCATGAACATGCTAGATATCGACTCTTTAGTCGATAGCCTTATCTCATCAGCTACTTAGCCGCATATTTGGAACTGTCTGGAGCAACACCGTCATGTTCCACCTCCGGCCGCGTGCTCGTTCTCGGCCACCACAACGCCCTAGTCGCTCGCAACCCTATCACCTCCAGGCAGATCTGAATTTGGGGATGAAAGAAGGTGTGCTCAACTTGGTTCGTCGCCGGCAAAGGCCAAAATGACGGTGGCCGGGAGGAGGCAGTGCGCAGCGGCAGGGGCCGAGTAGAGCGACGATGCAGCGCCGCCGATGGGATATGCGGTCGTCGCAGAGGGACCATCGGAGAGACAGTGAGGAGCGCCAAGCGGGGTTACTGGCGGGGACGGCGCCAGCTGTAGCCGGAGGCGGAGGCGGCGTGTGGGGGAGGAGCAGGGACAGGCGGCTTGTGGGGGGAGGAGCATGGATGGCGGCGCTGCGATGTGGAGACCGAGAGAGAGAGAGACAGAGCCTAAGGAGTCGGGCATGAAGGAGAAATGAAAGGATCAAGATGCCTAAGAGGGTGAATTGGGCTTTTCTAAAATTTATTGCAAGAATTAAATCCTACTAAGCCATAATTCACCCCTAGTGCCTACAAGTGTTCCTAGTGATTCTATCGATAAAAGTTTTGCACCCTAAGTTTCAATCCTAGTCTAGCAAGGCAATTCTAGGAAAGTAAACCAAGCAACAAGAGTAATACAATAAAGTAAATTGCTTGAAAGTAAAGGGTTAGGAACACAGCGATATTTTTCCGAGGTATCGGAGAGTCGCCACTCCCCACTAGTCCTCGTTGGAGCACCCGCACAAGGGTGTAGCTCCCCCTTGATCCACGCGAGGATCAAGGGCTCTCTACGGGCTAATTCTTTGACACTCCGTCATGGTGAACCGCCCACAACCGCTCACTAGATGAGTTAGGTCATCCACAAGCTCCGTCGGATGATCACCAAGCTCCCAATCATCACCAAGCCGTCTAGGTGATGGCGATCACCAAGAGTAACAAGCAAGAACTCTCACTTGACCACGACAAGCCTAATGAGAAGGTGGATGCACACTTGCTACTCCCTAGTCACTAATGAGGGATCTTAATCTTAGATTCTCAAATCTCAATCCTCACTAGAGCTCTTGCACTTCTGCATATGAAAGGTGTTTCTCAGCTGAACAAATGAGAAAGAGACCTCAAATAGAGGGGTAGGGGATGTATTTATACTCCCCACAGTCAATCCCAACCATTATGTGCCAACTCAGCACTTTTTGTACTGACCAGACGCGCCGGTCGACGTGACCGGACACGTCCAGTTGGTGGCAACGGTCGAATTGAAAAACAAAGGCGCTGAGTGACCGGACGCGCAGGCGAGTCCGATTAGGGGTGACTGGACACGTCCGGTCGCTCAAAACCCTTTCTGGAACCTTTCTGTACTTTGATCGGACGCACAGACGAGTTCGATCGGTGATGACCGGACGCGTCCGGTCAACGAAGTTCCTCTCTAGAAATGGACCGGACGCACTGTAGACGCGTCCGATCAATTTCCTAGTCGCGTCCGATCATGACACTTACCCTCTCTGACTCTGGTCAACATGATCTACGCGTCCAGTCCATGGGAGGACCGCGTCCGGTCGATTGTATTGAGTCCGCGGTGACTGCCAGTACTAACCGGACGCATCCGGTCAATGCAGAGACCGTGTCCGATCAAGAAGAAATGGCTCAAAAGACTTCGAATCGCGAAGCAACCTGAACCGAGTTTCTTCCAACTAAACTTTGGGCTTCACCTGAGCTACCTAGTTGTAAGTTTGACAAGTGTGCACCACACCTAAACAAAAAAACTGACCTAGGTCAAGCTACTTGCTCATGCCCCCCTTTATAGTATGGCCAAAGGAGAAAAGCGAAGATCCTAACGACTATTCCGAACGTAACTCAACTCCTCAACGTCTGGAACTAACCGTCCTTAATCTTGATGTTAATCATTTGAAAACCGAAATGATTTCCATCAAGGGGCATGAAAACCATAGTGCCCAAAATAGTCACCATTCTCATGACCTAACTTACCAAAGTTTCTACAAAACACACGTTAGTCATGGTAATGTTGTGTTGTCATCAATTGCTGAAACCAACTCTAGGGGCCTAGATGCTTTCAATCTCCCCCTTTTTGGTGATTGATGACAACACCTTGAGTAAGTAGATTTAAGAGATGAGGTTTTCGATCATGCTTGGTTCACATAAGCAAAAGGCAATAAGAACAAGGGGTTTATGATTGCTTATGTGCTCCAAGCCAATAGGGTGTACTCATAAGATGAAACAAGAAGAGTTAGTACATAAAAGCATAGCTCATATGAAATCGGAGCAAGGCACGGAAGCAAAACCTTATGAGCTAGAACCAATCATGTGACATGATATAATAGAGACAAGATAATCTACATATTACTCAACTATCTCACAAGCACACACGACACATAATGCAAGTGCAGGAATATAAACATGGTGCATGAAAGTAGCACACAAAGCGTCAAGAAACCGAAACCCTCTCTCGCAACTCCCCTGAATCTACTCTCTCTCCCCCTTTGGCATTAAGAGCCAAAAAACTAAGGGTCCGAAGGAGGAATGGAAGCAGTCAAGTCGAGTGCAGAGGAGCGTGGAGTGATCAAAAATTGAGAAGTGTCCTCCTCTGACTCTGAGTTGTCATGTTGACCCTCTGTAGGTACACGTGGAAGTGAAGCGGTCTAGATCTGCTTAGTGTGTGGGTCGGCAAGCTGTAACTCAGGAGCAGGAGCTGATGAAGTTGTAGCTACGAGAGCCACAGTCTCTGTCACCTGATCCTGAAGAGTACCAATCGTGGGAGGATTAATCGAAGCAACCAATGAAGGAACTGTCTCTGTAGTCCCGGTCCCCATCACTAAAGGAGCCATTGTCTCTGAAGCTGATATCTCTGTAATGGTCAGAACTATGGTCATCGGCTGACCGGTTAACTCACTGTAGGACGCACTCAAGTCAGTAGAGAATGGAGTGCCAGTCAGAAGGTGAGGCCTGAGCTGAACCAGTGGAGTGAATCCTGTCTGAATAGGAGTGTAGCCTGGGGACTGAAATGACTGAGGCACCTACTTCTGAGGTGAGGCAAACTGAAAGCTCGGCTGTGGTCCCTGACTCTGAAGCCCACTGGGCTGTAAAGCTGGAGTAAGGACGAACGGAGGTGGAGGGACCCCAATAGTAACAAGGTGTCTCAAGAGCTCAAGGTACTGCTGTTGGGTAGCTGCCTGTTGCCTCTGTGTCTCTATCTACTGCCTCTAAAACTCGTCCTAACGAGCCTAAATCTGTGCAAATGCAGCTGCGTTGTCCTGAGCCTGTCTTTGTAGCTGAATCTCCTGCCTCTCCTGAGCCTGAGTCAGCCTCTCAAGTATATCCACCATGGCTGGGTCTATGCATGAGACTGAACCAAAACCACCGGCCTCATGGTCATGAGAACGAGGAGAGCGGTACCAAGGAAGTGGCTGGTAGTCATCATCAGTGCTGTTAGTGGCGTCGTTCTCGTCTGGATCGACTGGCTGAGCATCTAAGTTGGCAAGCTCTGCCTCTGCAAGTCCCTCAATAGTATGGGCCTGCTCAGCTACAGTCGCAGGTACCTCTGCTCTCTAACACTGACTCTGTCTAGGTGCCTGCTCTCAGGTGATAGAGGCCCATAGCTGTCGTATGTCATACTCAGGGAAGGTTGTCGTGGTGTCAGAGATCTCTGCTCGAATCTTAGCTGGAAGGTCGCAAGCACACCGAATCAGAAAATAAACCCAATGGGCATAGGGTAGCTGACGGTGACCCTTGAAGCTCTCTACTAAAATATCCTCCATCTCATAGAGCATCAAATCCCAAATATCAAACGGAGTCTGAGAGATAAGGTGATGAACTACCCAAAGATGCATATGTGTCAAACCCTCTCGGTAGCCCAACCTCGGAAGCAGCGTCCTCCTCACAATAGCATCAAGAACTCTGGCAATAGGAGTCAAACTAGCTGGTGTACGTCTGGACCCCTCACCAAATGGCTCACGAAAGCACGGTCTAACTAAGTCTGTAGGTGGCACAGTGCCGCCGTGTGAACGCCTCGGTGGTGGTGTCTGACCAAAACAAAGCTGGTGGATCTTCGTCTCTAAAGCTGGGAGCCTAAGAATCTCCCGTACCCTGGTGCTGTATAGCCTGCAGTCACGACCTCTGAATGCAAAGTGGATGAACTCGTGAGCGGGGTCTATCCAAAGTGAAGAGTAGAAATCCCTGACCCATGTGCCGCAGTATGCTCCTGTCCGACCCAGAAGATTTGACAATCCTGGTAGAAAAGAAATGTGGGGACGAAGTTGTTCGCCAATAACTGCAACAAGTGACTCTTGTCGATAAACCCTTTGCGGTCTGAAGGCAATCCCACTGTCAACATAAGCTCTGTAAAATTCCTCATGCAGAGGTGTGTAGAATCCCTCTGAAGCTATAGTGTCCCACTGAGGTGGGAACCACCGAGCAACCTCGACGAAATGGAGAGCCTAAACCTATCGTGTTGTAGCTCCCCTCAGGTCAAAGTGCTCAACTAGGGGCTGACCACGAGCTCTGGGAGGTGGATGACATCCATGTCTCTGACCCTCTGACCTAGGAGTCACCTAAGGTAACACAGGCAGTGTCTACTCCTGTGTCTCCTCTGTCTGCTCTACGGGCTGCTCCTCTGTCTGCTCTGCGGACTACTCCTCTGTCTCCTCGGTGGCCTCTGTACCAAGCTGTCGTCCCTCAAGGTGAAAGCGGTGCTCGCCAATCTGAATACCACCGCCTCTACCTCCTCTCTTAGCTTGATCAGCAGCGTCAGCCACTGCCTGTGCTACCTCTGCCTCTGTGAGCATCCTCTTTCTTTTCTTGGTGGCGATCTTCTTGCGCTTGCCTTGGGTAACCTCTGTCAAACGTGGAGGACTTATGTCCCCGTCACTCGAAGCTCCACCAACATTCTTGCAGCGGGCCATGCTAATAAGGCTCTATGACTGAGAACAACTAACACTGAAAAGATGATGAGCTGATTCTCAAGAGGCTTGGCCTCAATCCGTATCCGTAGGCTTGGCCTCGGATTCAATACTGACAAAGGTGCCAAAACAACACAGAGAACTGACTCGCTGCACTGGATGGAATAGATAGTGTTACAATAAGCAATATAATTTCTAGGGTTATGTGATCCTATTGGAAGCAAGCAATTTTAGGTACGATCAGAGTGAGGCAAAACAAATTCTACCTTAAAACGGAGGAAGCCCTATGAAGCGAGAAGAAAAGGATGAAGTAGCACCACTCCTAAGAATTGAAGCCAGAAAAAACTGAGGCCAATCAAAAAGTCACAAAGGAGAGCTGTAATGCTTGACGGCGATGAAATCAAGCGATGCTGGCAGCGGCTAGGGCAGCGGTGACGGGCGGCGGCCAGGGCAGGTAAGATGGCGCGGCGGGCCTTCACTATTGGCGGTCGGAGAGGAGAGGGGCAGCGGCTGTTGGTTGACGTGGTGGAGGAGGAGCGGTGGCGTGCGGGTTATGCGGAGGAGGAGGAGCGGCAGCGTGCGGGTTATGCGGAGGAGGAGCGGCGGCGCGCGGTTGATGTAGTGGAGGAGAAGCGGCGGTGGCGGCAAGGTGAGGGCAGAGGAAGGCGGTGGCACCAGGGTTATGGCAGAGGTGCTGCGCACAGTGGAGAGGAAGAAAGGAAAACCGCCAATAGATCGGTTGAAGAACTTGAGATCCGCTTTTCAAAGGTTGACCGGACGCACTCCTCGACTGACCGGACGTGCTGTAGAGGCGTCCGGTTAGAGTCCAGTAAGGTCTAGGAGCGACCGGACGCGTCCGTTGAGAGGTGACCGGACACGGACAGAGTCCGGTCAGAAGTCCACCCGAGAACCATCTTCACACGACCGGACACACAGGTGATGTCCAAAACCAGACGCAGTGGTCGAGCAGCGTCGCGTCCGGTCCAGCGTCCGGTCAGAGGTCCACGAGAACCACCTTCGCGCGACCGGATGTGCAGGTGATGTCCGGAACCGGACGCAGTGGTCGAGCAGCATCGCGTCCGGTCTAGCGTCTGGTCCAGCGTCCAGTCAATGATTTTCACCTTTTCCCTTCCCAATCTTCGACGCGACTTCTCCCAATCAAGTTTGAATACAAAAAGATACAAATAAACACTAATTGGAACCTGATATGAATGTGTTCTCTCAAACCCTCAAGTTTTCAAAATAGATTTGCCTTAGGCTAGTATTATTTTTAAGAAAATATATGATAAACACCCGAGGAGCAACGTATGGCCATGCAATAGAGTTTATAAACCCTTGGGAGCATCAAATGCTCTCTCTATCCATGGACGAACACAGAGGTTGCTCAAAGCAAAACCAAAAAGAAATGACAAAGCAACAAACATGCATATGCAATGCAAAGCAAGAAGGTAAAACTAGGTTGCTTGTCAAGTTTGATCCACGATTAGGCTTCTTCACTCCTTCAAAAGAGGGTTATCGTAACCATGTTAGACAAGTCCTAGATGCATTACGGAAGTTTAAACATGACATATATTACAATGCAATACAAGGGACAACACAAGCTCATTTTTTAAAATTACTAGAATCAAGCACATTTAGCTCACTTCTCAACCTACAAAAGGTAGCCTCATCCAAAGGTTTAGTGAAGATATCTGCTAATTAATTTTCACTTCTTACACCTTCTAGTGATATATCATTTTTAGCAACATGATCCCTTAGAAAGTGATGATGGATATCAATGTGCTTGGTGCATGAGTGTTGTACCGGATTATTGGCAATTTTAATGACAGTTTCATTATCACATAAAAGTGGCACCTTATCAAGAACAACACCATAGTCTAGAAGAGTTTGCTTCATATATAAGATTTGTGCACAACAAGCCCCGTGGCAATGTATTTTGCCTCGGTGGTGGACAAAGCCACACTATTTTACTTTTTAGATGACCAAGATACAAGTGACCTCCCAAGCAAATGGCACCCTCCAGATGTGCTTTTTCTATCAATTTTGCAACCAGCATAATCCGAGTCAGAATAGCCAACTAGTTGGAATCTAGCTCCTTTAGGATACCAAAGGCCAATGCTTGGGGTGTGCTTAAGATATCTTAAGATTCTTTTCACGACACTTAGATGAGGTTCTTTAGGACACGCTTGAAAGCGAGCACACATGCACACAGTAAACATGATATCGGGCCTAGATGCGATAAGGTATAACAAGCTACCAATCATAGAACAGTAGACAGTTTGATCAACCAGTTTACCTCCCTCATCTAGGTTGAGATGTCTATTAGATGGCATTGGGGTCTTGATTGGCTTACAATCCTCCATCTTGAACCTCTTGAGAAGATCCTTGGTATACTTTTCTTGAGAGATAAAAATCCCTTCTTTTATTTGCTTGACTTGAAAACCAAGAAAGAATGTAAGTTCACCAATCATGGACATCTCGAACTCCTTTGACATCAATTCACCAAATTCCTTGCAATAATCTTCATTTGTTGAGCCGAAGATAATATCATCAACATAGACTTGACAAATGAAGATATGTCCATTAAGCTTCTTGGTGAATAGTATGGTGTCGACCTTCCCAATAGTGAAGCCCTTCTCAACGAGGAAGTCCCGGAGGCGCTTATACCATGCTCTAGGGACTTGCTTGAGCCCATATAGCGCCTTGGAAAACCTATAAACATGATTATGATATCTAGGGTCTTCAAACTCGAGAGGTTGATCAACATAAACTAGTTCATTTATGAAGCCATTTAAAAACACACTTTTAACATCCATTTGATATAATTTCATTTCATGATGTGATGCATATGCAAGAAGGATACGGATGACTTTAAGTCTTGCAACGGGTGCAAAGGTCTCTCCAAAGTTAAGGCCTTCAACTTGAGAGAACCCCTTTACAACTAGTCTTGCCTTGTTCCTCATAACTATGCCTTGGTCATCTTGCTTGTTGCGGAACACCCACTTGGTTCCAATGACCCTTGCACCTTTTGGATGCTCCTCAAGTGTCCAAACTTGATTGCGGGTGAAGTTGTTCAATTCTTTGTGCATTGCATTCACCCAATCTGGATCTTGAAGAGCTTATTCTATATTCTTAGGTTCAAGACAAGAGACAAAAAGAGTGATGTTCAACAAAAGAAGCAAGCTTTTGAGATCGAGTCATTACACCATTTGTAGGACTCCCTATGATGAGATCTTGTGGATGTGCTTGAAGTAGAGGTGAGTGTCTTCTATTAATCACTTGAGGAGGAGGTTGGGGAGCATCAACATCTTGAGCTTATGCCTCGGCTTGTTCATGAGAGACATGAGTGTCTTCATTTTCAACTCTCTCATTCTTGTCATCATCTTGAGGTGATGAAGATGGTGGATCGACCATTTGAGCATCATCTTCATCATCTTTAGGCTTGATGTCTCCCATCAGCATGTTCTTCACTGTCTCCCTCAATGATTCATCATCTACATCATCATAATTCTCAATTGCTCCTTGGGAGCCGTTAGATTCATCAAATTCCACATCATATGTTTCTTCAACCAAACCGGTGGCATGGTTAAATACTCTATGCTTTGGACTTTGATGAGTAGCCAACAAGAAAACCAATATCACAATGTGTTTGGAACTTCCCTAGGTGTTGCCGCTTCTTGTAGATGTAGCATTTGCAACCAAACACCCGAAAGAATGAGACGTCCAGCTTCTTCCCATTTAGCAATTCATAGGGGGTCTTGCCAAGAAACTTTTGTAGGAAGAGACGATTTAATGCATAGCATGCGGTGTTAATTGCCTCGGCCCACAAATTTTCCAGTGTGTTGTACTCATCTAGCATTATTCTTGCAAGGGTAATCAATGTCCGGTTCTTTCTCTCAACTACACCATTTTGTTGAGGAGTGTAGGTTAATGAAACCTCATGCTTGATCCCAATCTCATCACAATAAGCTTCAATATTTGTGTTGTCAAATTCTTTGCTATTGTCACTTCTTATCTTCGTTATCTTGACTTCAAATTCATTTTGGGCTCTCTTTGCAAACTTCTTGAAACAAGTGGCCACTTCGGATTTGTCATGAAGAAAGAATGTCCAAGTGTATCTTGAGTAGTCATTCACAATCACAAGACAATAAAGATTTCCACCCAAGCTCTTGTAAGTTGTAGGACCAAACAAATCCATGTGTAGAAGCTCTAACACTCTTGATGTTGACATGTAAGCTTTTGTTGGATGAGTATTTGCAACTTGTTTACCGGCTTGACATGCACTACAAGATTTGTCCTTCTCAAACTTGATATCTTTCAAGCCTCTCACTAACTCTTTCTTCAATAATTTGTTGAGAGTATTCATTCCAACATGAGCAAGCCTCCTATGCTAAAGCCACCCAAGTAAAGTTTTGGTGAACAAGCATGTCATCAAATTTGCATCTTCGGAGGTGAAATCAACAAGATAGAGATTGTTATATCTAAAGCCTTTAAAAATTATTTGCTTGTCTTCTATCTTTGATACTACCACTTCATTTGGTGTGAATAAGCATTGATAGCCAAGATCACAAAGTTGCCCAACGGATAGTAGATTGAAACTCAAGGAAACAATATAGAGCACATTTGAAAGAGAGTGATCATTTGATATTGCAATCTTGCCTATACCCTTGACTTTGCTCTTTGAATTGTCCCTAAAAGTAATCTTCTCTTGACATTCCCCATTTTCTTCAAGTGAGGTGAACATACGAGGGTCACCGGTCATATGTTGAGTGCAACCACTATCAATAACCCAATGAGTTCCACCGGTCTTGTAGTTCACTTACACACAAGAGCTCAAGCTTTTTGTTTAGGGACCCAAACTTGAGAGGGACCCTTGACTTTCTCAACTAGTGACTTGGCAACCCAACTTTTCTTAGGCCTATTCTTGTTTGGGGGACCCAAGAACATGACTTTCATCTTTCTACTAGAATCTCTTCTAAGCATATAGTGAGCATTGAAAGCAAAGGGTCTAGCATGATTGGGCAAGGGTTGTGGTGGTGAAGTTTCACACTCATGAGCAAAGTGGCCCTCTTGTCCACACTCAACACATCTCTTAGGCTTGGGCTTTGATTTGCTTTGTTGTTGAGTTTTGGCCTTCTTCTCTTGATTTGCCAAGTAACCAATACCACTTCTATCCATCTTCATGACGGTGTTCATGAGTAGCTCACTTTGCAAGTATTGACCTCTTGTAAACTTGCTTAAACCGGTCTTGAGATGCTCTTTCTCTTGCTTTAGCTTTTTGTTCTCCTTAATGAGTGATTCATTTGATGTTTGCTTTTCAAGAGCAATAAACCCTTTTAGCTTCTTGTTCTCATCTCTAAGCATTTCATTTTCACTCTTGAGCTTGACATAATCATCATAATTGTCGGATTCAACCACTTTCTTGCCTTTGCCACTAGAGCCTTGCTCAATGCTCTCAATAATCAAGTCATCACATGATGTGGCTATATCAATCTTAACAACTTGGTTAGTAGCATCATGTGTCTCAAGAGAGAGCTTATTAGCAACAACAAGACTATCATAATTAATTTTCAATGAAGTATATTTATCTTTTAGCAAGTTGTGCCTAGTGTTGAGCTCATCATGCTTCTTCTCAAGTTTATCATGTTCATCTCTAAGCTCTTTGTTGAAAGTTTTGAGCTCCTTGAGAGTAGAAGTCATAATTTCATTTTGATCATTAAGCTCATCACTAGTCTTTTGTGCAATCTCAAGCTTTGATGAAAGTGATTCATTTTCATTTTGAAGCTCATCATTTTCATTTCTAGTCTTTCTTATGACTTTAGAGTATTTATTGAGCAATTTTACAAGTTCATCATAAGAAGGTGCATCAAATTCATTATCACTATCACTATCATCATCATCACTTTCATTATTTTGTACCTTTCGTTCACCCTTGGCCATGAGGCATAGGTGAGTAGTGGATGACGACGGTGAAGATAGCGGTGAAGGTGGTGGTGAAGATGTCGATGAAGATGATGATGGCCCAATCACAAACGCGGCGACCTTCTCTTTCTCGTCGTCGCTATCATCACCGGAGGACTCACATGATGACTCAATGTCGGTGAGCCAATCACCAATAATGTAAGCTTTGCCTCCCTTTTTTGTGATATTCTTTCTTCTTGCCATCCTTCTTCTTGTATGACTTGTTCTTCTTCTTCTCATATTCTTCATCACTAGATTTATTTTTCTTGCCCTTGTTCTTGTTCTTGTATTTGTCTTTTGGAGGCTTAGGGTATTGATGAGCTAGATGACCAAGTTCACTATAATTGTAGCAATCCATTTCGGATATAGGCTTTCTTTTGCTACTTGTGAAGAACTTCTTCTTGCCATCGAACTTGATGCCACTCTTATTAAGCTTCTTTAGCATCTTGGTGGTCTTTCTCACCATGAGAGCAAGTGAAGCATCATCAATGTCACTCACTTGAGCTTTCATGCATGATCATGGCTTGACTCTTCTTCTTTTTCTTGTCATGGCTAGCTTTGAAAGTCAAGTCCTTCTTGGAAGATGATGAGCCCTCTTCTGGAGTGATATGCATGTACATCTCACGAGCATTGATCTTTCCCAATACTTGTGTCGGTGTTGCGGTGGAGAGATCGCTTTGGTGAAGCACGATGACAATGTGGCCATACTTCTCAACGGGAAGAACACTTAAGATCCTTCTTGCAACATCTAATGGACTCATTTGAGTGAGCCTGAGAGCATTGAGATCCTCCACAAGAACATTCAAGCGAGTGTACATGTCATTAGAACTTTCCTTGGGAAGCATCTCAAACGAATTAATCTTCTTCAAAGCAATATGATAGCGTTCCTCACGCTCACTCTTAGTTCCCTCATAGAGAGCACAAAGGTTTTCCCACAATTCATGAGCGTTTTTTACATTACGCACACAATTGAAGATATCCTTGTCAAGGCCCCGATAGAGTGTATTTTTTACCTTTGCATTCCACCGGTCGTACTTCTCGTCACCAACGGGGTTAGCCAGATCCTTGACTTCTGGAAGCCCTTTGATGGCGGCTCTAAGACACCCGACATCTATGGCTTCGAGGTACGCCTCCATGCGGATTTTCCAATGTGGAAAATCATCTCCCTCAAAGATGGAATGTGGTCCGTCCCCATTAGACATCTTGCTCTAGGCGGTAAAGCCTAATTTAGGAGCAACTCAGCTCCGATACCAATTGAAAGAATCAAGATGCCCAAGAGGGGGGGTGAATTGGGTTTTTCTAAAATTTATTGCGAGAATTAAATCCTACTAAGCCATAATTCAACCCTAGTACCTACAAGTGTTCCTAGTGATTCTATCGATAAAAGTTTTGCACCCTAAGTTCCAATCCTAGTCTAGCATGGAAATTCTAGGAAAGTAAACCAAGCAACAAGAGTAATACGAGAAAGTAAATTGCTTGAAAGTAAAGGGTTAGGAACACGACGATGTTTTCTTGAGGTGTCGGAGAGTCGCCACTCCCCACTAGTCCTCGTTGGATCACCCGCGCAAGGGTATAGCTCCTCCTTGATCCACGCGAGGATCAAGTGCTCTCTACGGGCTGATTCTTTGACACTCCGTCGCGGTGAATCACCCACAACCGCTCACAAGATGAGTTAGGTCATCCACAAGCTCCGCCGGATGATCACCAAGCTCCCAATCACCACCAAGCCATCTAGGTGATGGCGATCACTAAGAGTAACAAGCAAAAACTCTCACTTGACCACGACAAGCCTAATGAGAAGGTGGATGCACACTTGCTACTCCCTAGTCACTAATGAGGGATCTTAATTTTGGATTCTCAAATCTCAATCCTCACTAGAGCTCTTCCACTTCCTTGCATATGAAAGATGTTTCTCAGCTGAATAAATGAGCAAGAGACCTCAAATAGAGGGGTAGGGGATGTATTTATACTCCCCACAGTCAATCCAAACCATTATGTGCCAACTCAGCATTTTTCGTACTGACCGGACGCGCCGGTCGACATGACCGGACGCGTCCGGTCGGTGACAACGGTCGAATTGAAAAACAAAGGCGCTGAGTGATCGAACGCATAGGCGAGTCCGATCAGAGGTGACCGAACGTGTCCGGTCGCTCAAAACCCTTTCTGGAACCTTTCTGTACTTTGACCGGACGCACAGACGAGTCCGATCGGTGATGACCGGACGCGTCCGGTCAACGAAGTTCCTCTCTGGAAATGGACCGGACGCACTGTAGACGTGTCCGATCAATTTCCTAGCCGCGTCCGATCACGACACTTACCCTCTCTGACTCTGGTCAACATGATCTACGCGTCCAGTCCATGGGAGGACCACGTCCGGTCGATTGTATTGAGTCTGCGGTGACTGCCAGTACTGACCGGACGTGTCCGGTCAAGGCAGAGACCGCGTCCGATCAATAAGAAATGGCTCAAAAGACTTCAAATCGCGACGCAACCTGAACCGAGTTTCTTCCAACTGAACTTTGGGCTTCACCTGAGCTACCTCGTGCTAAGTTTGACAAGTGTGCACCACACCTAAACAAAAAAACTCACCTAGGTCAAGCTACTCGCTCATGCCCCCTTTATAGTATGGCCAAAGGAGAAAAACGAAGATCCTAACGACTATTCCGAACGTAGCTCAACTCCTCGACGTCCGGAACTAACCGTCCTTAATATTGACGTTAATTCTTTGAAAACCGAAACGATTTCCATCAAGGGGCATGAAAACCATAGTGCCCAAAACAGTCACCATTCCCATGACCTAACTTACCAAAGTTTCTGCAAAACACACGTTAGTCATAGTAATGTTGTGTTGTCATCAATTGTCGAAACCAACTCTATGGGCCTAGATGCTTTCAAGAAGAACGAAGGTTGGGGAAAAGTGGTTGTCCTATAGTCCTCCCTCTCTCTGTCTATTTTTTTACCAGATTAAATATACAAAACATCACAGAATAAAACTTTTTATGATGATTTCTTATAACGTCGTACCTAAACTGTCATTATAACCATATTTCTTGTAGTGATGCAAAGCAGCGCATGAAAAATGAGACACAAGCATGTACGCGCAAAAGTTTAGATGCGTTGTCGTTACATGCACAGCAAGAGCTAGCACAGCGTGCACATGCCCGGTTGTACGCACGCTTCCTAGACGCATAGCCGCATAGGGACAAGTGTCTGCAGTGCGGTCCATGGAGTCGCGCAGTGGAGAAAAACCAAAGTTGGATTGCTTCTTGATTCAGCACTCAGGCATGCCAATTGCCAAGCACCTTTACGGCATCACACAAGCAAGACTACTGGAGGCGGCGACGTCCGTGGGCCGTGGCTGTGGATTCACGCCGTCGACGTCGGCCAGCGCCTCTCTCGGCGATCGATCGATCCTGTGGTGGTGGGCGGGCGAGAGTTACAGCACTGTTCCGCCCGTTCTTTTCCATGACGACGATGCCATGTCTTGTGTCCAATCAAGACGTTCCACAATTTCTACTAACTGTATGTATGCAGTGCAGTCAAGTCGTGAGATCCTCAGTAGCCAGCCAGCTCGATCTTTATTCCCCTGTGTTGTCCGAGCTGCAAGTATTTGCATCCACAAATCTCCCAGTGGCAAGGTAGCTACATCCACGTCGCTTTCTGCGCGGCGTTGTGTGAACCATATCGAAAGAAGAGCAGGCCGAAGGCAAAGCCAGCTAGGCTAGGCTAGCTGCTCCGACTTTTCCGGGCTCGGTCAGTTGCTGTGCGTGGTACGTGTGGCGAGCCGACCGCTGCGAGCGAGGCAACGAACTGCCCCTGGACCCTGGTGGCCAATCTGCGGTGCACGTCCACCAGGCCCTCGCATCCCCCGACCCGGGGCAAAGCAAAAGCAAAGCAAGCGCACATTCGCCTTTGGCTAGGGCCCGCGCCGGCACCACACCAGAGAGGAGATCGATCGGAGAGAGGCGGCCCCGCGGCCCGGCCGACGCCACACGCCACCGACATCGCATCAAGAGCGAGCCCATGCCGTGCCGGTCCTGCGGCGAGGGTGCGCGGGGAGCACGCGCGCGCACGTGGGGTGGGCCGGATCCGTTACCTGGTCCGTGTCGCGCCACCGCCGCGCCGCTCGGCTCCGGCTGGGGTCATCGAAAGGGTAGCTAGTGAATTGACACGTGTCTCGCTCTGTCAACTCTCAGAGAATGGGGACGATACGCATGGGTCGGGGAACGCACGTCCGCGCATCATCATCCTGTAATCGGAACACCACGCTAGCTGTACTCGCCCTCTTTTTCTGGTCTTGTGGATCGGAGATCGGGAGATCCCTGTCCTGCCCTGAGAAGGCCACTGCTCGTGCAAGCATGAAGTTACACCAGTTTGATCCACCGGTGGTTGAAGGCCGGCCACTGATATATTGACATCACTCGGCATGCTCCGGGCGGCCGGCCGGAGCAACCGCTCACCGCTAATATGTAGGTACCTAGCTACTACTGGTAGAGTAGTTGTTAGCATCCAGCTGCAGTACTGAACACACTCCACCACAAGTATTACCGGTGGCACAAGTAAACGGGACAAGGTTACCACAGCCACTAGCTCGACCCACCGACCGATCAAATCCGAACAACCAACCCCTTTGGACACAGGTGCGCCGACCTGTACGCTCCTCGTTCACTCGCTTATCGACCCTACAGTACCTAGGAATTGACTCGGCACATGCATGTTTGTACTACCGCCAGCCATGAGCTAATCAAACGTTTTCTCATCGCACGCGGCCGGCCGGGATCGGCAACTAACGAGCGGCAACGGGGCCGGCACGCGGGTGCGCGCTTGCGGCGTCGTACGGGCGAAACGCCGCGGCCAAAAGCGACGCCTCGCTCCCCGCGAGCCACGCGCGCGCCTCACTCCAGAGCTGAGCTCGCCAGGGCAGCCGACGAAACGATCAATCCAACGGCGCGCGCGGCTCGGCATCGGCATGGGCACGTCAACGCACTGTCGCGCGCTCTAAGCGCGCCGAGACGGACGTCCGTCCGGATCATCTTTTGCTGCACGATGACGGCTCATCCGAGGAGGTGATGCTCCTCCACTGGATCAGCACGTTGCGACATCAAAATAAAAAAATCTGATTCTACTGGTACTATTCGAGTACTGGATCGCCCACAAGATGTTACTGGATCGAAGTGATGCAATGCACCCAAATAATTTCCCCCCTGATCGGATGCATTGCACTTGCAAGGATATGTTCCCACGCACGACGAACAGGTTATGGGTTTATATGAATGGATACACAAGCTGACAGCGTTAGAATGTACAAGGTGGGTCTTGCCTTTGAGCTTTCAGAGTTTGTTCACAAATGCAAACCAATCCAAGGAACGAACACAGACGCACAAATATTCAACCACAAACAGGCAATTCAGCCTTCCTGTGCCTTCAGTAGGGTGCTTCGTTTCCCTGAGAAAAAATGAGAAAGCAAACAAGCAACTGCTATGAACGCCAGCGCACAAACAGGGTGGAAAATCGTACAAATTTTAGCGAAGTGTTACGGTCTGTAGAATGACAGGGGCTCTTTGACAAGCAAGTCCGAGCACGTTTTACTTTATTATGTATGACGTGGGAAGTACACTGTCATCAGATGATAAGAGCTTCGTGCTTTACCTTCAGGCTTCAGCTAACCGATAATCAGCTTGTACTGCCGAGGTCGACGTCCATTGTGTAATCATACTCGATAGTTGGTATGACTGTCGCTATGAATTTCAGAAATATGAAAAGGTACCTATTCACAAGTGGAGCCAGAAGTTTAGAAACTGGTCAAAAATAAGGGTGATGCGTAAATAAAGAATATTACTTGTCAACTTCTGGTTCCACTCCCCCCGACATTGGAACGTCGATGATCTTTTTCATCACAGCTGCATGTTTGCATGGGTGCACTGAAGCATGCTTTCCAGCCAATAAGTGAGGATGGTCCTCAATAGTCACCTGTGCAATACAGTGTCGTATCTTAGCGCATTGGCCATTGTACAAGAAAACTTCATTGTTTCGCTGGTGTAAGAGAAAACTGGGACCTGCTTCTGACACTAAATAATCATCTTGAATGGCACGACGTAGATAGTTTACAAATAAAGCCTTCAAACGCATGAAGCAACTATATTGTGCTATGATGGAAGAACCTATCTTCTAAGGTCCTCTCCTGGCACCAGCGGCAGAGCGTGAGGTGAAAGCGGTAAGTGTTTCACCGCTTCTATTCGCTAAATTAAGTTCCAACTCACAACCACTAATGTAAACGGCTTGAAAAGAAAAAAGGGCAAATAGAGGATGGGCCTTCAATGATCCATGAGCAGTGAGCCCGTGAGCACAAGATATCACGGTTATGGCGGTGCCCGGGCACAGCTTCAAGCAAGGCGAACGAACTACTTATGTAATTTTTTAAAGAAGGGAGAAGAGATTGGCACATTTGACAGGAACCTAGATCATTACGTGACAGCTCATGTCACAGGATTTTACTGCAGCGTAACATGATTCGGTCATTTGGCACTGGAGTTTTCTCCCGGCAACAAACCTTCATCACAATCCTAGAATGGGCTAGTAGTAATGGACTGGACTCCATACAGTGCCATGTGGTGAGTGCCCTTGTCAGTGAGGAAACAAAAAGGCAACACATGTTCATCCATATATGCTTGCATGCACATAGTCCTGCAGTGCCCCCTTCAAATTTTCTTTGTGAGAAAGGGAGGATGCAGAAACCAGGATGGCTATAATGTGGCAGATTCCACCACTGTCTAACCACTACAAGGCAGGTTGGCGCGCTTTGCTGCGCCTGCTGTGCACATGCTCCAACACACATCTTTTTGACGAAACTCCAACGCACATCTTGACTATTGTGCACAATGATGAAGTGGTGGTTTGCATTCATGCTGCTGTAGATCGCAAGTCAAGCACAGACGATTTGTTGTGGCCAGGAACAACGCCCGTATTACATTTCGCAGCGCGTAGATCGTACGCAGGCAGCCAGCAGAAGGCCGACATGTGGACGGGGGTGAAGTGCTTGGCATAATGGGCCAGCAAACCAGAACGTGCAAAACCACATCGAGATATTGCCAACGGCATGCAGCGACTCCATGCAAGAGAAGAGAACGGGAAACGCAGGCCACCGTCAAGGCATCAACACGAGTCACTGGGCCATTAGCAGACAGGGATAGAGGTGCTCTGTGAACGTGAATCCTCCCGCGGATATAAATTTTAATGACACATTGCAAAATGGAAAGATGAACTACATTTAGTTCCAAAAAAATATACAGTTGAATATCCTGTAACCCGTGACACCAAATTATTCCTTTTTTCTTATCAATATATATAGCTCAACTCTCAACACGAAACGTATGTCGTAAGGTTTAATTCTACCAATTTTAAGCATGTTGACTCAATATATGGTTAAATTTGTCCTATCCGTGCATTCCGTTGGGCATATCAGAGAATCAAAAGAATAAATGGAAAAAAAAATGAAATTACCGTTTTTCGCGCGTGGTCTTGGCTGATATCTTCAAACACAAGTTCAGGCTTTAGTGGCATTCTTGACTACAATGGCAAAAAAAAAAAAAAAGCAATCAAGTCAGGCTGCAACAAGACCACAGTAACTATATGCAAGAAGCACTTGTCATGTTCAAAATTACCTCATCATATCCAGTCAGCCAGACGCGTGGGGTTTGGTAGTATTTGTCATACCTGCAATAGGATCATTAATTACATGTTTTCTAATTCAAGTGTGGTTCACAAGAAGTAAGAACTGCTTTTCACACAACGTATTAATTAGCTAATCTTATCTTAGAAATAACAACTGCACTTCAAGGAAGCAGCCACTAACTAGTTAGAACTTAGAAACTTTTGGTTGCAAATCAGATGAGCGTCATGCTTGCCAATCAACTCATCATGCAATAAGCATGCAGTTTGTATAATGTATGTAGGCGTCAAGAGACACAGCTATTCAAAACACAAAACTTGGCAGGTGCAGAACAGAATATTAGGCAAGATGTCTGCCACAATACACCAATCAGAAAACTAGTGTACTGACCCATCCCTAAAAAGGAGAATTGACCCTATCCTGCAGGCAATAAAAGATCTTACGTTACGCTAACATCATATGTTCTGGTATGAAGGATGTTGTCATCTTCCGGTTCTTCTGCGACGAAGTATGATGGCTCAGTAGCAGCCTGCAATTAGAACAGAAAGGCAAAGCTGGTATCAGCAACTTTGTCAGCTTCGCTTAGCCCTGTGTAAGATAGAGAATTGAGATCTCTCCTACCAAATTATTCCCTGTGTCTTCATAAGTGTCCATGTCAGGTATATCTTCTTCCTCTTCCTCCTTACCACCGCCAAAGTAAGAGGGGATAGACTTTATTCCATCAGATCTCCCTATATCCAATGTATCCATGGAGGGAATGTCTTCCTCCTCTTCTCGCTTTGACGCTAACATGATCAATGCACCCAAAAAAAAAACAGTTAAGATCATATATTTCAGTGAGTGGAAAACAAAGCAGCACTTAAAAGGATATTAACCTTGCACCCCATGTGTTGCAAGCCAGCCTTCACCATCCTCATCATCATCAAGAACCACCTCGGCTCCTGCTGCATCATACTCCTCCTCAACCGAGATGGCACGTCTTAAACAGGGCACTGGGAATTCATGAATTTTCAATGAGTGATATATTTGAAAGCTACAAGCTTTTTAAACAATAAAGTAGTAAATTCAGTAGTCCGATGGCATGAATGAATTCCCTCTAATTTTCTCTGTTTCCCAGTGTTTATGCTTCAACTACTCCAGAATTTTTGCTAAACTAGCATGTTTCATCTCATCCACTACATCAGGTTTGGGAAAAGAAACCTAACAGTTGTCCAATTCAGAAACCTAACAGTTGTCCAATTCTACCCACCAGTAATGCAGCATTCGCAATACTCAACTTGAAAATAGATAGGAGCCAACTCAACTTCAGTAGCAGCATACCATTGCGGGTGACGAGGAACTGCTTATCGGCGGGGAGATATGGCTTCCTCTTGCTTGGATCGCCCGCTTCCCTGCGAGCGCACGACACACACCAGATCAATCAGTCAACCAACCAATCAGCAACCACCCAAATCAGTTAGAGGGGGAGGCAGAGCGAGGGGAGAGGAGCGGAGAACACACCAGGACCAGGTGGGGCACTTGGCAACGAGGTTGTCGCCGGCGAGGATGAACTCGGGGACGGAGAGGACCCCCTTCTCGAGGAACGCGGAGACGGTGCGCGGGGCCGTGACCCGCTCCACCGTGCCCTTGTAGAGCTCGTAGACCTTCTGCTTCACCTGCATCGTCGCCCCCTTCTCCTTCCGCTCGCGGCGCCCGGACCAGCCCTGGCTTCCTTCCTCTCGACGGAGACGAAGGGGAAAGCGGAGAGAAGTCAGATGAGTTTGCTTGCGAGGCCTGCGGTTACGCCACCGGGGGATGCTATGTTCTACGCTACGCCAGCGGAATTGGAACACGCAATCGACGACTCCTGGCCTCCTGGGTCCTGGGTTTCGATTTGAGAGTTCTCTGTTGTGGGCTTGTGGCAGGTGGCTGGGCCGTACGTGGCTGGAAAGGGCCACGGCCCAGACATCCTGCTTGGTATCTTCTACTGCTATTGCAAATTTATTATTATGCACATGTCAAAACGTATATTGTTTGATTCGGTGATTCACTAATTCAGTTGAGGTTGAGGATTCAGTGAGGTGATGATTCAGTGATTGATTCGCTAGATCAGATTTACTGATTCAGTTAATTTCTTATTTACAGTCTTCAAATACAACTCTTTTTATGCCTCTCATCTAGATATACACCACTTGCACGCAAATAAACTTACAACTACATCTAAATCTGAAGACCGCGCCCTTAGAGGTCACTGGACCATCTATGGCACTATAGGCAATGGGGCGTCGCATTCCCTTTGGCTCCACGTGTGAGAAGGCTACATGAAATTATTTGGGGGACAAACCATGGTGACAGACACGAGCTGAGTGCGATTCCTAAGAGTCGAACTCGCGCTGGCTGCATGTGCACCCGCACCGCTAGCCACCTATGCTCGGTTCTCTTCAAAATACAGCTTGGTCACATCTATTAAGCGGGAATATTGAGTGACATCATCAACTGCTTCTAAGCCATAAAGGATCACAAAGTTAAAAGCAAAATTGTGGCTCTGTTGAAGTATTTTATAAATTCCCTATGAGCTATATTTTGAACCTTGGATTAGATTTTTTTTGGAGGTGAGAATACTCAAGTTGAAAATCCTGGCTCCGTCACTGTCTGTTTGGAGCCTTAAAAACTAAAATGGTCTAAAATTTAGTTGCTAACTTTTAGATTATGGGATCCAAACATGACAACGTATAAAGTAATTAATAAATTCATCAGAACCGGACATATATAGATGCATAGGTATCATGTTAGAAAATAAATAAAAAAGAATATGCAAAAGGATAAACAATTTTAATTAGTTGTAAAAGTTAAACACAAACTTCTAACATTCTTGCCCATAAAAGACCGCCGGTTATGTAGACCAAGCGTTTCTTTCATTAGGCCTTGCTTGAACACATATGTATTCACTTTAATCCACATGTGTTGAAGTTGAATGGAATGTAACTTAGTTTAATTTCACTTCAATTCATTTCAACACGTGTGGATTCAGATGAATACATGTGCATCCAAACACGGCCTTAATGTATTATTTTCATTTGGTGGCACCACCACATACGCGCGTAGCTGCTTGTTGTCTTGCTTCTCAATTTCTTGGGTGGACCAGCAGCCGGCCGGCGGTCTCTGTGCCCAGTTTCTAGTTGCGTTTGTAAATGGTACTGTATACGTTTGTTGTCCACTGCATCGTCATGCACGTTTCGTACAGCCGGTTGGTGGCATGGCACTGTTGCTAAGGCCAGGGCAGTTCAGTGCCCTCTTGGCAACGGAACTGTCTCTTTCTCATCGTTTTCTCGTTACGTGGGCACAGGGTGGCGGGTGCGTGTTACTCCTATGTATGCTGCTATATATGATGTCGAAAAGAATACGGAGTATGTTGCTAGTAGTAGTATAGTAGAGAGATTTGGCAGGTAGTCAGGTACATCACGTAGTATATACACCAGTACCAGATAGTAAATTAAATAAGGAGTACATTCATTAAAAATCCGACCGTACCCTGATCACTCTATTAGTCTACGAAACTAATGCAACGGTACTACTGTATTTGGAAATGTTGTTAGGACGTACTCCCTTCGTTCTAAATACGGTACTACTGTATTTGGAAATGTTGTTAGGACGTACTCCCTTCGTTCTAAATTATAAATTGCTTTGACTTGTTCATTTATTTTGCTACGTATATAGACATATTATTATATCTAGATGCATAACAAAATGGATATATCAGAAAAGTCAAAGCGGCTTATAATTTGAAACCGAGGGAGTACATATCTATATAATCATAGGAGTAGTGTTTTTATGTATCCAAACCACAACAAGCCCTATACCATATCATTGACAGAACGCATTCATGCTTTAAATTAACCAATCTATAACTCTTATAAAGCAAAATCTCACTAGTTATTTCTCTTGACATGCAAGGTGTCCACCTCAGCAGTCCACTATCATTTGCCACTAGCAATTTCTTTTGACATGCAAGGTGTCCACCTCAGCAGTCCACTATCATTTGTAATTAAAGTTTACTAGCACAAGAATTATAATATCCACGTCAATGAAACACATCATCCACTATAGATACAATCTCCATGATTATGTTAATAAATCTATACATATATTATATTATGTTCCTGTATTACCAACATCATACATACAGACTCCTCCTTCGTACTCGCGGCAATGCGCGGGGAATCCTCCTAGTTTGAAAAATGTTACACTCCTCATCAGTTCTTCTAGTAAATTTTGCATGTGTGATATTGTTAATATATTATTACATCCCTCCTATGCGATATGGACATATGGTAAAATAATATGAGTTGTTCGGCTAATGGTTTCTATGGCTGATAAGTCGGCTGAAGCTGATTTGTTGTGAGAGAAAAATACTGTTTTATAGCTGATAAGCCAGGATGATAAGTTTAAGCGATGTTGTGAAGAAAAATATTGTTCCATGGCAAATCCAATTAGCTTGAAATGAACCTGATGCACAATAACCAACATGGTTCCGTCACATTTTCTCTCGTCAGACGGGTGCGATGTTGTTTTCCCCATCGCTCCGAGCTACTACAGGAGGGATATTCCTGATGTATCTCGTTGCTACTAATTGAAGATCTTTAGAGGCTTCATATAATCCTCACAAGATGAATTAATTATAAAAAAGAAAAATTTAAACACTCTTATAAACCAGAAACACCCCATCATCAGTTCAATAAACTCTAAACATCGAGGTAATATGTTAAATCTATATATATACACACACACACCGTGGTGGGCTAGATGGGGTGACTGGCTAGGGCTTCAACAGTAGGACCCTCTGGGACCCAACAGAACGGACGCATAAAATTCTAAGTCAAATTGCGCAAAAAGGTTTTTTATCACGACGATGCATAAAATCTAGTGGTCGCATAAATTAAGGTTGTGTTCGACTAGCTGTATTTTTGACTGATGCTGATGCTGATTTGTTGTGAGACAAAAATATTGTTCCATGGCTGGCTGATAAGCTCAAACGAACAGACCCTAAAATCAATTTATTACCACATAAAACCTCTCCGCGAGCTGGACGTTACACCTGACAGCAGCTGACGCAGGCTGACACATGCTGATACATGCATGCATGCATGCGTCCACTCTAATCTCTTCCATTTTTCGGTATAATTTCTCAACGAAACATCTGATTCAAAAACGGTTTTCACCATTGACCTCATGACATTTTTGTGCACGATTAAGATCCATTGTAAATATATTTTTTGAAAAAAATTATAATTCATAAATTTGCGTATTAAGATATAGAGTTTTTTTTGCTGCCGTCTACGCATAGAATCTTATGAGGGAGAGCATAGAAGCACGCAGAGGATCTCATCTTTTTTCAAAATTTGAAATTTGAATCATGGCACGTGATGGCCGATTGGATGCATAAAAATCACTAGTCAAGATGCGCAAAAAAGTTTTTAGCACCGACATTGCATAGAAATTATTAGTTGAATGAATAAAAGTTTAATTTTGTTACTGCAGAAAAATCTCTCCACGAGATGGACATTCCACCTGACACAACCGTGATTGCCTACATCAACATCATGCTTCGCAATATGAGGATGTATAACTAATATAGGAACAATACATAGAACATGGAGACCCCAACATCGAAATATGAGGATGTATAACTAACATGGGAACAATGCATAGAACACGGAGACCGCACGCGTGAAACATAGAGATGATCTCATCTTCTCCATAATTTGAAATTTGAAAAATAACACGTGATGGACAATCGGATTCATATAATTAATGGTCAAGATGGGCAGAAACGTTTTTGGCACTGATATTGCATAGAAATTAGTAGTTCGATAAATAAAACTGCATAGAAACTGCTCCAACAATGTATAGAATTGTGTACCAACAATGTATAAAGTTATGTAGAAGCATACAAATAATTGTTCCAACAATGTATGCCAGAGTGTTCTAACAATGCATAGAAGATTGCTCCAACCATTTATATAACTATGTAGAAGTGCACAGATAACTGCCCCAACAATTTATATAAATTTGGTGTAACAATGTATAAAATACATTCCAAGTTACAGTTTAGCCACGTATGAAAACTTATGCCCACAAGCATAAGAACATAAAAATCAACAAACAAAATCAAAGCAAGCAGCCCCGTTGGGAGGAGGGGATGGGAGGATGCACGTAGATCCACCATTGGGAGGTCGGGCCACCGGTCGATGAGGGGTGGCCATGTGTCGCGCACTTGTGGATGAGTTCGCCCCACGGCATCGATTGGGAAGGTGGTGGCCGCATGCCGCCAGTTGATGGAGCAGGGATCCAATGCTGCCATAGCAGGGGTATTGGGCTCGACGAGGGAGCAGGGGGAGGCCACGTAGAAGCATCCTTTCATCCATCCTACATCACAATAAAGGCATAGAAACATGTTTTAGAAGGTGCAGAAACTTACGATGGCAAAGGAAAGGCATAGAAATGTGTTTTAATACGCGTAGAAACCTTACAACGGCAAGGACATGTAAACATGTTTTTGCAGGCACAAAAATCTATTATGGTCCCAACCCAAACCTTGCCTCCTACTTGGACGGATGTATAATTAATAGAGAGACAATAAATTAAAAAAGAACCTAATAAAACCCATCTCTGTGGGGGGTTATTTTCTCCAAAACTGTGATGGCCCCAACCTAAACCATTATTCTCACTTTGAGAACGTATAATTAATAGAGAAACAGTGCATAGAACCCAAAATACCCTCCCTTCTGGGGGATTATTGTATTAGGATCATGACGGTCCCAACCCAAACAACGTATAGAACAATGTATAAAATTGTGTACCAACAATGTATGAAATTATGTAGAAGTATACAAATAATTGTTCTAACAATGTATGTCAAAGTGTTTTAACAATGCATAGAAGTGCGTTCCAATAATGTATAGAATTATGTAGAAGTGCACAGAAAACTACTCCGACAATATAAAAAAATGTGCAACAATAATATATAGAAATTTGTTCCAACAATGTCTAGAATAGAAATCCCCCATGACAAAAAATTAAGACATCAGTTTCATTGCACATCATATCAAGGAGAAGCATAAAAACAGTAATGAAACTAATACTAGCTACATTAATACATTCGAAAATTAAAGATTTCAATTTCATTCACACTAAAATCATCTCTCAGTAGTAAACATGTTGACAGGCACAAAAAGGCATATGAAACCATGCTTGCTTGCATTGCTAGTTCTTCGTTTACCGCAACTCGCAAGGCTACAACTAAATCGAATCAAAACATAAAAATCCATGGCATAGAAACAAGAAAGTCCAAGGCTGCAATCAATGATAAAAGAACACTTAACGATTAAATTGAGACTACAATTGAGTACCATACAAATTGAGGAAAAAACAAGAAAATTAGGAATGAAAGCTTGCAATTGGTGACACCTGCATGCATCTACCTAAACTGCATAGAAACCTTGCCACTAGATTATCGCAATGACAACTGCATGCTTCTACCTAAACCACATAGAAACCTTGCCGCTAGATTACCGGACTAGCAGCCGCCTACGAGCATCCAAAAATGAGTAGTTAAGAATATAATCCATGTGTAGAAAAACTTACAGCGGCAAGAAAGACCCAGAAACATGTTTCAGTAGGCGCAGAAACCTTATAGCGGCAAAAAAGGCATGGAATCATGTTTTAGCATGTGCAGAAACCTATTCATGAAACTGATGTCAACTACATTAATGCAAAATCACAACAACATAGCATATAAATATAACTTGACAAGCATACAAAGCTCAATGGAGATAAAGCAGTTGGAATGTACATCGAATATCCAAAATTGCGTGTAAATCAACTTTTTGGTCAAATTTGTGTTGTCCTTGCAGCCATCGACAAGCATAAAAACTTATGCATATAAGCATAGGAACCAAAAGCAATGAACTAAAAGCATAAATAATTTGAACAAGCTAATAACACGTGTCCCAAGAAACATACAAGCTATTACACGGTTGGCATGAAAAAATTGAAACCTATGGCCATATTCATCACACAAAAACCATTTAAACATGGCATAGAAACATCCAATGGAGGGATCTGATGCCGCCGATCAGTGGAGGACGTCATAGGAAGCATACAATCTATTACACGGTTGGCCTAAAAAATTTGAAACCTGTGGCATAATAACACGTTCAGCCCTGCAAGAAAGAAGGCAGACCCCTGTAAGAAATCATAGCACAAGAAGCATAGAATCACATGTATTGCACTCAAGCAACTTAGGAACTAGCAGATGTATTGCACTCAATCAACTTAGGAACTAGCAGATGGGCTATGCATTTCAACAAACACCTTGGCTTCAGTCATGCCATTCATTCAAACTATCACAGCAAGTTAATTCATCGAACATCAGCAGGGCATGTCATCGAGGTAGCAATTACTCACAAAATCGTAGGTGCAGCTAGCCGCCATTGTCCCGCGAGGAGCCGCAACTAGTAGGTACATTGTTGGCCCACGAGCGGCCAGGCGCGCGCGCTGCCAGCATGGACGGAGCCGGATGCGTCGCTGGTAGAGAAGGAGAACGGGCGCCGCGGTGGGGAGTGAAATGAGGCACCACCGGTTGAAAGGCAAGGGCGCTGCCGGGTGAAAGGCAGGGGCCGCGCGTCAGCCGTGAGCCGTCCCCGGATTCGTGAGCTCCGGCCGAGGGGGAGGAGCCTCCGCCACCGAATTTGAGGAGAGGAGGCACGGGGAGGGACGGGGCCGTGCCGTCGAAATCGCGTGCAGGGCCGTCATTCGGTAGCCGGGAACGGGGCGCCGCCGCCGCCATGCCATCCGCCTGCCCTGCGCTGTTGCACGCCGCTGCTCTGCTGCACCCACACGCCGCCGTCGCCCCTGCTCGGTGTGAGAGAGGAGCACCACCAGGAGAGGGAGCGCCGTTGCCACAGGCGAGGAAGGAGCGCCGCCAGGCTCGCAGCTGCCCACCGTGTGCCCGCCGCCGCCGTCCCTGTCCGCCGCGCGCCGCAGTCGCCGTTAGCCGTAGCCTTCCCTCGCGCGGGCGTCGTCGTCGTCACTGTCCCCGCGCGTGACGGCCTCGTTGCGCACCCATCGTCGGAGCTCCAGGGGGCAGCCGCGCGGGCTCCAGGGACAACGGGCCACGCTCCAGTGGGGAGGCATCGCGCAGCAGGGGTGGCGGCCAGGGGTGGGTGGAGATTATGGTTTAGGGGAATATATATGGCCTGGGAAGGTGGGCCCATCGTGGGCTGGGTTGGATGGCTGATCCGGCTGCCTTTTTTATTTGGTTGATCCAGCTATATATATATATATATATATATAGCTGGCTATGAAATAAATTATAGCCGGACTCAAACCAGCCATCCGACCCAAGACGCATCTCACCCTTCCGTCCCACCGAACCCACTCCATCCGGTATCAGCTCGGCCCTTTCCCTCGGGCCTCGGCTCGACCAGACGGCTCAGCCGGCACGTGACCTTGTCCTATGCCCCCAAATTGCGCTAGTTTCGCATTGACCATTTGGAAACCCCCAAATCCCCTTAGCCTTCCCTGTAGCCTGTTTCTTTTGCTGCAAGATGCGCCACCGGAGATCCCCTTCGCAGCCCGGCTTCGTCCGCCTCCCCCGCACGTCGATCAAACCTCGCTCCGTCCGCGGTCCGCCGCCCCCAGGCTCCCTGGAGCGCGCTGTTCTTTGACGCTGAGGACATCACAAATCCTTCGCCGGCGACATTCTGGTTCCAATCACTGGTGGTACAGCGTCGTTGGCTCGCTGCTGGAGTCCAGTGGTGGCAGGCTCAGGTAGTCAGGTGAGTAGCAGTAGAAAATGAGAAATCCCAACATTCACGGCCAATCCAGTGGATTAGGATCCGATCCCCTTAGAATTTATTATTATATTTACTGTTTATTGCCGTTCTGGCCTTTCTGACGAAGACTGCAATGTTGATGTATATCTGAATCTCTCTGTCTGGATATTCATATTGCTTCACTGTAGATCTTATTTTATGCCTTTTCCGGCGATCTGGTAGGCCATGACGATATTTGTTCACTGTTGCAAGAAGCGCGGGCTCGGTTGTATTCGGCGGATGGTCCGGATGTGCAGCAACTTCTGTTGGTCCAATTCAAGGTGCGTTAGAGATAAATCCCTGCCTTGTTTTTCCTTCCTAGAGATTTACTGAATTCAAAGTGCACCATCTATCCTTTCCCAGCGTTCGTGTGTTCTAGAGACAAGCCAGCGGAGACATCGATCCATCTAGGCAGACTCGCCCTCATGTTAGCAGAATAGCAGGTGCAGAAATTGCTAGTACTCATTCGACCTTGAGGCCATCAGTTAGGATTAGGATTTGATTTGATTATTTCTTACCTTTACATCTAATTTTTAGTGTTCTTCAGTTGGTGTGGTTAGCCGAAAGGAATACTTTTTATTGCCATGGACTAGTTGTATGGATTATGATATATAGATTTAGAATTTTTTTATAGTAAATTGATTACATATCATTGTGGACGGCAATTGAATCATGTTGGATGACCTGGATAGTTAATATTTACTCAGTGACTCAGTGTTGTTTATAACTGTGGATCTTTCTCAGTTTCTTTTTCTCCCAAATATGCAGGGACCAAACCTTTCATAAACGAGATGAATCTTGTAGGCAATGTTTTGCTAGGCGCTAGACGAAATCTAGGCGATGACCCCTAGCCTAGCGACTAGTCCAGCCTAGGCTAGCCTAGGCGATGCTAGACGTTTTTCTAGGCGTTTTGCCAATTTAGTATAATATATACATATATAGCAGAAATCATGAATAATTTAGATAGACATACCTTAGGTCCTTAGTCCTTAGTTGTAGTTTGATACAAAAGTGATGTTCCTACTCCTGCAGCAATGCTCCAACTGCAATAGAGAAGTGTGCAGCACTTTTAGATACAATTGGGCATCAATACAAGTGATACAAAAATAGGAAAAACAAGTTAGGTACTTATCTGAGCCTTCTCCCCTCCATTATCAGCATTTCAGCAGCCAAAATATGATAGCCTTTTGTAAACACAAACATGAAGGGACAGCAGGCAGCAACCTAGAGGGCCGAATCGGAGCAAGTCGCCGCCTAGGCGCTCCGCCCGCCTAGAGGGCCGACTACCCCCTAGTCCAGGCGCCAGGCCATAGCCTAGAGACTAGTCGCGCCTAGGCGCATCCTAATCGTCGACTTTCAAAACACTGCTTGTAGGATGATGCCCATTTACTGTATTTTTAAATCATGTCATAACCTAGACACATGCTTTCATTTTTTAATTATGCCCACATATCTATTTAATCATGTCTGAATTATACCATATCTTGGTGAGCTACTATAGTAATTTTTCTCCTTAGAGCCATCATCCAATTCTTGTGATTTTCCTTCTATATAGTTAGCCTTATATATATCTTCCAGTAATCTTGGGTGACATATAGTAACTGTGTATGGTTAACCAAATTTTTGAATGGCGACTCCTTACTATAATAAATCATTATATCCATGTTAAGAGAGATCTTAAGGAGTGGAATATCTCCAAGGATTTAGCTATGGACAGGAGCGCTTGGAGATTGGCAATCAACATGCCTGAACCGTGACCTTTTTTTTGTCTTGTGCCCTTTATGTCCCTTTATGTGTCTCCCTGTTTCTCGTCTCTTTTGGGTTTCATCTCTAGCCTACCCCAACTTGCTTGGGACAAAAGACTATGTTGTTGTTGTTGTTGTATCCATGTTACATGTGTAGTATAAAAATTAATGCCTGAATTATATCGTAACCTACAACTCTACTTTAGTAAGTTTACTGTTATATCCATCCTTGGATTATCGTAATTTTTCCTTTGAGTAAATCTTATATATAAATCTTTCAGTAATCTTGATTAACTTATGGTAACTTCAAATGCTAAAATGTTGTTGGTCTGGTTACCTGTCAGGATCTGGAGTTCATGCTGTACTCATGTCAATATGTTATAATTAATTCAGGATTCTTGTAAACTATACATTTTATTTCTCGTACATCATTGTGTTATTTCCATAGTTCTTACGGCGTAAAGGCGAGGCACGGCGATGGGGGAGCGCCTGGACGCCTAGGTGCCCGCCTTGCTCGCCTAGGCGCCCGCCTTGCCCGCCTAGGCGCCCATTCTGCAAGGCGATGGGGGGCGCCTGGACGCCTAGGCGACGCCTAGGCGACGCCATGAGAACTATGGTTATTTCATTATTTTTACCAATGTCACAACTTGGGTTCCTGTTATGTTATTTCAATATGTTCATTGCACAAAGTTCTTTAAATTCATACAGACCAATTCTCGTAAATTCATATAGACTAATTCATATAGGCAATATTTTGACTGCTGAAATATGTAGTCATCTCTTACCTTTCCTGTGCATGACATTTGGTATATATCCATTTTTCAGTACTATTTCATGGTGAACAGGCATGCAATTCCGCCTCTCCATTCAATCTTTAGCCGATGCCCTTTGGATTAAGATTCTGTGCATCATAACATATGTTTGGATTTCGTTACTAGTAGTTCGCTAGTTCTTGATGTTAGTAGCATCATATCATATTCAAAATTTGACGTAAAGCATTGTGGCATTACTGTATTTTTTACTAATATATTGTAACTTAGTTCCTGTTATTATGGTACAAAATTATCGTCGATCTTCCAGTAACCAATTCTGTGTCATGGTAACTGTGTCCACCAATGGACGAGCCTGCATGTACATGGTTCAACTATCCTCAATTTTTCTTGCTCCTGCAGATTGAAACAAGCTTGCTTTCTTATTTTGCCAGTGACACCTCCATTCTCACAGTGATGTTTTCTACTTTTCACCCTTGCAGATTGAAATCGATTTGATTTAGAAACGAGAACTGAACTACCGGAATTAATTCTGGTGATTACTTAGGCCAAGGTTACAGTAAACTCATTTGTTCTTGTTAATGATTTATCATGTATCTTGGTTAGCTTATAATGTAAATCACTGATGTGTTATTCGTTCTAATGTTCATTTCACCACAGATGCACGAGAAGAGGCCCAAGTTTGGATTAGAGCTGCACTTCTACATGCTTTTACCACCCACGCACTGAACGCTGACTAAGAAGCTTCCAGCCGGACCTGAGGCTCACATGGCATGATCTTGATCGTCCCAGAGTCGTTCAAAATGAGTGGAGACCTAGTATCATTCTGATGGGAAATCATTGTAAACATTATTAACTATTTTATGATAAATCAGTGTAAACATTATAGTAACTAGTTATTTGAGACTACTTGACGTATATTTGCCTTGGCTCTTTTCTGTCTATATGTATACCCAATACATTTTAGTATTTGCATGGAGTATATATTCTAATAAATAATTCTGCAAAAAAAACTAGTAAATATATTATCGTAACTACACTTGGGGTAGAAAAGCATAGCTTCTATCTACTAAATAATTATGTAAAATTCTAGTAAAGATTACTGCAAAAATCTAGTAATCATTACTATAACTAGTAAGGGTAGAAAGGCATAGATTCTTGTAAACAATTTGCAAGTCTAGTAAATATAGATTATCGTAACTAATAAAATGAGGCAGCATAGATTCTAGTAAACAATTTACTTCCTGGACGAATCCACTTACCATATGCTCTAATAAAAAGTAA
This sequence comes from Saccharum hybrid cultivar R570, assembly GCA_038087645.1. NCBI lineage: Eukaryota > Viridiplantae > Streptophyta > Magnoliopsida > Poales > Poaceae > Saccharum > Saccharum hybrid cultivar. The sequence continues at coordinate 922,309 of JAQSUU010000016.1, read as the reverse complement.
TTTGGAGCAAGAATTACCATAAACGAGGAAGCTTGCCATATCCGTGCAAATGGTCCATCCTCGAAACATGCATGCGTTGACTTGTGAATTCAGTAATCAGCGACCATGAAAATTGCCTCTCCGGCCGGATAGTGATTACAGTAATTAGCGATATTAATTTGCATGCAGGCATGCAGCTCCATCCGTCAGCTCGGCTCACAGGAAGCCAACCAGGCAGTGCAAACCGGACGGAACGCTGGCTGCATGGACCGGTCTGGCTACAGAATAAGGTATTTTGTAGCTGGCTACAGTGTGTGTATATATATATATATAATCCCTTTGTTCTATAGTATAGTGCATTCTAGAAATTTTAGTACAGATTAAAACATGCATGTGTCCTCACTTTATTTCATTCGAACGTTATCATCAACATGATTAGTGGTGATTGGTTGATAAAAGAAAAATATTTAATGCAAAACTCATTTTTGTCCCCCTATATTTCCTTATATTTAAGTACAAATTTTCAATGCTTGAATGCGCTATATTATAGAAGAGGGAGTAATTCATATTATGCCACAATGAATAAGTGAGTAACCTATAAATTTACATCTAATTACACATCCTTCCATTATGAAGGATAATATAAAGTAACTCTTAAGTTTAAATCTAAATTACCTATATATGCTATTATTAAAATAAAAAAATAATACCTTAAATCCTGTTATGAAAAAACGTTATAAAGTACATATAAGTTCCTTCTAAAGGTTCCTTAGGAACGTAGGAATTTCAAAAAAAGCGCAGGAAAACAGAATTTTTTTCCACCTTCCAAAGGGGCCTAGTCAAAAGCTAAAAAGTGCCATGAACATTAGCTGCAAATAGAGGCTTTCTCATGTGTTATCCTAAGATTAGCACATAGTAGATATGGAGCACCCTTGAGGCTCTAATTGATTTTTGCCAAAGAGTTTATGGCTGAGATGTATGCAAATATGGACTGTGTTTAGAGTGCTCAAATATTTTTGAAGAGTTAGCTAACCTTCTGTCTATGAGCACATTTCTTGTGAACAATCATTTGTCAGCTTTAAATGTGTTTGCTTTGGATGGTTTGGTTGCTGTCATTCAGGCAATGGCACAGCGGACTGATAATGCACCTCAACATCATGAGCAAACAGTACCAGAAATATGTGAATATTTTCTTTTCTGCCAGTTGAAGTGTGAGAGCAGTAATGATCCTGAATAGTTGCAGACCGATGCATCTACTATCCACTGTACCTAAATAGGAGAACCTCACTAGCATATGTTTCCTGCGATTTCGTGAAGCCACGTCATTCAAAGGTCCCACCACCACAAGTCCTCATGCAGCCATGTCATCATCATCATGTTCATGCACGCACAGCTCAATTGTCAACCAAAAAATCGCATCTATCGTTTTGCCGTTTCTCCTTTCCCATACGCACATACAAAACCACTGATTGTCGTATGCATGTATCAATTGTTTATCATAAAACGGCTCCCCACCATTGCTAGCCAATTAAGATCAGTCGTAGCGTCTTGCTACCAGCGCAATGCACTTAGGCCTTGTTTAGATACCTAAATTCACCCTCAAATTTCACTATACAAAAAGGAGATTCCCCATCACATCAAAATGTCGGCAAATGCATGGAGTACTAAATGTAGATGAAATCATAAACTAATTGCACAGTTTTGTTGTACTTTGCGATACGAACATTTTGAGTCTAATTAATCAATTTTTGGACAATTTTTTGCACTAAAAAAATAAAAGTTGCTACAGTGTTCTGACATGAACAACAGTGCCCGAATCGGGGCACCGATTCCGGCATCTAAACAAGGCCTTAGAAGCCAGAGAGACTGTCGTTAACTTTAGCTTTGAAACTGATGAAAAACGTCTCCACCTTCCTAATAATCATGTCCTGCTTCTATAAAAGCACAAGCAAGCATGGTTCAACTATGTACGTGACCCAACCATTCACCAAATTAAATAAGAAATCAGGAAGCCTGTTCATTTCGCTGGTTTATTGTGCTGAAAGCACTGTTCGCTGGTTTGTTGTGAGAGAAAAACACTGCTAGATGACTGCTGATTCTGCTGATAAGTCCAAACGAACAGGGCAAAGGTGCTGCCGGTAAATAGTTTTATCAATTTTGTGCTAAGCATCCTGCCGGACGTGAACAGGGCAAAAGCTGTACTTGGATGCGTCGAAGCGGAAGGGCACATGCCCACACTGCAAGCATCTGATGATGACAAAGGTGATCCTACCGTCGGCGCTGATACGGGCAGCCGCTGGCACGGTCAGGATCGAAAGGGACGGAGACATGGTGAAGATGTTGGTTGAGATAGCATTACAGTGAAAGGGTCACCTGATCATTGATAATGTCCTAATTAGTATGTAATGTATCCTCCTCTATTACCGCACATATTCTACTAATCCATATTCTTGCCTTTCTCGCAAAAAAATAGTACATGTAAATATCTATGTCCCTAGCTAATTATTGTTTTATCCATTTGGTTCTACAAGAAGGATTAGAGCAGGCATGTGCTGATGGTCGATTTGCATGATTTTTAGAGTAACGTATTGGTAAATTCTTTTTAGGGGTGCAAAGAAATCTATTCAATTTGTACTCCATTTTATGTTCTTTTTGCATAACATATTTAATCTAATTTACTTGAAAGTTCCCGCGGCAATGAGCGGGGTATTCTCTAGTTCTTTGAATTACACAGGACAACGTAGACGTCCACAACACGCATGCACACTCATCCCTATGAACACACGTACACAAATCTCACCCCATATGAGTACCTCCAAACGGCCTAAGCCGGCAAGATTCACGAAGTCAGCACAGGCATCTTGCTGTCGACCAGGACATCGCCTACCCATGGTTAATAGGAATTTTTTTTGTGTTCTATGTTTGTCTTCAAGTCCAATGTCTAATTGGCTCTGGTTTCTGAGATGAAGTAATGGAAAGTCTGACTAAATCGATAAAATTGCATGTTAGCAAGCACATCAAGCCTAGTTAATTAACGGGCCAGGCTAGCTCCCGTACGCTCGTGCATGCTGCAACATACATCTGTGCCTGCGGTTGCTTATGAAACACTTACAACATGAAAGCATTTTCTGCAACATATATCTAAAGCAGATGAAACATTTGTAACATACACTTGCAACATATATGTATAGCCACTGCAACATATGCAGCACCCAGATAAAACATTTGCAGCATATATCTGAAGTAGATGAATCATTTTCAATAGACACCTGAAACATATTCAATAGACACTTGCAACATATGCAACATTCAGATCTACTTTTACAACATCCATATGAAACACTTGCAACATACCTCTGGAACATCTAAAATACTTGACATATACGTTTGCAACATACGCTTTCAGTGCAACATGGGCGGGCGGTGCACGCGAATGGCGCGGTGGAGGCAACCCTGCGAGACGGCCACGGTACGCGGGGCGTGCGACGGCCAGGGTGAATCCACGCGGGCAGGAGCAAACAGCGCAAGCGGAGCGCGCGGTCCGGACGGACGAATGCCCCTTCGTATCATTAGCGTTAACTAATCCCATTATTAGAAAAGGCAAAATATAAATGGATATGTATCATTCATGTCGTTGTTTATTGCAATGTGTTTGATAGTTTTTTTCTCCTGTTGCAACGCACCGGTATATTTGCTAGTTTCAGAAAAACGCAGGAAACAAAAATTTTTCCACCTTCCAAAGGGGCCTAATCAAGAGCTAAAAAAATATATGTACAAGGCAGGTACATTTCTATGTGAATATAGTCATTCCGTTCCAAAATAAGTGTCATTCTCACTTCTCGAGAAGTTAAATTTTTTACAAATATATAAGAAAAATATTAATATTTATGGTGTATAATTAGTATCATTAGATGGATCTTTGAATATATTTTTATAATAAAATTATTTGGAGATACTGATGTTACTAATATATTCTACAAATATAGTCAAACTTAATAAAGTTTGATCAACACGTCACATATCCCACAACGACACTTATTTTGGGATAGAGAGAATATATGGTTCATTATGAGTACCAGACTAGTAGTACTATTAATTATTATTCGATCAATACTAAATCATCAGTTCAATGAAATCTAAACATCAAGAATGATAAGTGGTAAAAAATCAGAAAAAAATGTGTTTCTCAGGAGCACGCATACTAGCTAAACTACGCAAAACATATGACTATATAGTTGACGCTATTCTTTTAACTACACAATTTAGAATCTTATATTGTATATAACAATATTTGACACCTCAAATAATCTCAAATGAAAAGTTGTTGACCGTAAAGTTGTAGATCTCGTCGGGTACTACAACTTTGATGTTGACTTCATCTCCATTCGACATTGTTAATCATCTCAAATCTGATCAGAGAACTTATATTGCATGTTTGGCCTTGTAAATCATTTCAAATCAAAAACGTTATCAATTACAAAGTTTAGATCTCTTTTAACTACAATTAGGATATAAAATTTATCTTAATCTAATGTTATATGAAAAAATTATGATTCTTTTTTTTTGCAAAACACGCTTCGTGACCCTAAACCGGCAGTGGTGGTGTAGACGGAATTTATCTAATGCATGTATTAACAATGGTCAATAGGTGTCACTGTCAGTATAACATGCCAGCCAGCAACACTCTTAAGAGCAAGGCTAATAGTTACACTGGCGGTAAGGTTCCTTGCAGCCTTTTCCTAGCCCACCCATATAATAGTAAGATCTTTCACAAAGTTTTTTTGGTTCTTGTGCCTACAGCCCGCTTCTCCTCCTCCACCTTATCATTAGTCAGCTTGCGGCATGCTATTATACTTGCTCTAAGACCACCTCAACTTATTATTACAGAGTAATTCACGAGAAACCATGGGCTTAATGACTTCATCGCTATCTCTAGAGGCTACTTTTGAAACTCAAATCCCCTTGGATTCCTTACGTTTTTCAGGGTGAAAAATTTATGAGGATATAATCTGAATAACCCATTTAATTCTTTACGGAGGATTTCCATGAGTGTGTCTCTCCGTTGCTTCCAAAATAATTTCTCGTAGTTGTAGCTCCTCAAGCTACCGCTGCATAGGCAAGGAAAGGAGGCCGGTTTTCCAAAAGCGTCACATGTGAGAGAGAAGAACTGTCACGCTGCTACGGATCTCATCATGGCAAGTGAAAGATCAGCATCTGCGCGCGTCCGTATTATGCATATGATGAGCACCCTTTCCAACAGTAAACAACTGTCAAGGCTGTGCTGCATCAGACGAGCATGCATGAGCTCATGATCCATCTCCTGCGCTGCCTTGCAGAGAGGGGTTTCCCGTTTTGTTCTTCAGCACCCAGTGATGAACATGCAGGCCAGCAAAGGTTGATCGATCTAGAGACACAAGTGTACGAGTTGGGGTCTGCTAACTTGTGGTTTCGCTTTGCTTTATTCCTTGCTTGTACACGCAGCACAGGGTACCCCCATTGCAGTAGTAGCTTGTTTCTTCTCCACGGCCTTGTTCCTTCTTTTCTTTTTCCCTTTTTCCATGAAAGCAGCAGAGTCAAGCAAAAAAAATTGCACCCTTTATTTGTTGTCCAGTCATTGTTAACACCCTTTGAGTTGGCCACGGTTGCTGCTTTCTCCTTTTCCAAAGCCCTCGCTAGCTAGATCTTGACTAACTGACAGATTGTTATGCGCTTGTAGGAACATCTGGAGGATATCAATCATCAGGCTGAGATCCATACGTTTCTAAACCACCTTTGAAATCAGAGGATGGTCAAGCTAGCTAGCTAGCTAGCTACCACATGCATGCCTATCAACAGTACTAATTACCTATGCTACGTAGTATAATAAGCACTGTTAAGCTTTATTATCGAGTATATATTTCACTATTTTGCTTTTGCCAAAAGCATCCATATTCATTTAATAGCCTTCTTTCTCATGTGCAGTATTTCGTTGCATTTGTGAACATGATGAGGTTGTGATAGCAACTTTGCAACCAGCAATACGAGTTCAAAGATTTGCTTTGGTTCCCCTCTCGCTTTTGCTTTAATTGCATCCATGATAAAGTTCTTTTGTGGGACTGCTCATGCAATTTCCTGTTAATCCCCATATGAAATGCAGGTTGATGTCACTTCATCATGTGCTATTATCTCGTGGAAAAGGAAATTGGGAGCAGGTCAGCGTCTCACAAAGAGACGAAATCAACGTGCAGTACCACCATCAGCATTGGCTGCACTGCACATAAATTAAAACAACATACTGTGGATGTTACTTCTGTACCCTGCAGTTTGTTGGTTCTGACATAATTAGCCCCCACACAAACCAACAAAGATATGTTTGTTACTAAATAATTGTTGTTGATCTGAATATTTCTTACTCCTATATGATGGAATACAATTTACTAGGTGGTATAAGAGGTAACCCCAGCTTCAACGGCAAGACATTTCATCTAGCTAGCCTTCAATGAAAGATTAGTGGACACATTCTGATTCTGAAAGCAAAAGGAAAATTCTGAAAACATTTTATCTTGGGACCCCTTTGTTAGAATATAGGAATTTCACAGAATCATAAGAAAAACATCAGAAACATGAAAAAATTCCGCGTGCACAAGAGGCCTTCAAGAGAAAACCTATATGCCTAACGCAGTAAATTTCACGCAAAGTCGAAATCAACAGCTGGTTAGTTTACACCGCAAGATCAGTGTGGTCTGCAGAAACACTGTTTTCATGTCAACCTGCTGCAACTCATTGCAGATTCTAAAGCTAGCTACGAATGCAGCTGCGCGAGAACCGTCCTTGTTGAAGTATGCCTCACACAAGAGAACATAACTCGTCTCGTCATGATCGATCTATCCATCTCCTCACCATCAACATGTGACAGACAAGTTTACTGGACTAGTGGACTGAATCATCGATCGCTCTGATCAGTGAAGTTCACGGAACGGAACGGGACGAGACGCTGAATGCAATGGAACGGAGACTTGTCAGAGGTAGCGGCGATCTCTCACCGGCCGCGACAGTAATAAATCGATTGCTTAGGCGCTGAACTCAAACATTTATTTTCTCCCCTGTTTTCACCCGTCGAAACATGCATGAGGTGACGTGCATTATATTCTCCCCGGAATCCAGGTGCTGCAGTGTAACCGGTCCGATTTAAGTCTGGACCGTGGCCACGTTCAGATTGCAAGTTTTTTCCCTCTCTCTTCGTCACATCGAATCTAAGGACACATGCATGAAACAGTAAATGTAGATAAAAAAGGAAAAAGTCTACTGGACCCCTGAACTATCAGCTAGTGTCTAACCTACACCCCAACTATAAAATCGTCTATTTTACACCCTGAACTTTTCAAAACCGTTCAAATTACACCCTGTAGCGGTTTTGGACGGCGGTTATGCTACAGTAACCTCGGTTTTAACTTTTTTATTTTTCTATTTATTTTCGCTGAATCTTTGAAAAATCATAATAAATCACAGAAAATCATAAAATAGAAAATCTAATTTTGTTGGACTCCACATGAGTAGATCTACACAATGAACATATAATATAGTATGCTTTAGTACAATTTTTTTTTGTAGCTTTAAATTAGTTAGAAAATCAAATTTTGTCTGTAATTAATTAGAATAATTCATAGCTACAGCTTCTATGGTCCAATTGTGGTGAAATTTTTATGATGGGGTTATTATTATATGCTTGAACTATAGTAAAAATTTCATACTCATTGGATCATATATAACTTAGTTATAGATTTATTTAGGTTTATGTTTAGGTTTATGCTTGTTAAATATAAATAAATCTATAACTAAATTATACATGATCCAATCTGTATGAAATTTTCACTACAGTTCAAGCATACAATAATTAGTTCACTGTAGCAAAACTATAGTTACTGTAGCAAACCCGCCATCCAAAACCGCTCCAGGGTGTGATTTGCACGGTTTTGAAAAGTTCAGGGTGTAAAACAGACGGTTTTATAGTTGGGGGTGTAGGTTAGACACTACCTAATAGTTCAGGGGGTTAAGTATATTTTTCCATAAAAAATAACTAATTACACAGTTTGATTATAAATTACGAGACGAATCTTTTGAGCCTAATTAGTCCATGATTGGACAATAATTACCAAATACAAACGAAAGTGCTACAGTGTCAAATTTCACTCTCTCTCTTCCATCTAAACAAGGCCCGTGTTTAGATCTCGATTCCGGGTGCGCACTGTAGCAATTCGTTTGTATTTAGTAAAAACTATCTAAACTTTGACTAATTAGGATCAAAATGTTCGTCTCGCAAAGTACAACAAAACTGTGCAATTAGTTTTTAATTTCATCTACATTTAGTATTCCATACATGTGCCGACATTTCGATGTGACGGGAAATCTTTTTTTTGCATAGTGAAATTTGGGGGAGAAATCAGGAACTAAACGAGGCCTGATCGGTACCGATTGCTCCGGCAGCGCTGTGGCTGCTGCTGCTGCTGCAGCAACAAACCTTCCTACATCTACTGTTCCTTGTAGAAGAAAATAAATAGACACAGCCGCTGCATCTACTCCCTCCATCTCAAATTATAAGACATTCCAGGAATTTTGGAGGGTCAAAGGATCTCAAGTTTGACTAAATTTATATGATAAGATAATAATATTTATGACATCAATTAAGTATTATTAGATTCTTTATTAATTGTATTTTCATAGTATACCTATTTGATGTTATAAATTTTTGTAATTTTCTCTATAATTTTGGTGAAACTTAAGATGTTTTGACTTTTCAAGATTCTTAAAATGCTTTATAATTTGGAATGGAGGGAGTATTTGAGTAGCACGGTCAAGCAGGCTTTAAATATCTAGTCGGTGCGTCCTAGTGACTTGCTTAGTCCTCGACACAAACATAGGTAGAAACTATTCCTGCAATGCTGTGTGTTGAGAAATGTTGCAAATATGGAACAGCGCCCTAAATTTTAAAATATATATGATCATAGTTTTAGGCTTTTTTATCTTGTTTTGGTGTTTTTTTCGATCTTGGCTGAACTGCTCAGGTGAGTAACTGTTTTTGTACTAAAACATTTTTTGTCTTTTCCCTATCTAATAAAAATTGCGGTTAAAATGATCATAATGGAAGCACAAGCAACATTATGATTTTTTTATTTATCTAAATATGTATCTTCCATTGTGAATGAGTTATAATAATAGCTATTCATTACTTATGTGGGTCCTAGTTTTAGCCTAAATTAACATTTAAACGCACTAAACAATCACCTATTAGTTAATTATTTATTCAGACTAAATGACGATTTAAATGGATTAAACAATGATTAAATGGAATAAATGACTGATTAAACTGGCACGGTAAGCCAACGTTAGAGTTTACACGGCCTGGAAACGGGCTAAACTTCCGCGGAGGTGAACAGTGGTGGGATCTAATTCTAAACAGAGATTCTTTTCGGCTACTTTTGAAAAAGCACGAAAACCATGGCACCCGAATGCACACCGTGGCTCGTTCCATTGGTATAGTACTGTGTTTAGTTACTTCAAAAATATACTATGTAAAAGAAGATTTTCAGTCACATCAAACTTGCGATATATGTATGGAGTACTAAATGTAGATGAAATCAAAAACTAATTGTACAGTTTGGTTATACTTTGCGAGACAAACGTTTTGAGCCTAATTAGTCAACGGTTAGACAATTATTACTAAATACAAACAAAATGCTATAGTATAGCTATAGTAAATTTGTCACTCCAAATTTCATGAACTAAACACAGCCGATCGAAGATACTCCCGCATTAGATGCTCATCCTCCCTCGTTAAGTCATTCAATGCTGCCCAATTAATGGCCCAGCAGGGGTGTAGACGTGTAGTAGCGTGACAACTGTGTCCAGCTCGACCGCGATCCTCATCTCGAAAACGACCGCGTGGCCGCCTGACGTGTGCACGTCCGCGTACGTACGCGCTACGCAGGTAGGAGTACCAGGTACTCCGTACTACAAAACCGCGCGTATTGTATTCGTGTACGCCACCACGTCCGCACGCACGTCCAGGCCGGCCGTATACGTCCAAGTATTCACTCCCACTCCCACGCAAGTCAAAACTGAGCTGGACACCGCAGTGCGGTGCGGTGCGGTGCGCTGCAGCTGATCACCAGCTCAGCCACCCAGCTGCCGACGTGGCGTGGCCATCGCCACCGTGGCACGACCAGGCGGCTGTCACGCACGCTTGGGGTTGGCCGTGGGGTCCTTTGCCTTGCCGGGAGGGGCAGCGCCCAGTTCCAGCGAAAGGGCAGGGCAGGGCGAGCCCAGACCAGACAGATGGCAGAAGCCAGCTGCCCAGCCCAACCATGGTAACTGCGGTAAGAGCGAGCATCAGCTTTCCGCGCTCCCTGTACCCCGTACCTGTAGCACTAGCATCGGCGTGGGCATCGGCATCAGCATCTCCGGGGAAGCAAAAGGAGCCTTCCAAAGCTGCAGAGGAACTGTAGATGGAAGGCGAGATGCTGCAGCTAGCCACATGAGGAATGCAACACTTTGTCACCACTTGATCATGGGGGTGGGGCAGAACAAGACGGGACACGCCAATCAGGATTCAGAGACGCCGCCAGTTGCCGCTGAAGCTGAACAATAAGTTAACTACACTTGATGATAGAAAAATGTTAGGGAATGGAATATGTATGTGCTGGACTTGGACTGGCCAGCTCTGGTTAACGGTAATGGGTTACCTGCACGGCAATTATAATAGATAGACAATTGCCATTGACTGTGAGGTTAAGAACTTAAGACATTTCGTGGTCAGCAGTAACCAGTAAGGTTAGATTCTGGCTGGGTTCCATTTCATCCCAGGTACCAAAGTTTGGGGGTGCCAAATTCATTGTAGCGATACTGTAGTATTTCGTTTGTATTTGGTAATAATTGTCTAACCGTTGACTAATTAGGCTCAAAATGTTCGTCTCGCAAAGTACAACCAAACTGTGCAATTAGTTTTTTATTTCGTCTATAGTTAGTACTTCATGCATATACCGTAAGTTTGATGTGACGAGAAATCTTCTTTTTGCATAGTGCTAAATTTAGGAAGTTTGGAGGAATTAATCACAGCTTTTTGTCCTCTTACCGGGGGATTTGGTACAGCACACATGGGATAGTGGAAGCACAAGCAACTAAAATCTAGCAAGGTCAACTACTGCTCGAATTCACACACTGGATCACATTATTACTAATACTGGTACTAGTATATGTAATAATTAATTAACTGGTAGGTACTTACTCGTCTTACACTTATAAGTACACAACTTATATCTCTCATTTATATATGTTTATACTTATTTAACCCAATTAAAAAGAAGAAAAAGAAGAAGAAAAGAACTAGCTGCTTTTCCAAAGTAGTAAAAAAACAAGGAGAAAAGAGAAACGGGGAGAACGAAGACGAAGAAATGGGATACCACTGCTACTATTGTTTTGTTTAGACCTTGTAACGCAAGCAACAAGCATCTCTGACTGCTACTCCCAAAGCAGCAGCTCCGCATTGACCTCCTCCACGTCAGTGAGCGGGGCCCACATCGGCGGGAAGCACCCGAACCCGTCCCGGATGTCGAGGAGCAGGTCCGGCAAGTCGAACAGCTGCCGCTCTTCCTCCACGCCGCTCGACGACGGCGTCCCTGGTTGAGAGACCGGCGGTGGTAGTACCGGTGCCTCGGCGGCGGTCTCCTCCTCGGGCGCGGCGCCGTTCTTGGCGGCGGTGGGCTCGTCGCGTGCGTCGCATGGCGCGCCGGCGGCGTCAGGCTCCTCCGATGATGGTGACGACGACAACGGCGACGTGAACGCAGCGGCCAATGCGGCGGCGGCCTGGACGTCCTTGGGCGCCGCGGACGCGGCGCGCGGGAGCACGCCGGCGAGGTCCGGGAAGTTGAGGTGCGCGGCGCCGGCGCGGCCCTTGATGGCGAGCGCGGCGACGTCGTGGGCGCGCGCGGCCATCTCGGCGGTCGGGAACGTGCCCAGCCATATGCGCGACTTCTTCCGCGGCTCGCGGATCTCTGACACCCACTTGCCCCACGCCCGCATCCGCACGCCGCGGTACGTCGGGTGCTTCCCCTCGCTGCTCCGCTTCCGCTTCTTCGCCGGCGCCGTCTTGCCAGCACAACCTTCTTCCTCTTCCTCCCCGCCCGCCTCGGCCTCGGTCTCGGTCTCTGCCTCCGCCACCGCCTGCCGCTTCCGTGGCGCGGGCGCGGCATTGGCCGCCGCCGGTGACGGCGGAGAAGAAGACGAGTCCGTGACAGTGGACGAGCAGCAGGAGGTGGTACACGACGAGGTGGTGGTGGCAGAGGAAGAGCACGTTTCTTGGAGCTCTTGAGCCATGGCTAGATAGCTAGCTCTGTGCACGGATGCGCAGTGCCGGTATGCAGGAGGATGAAGTGATGAAGAGTATGGTTAGCTTGCTTGGAGGACTTGTGTGCTGCCTCTCTTCGTATGTGGTGCGAGGGCCCTTTTTATCGTGTGTGTGCCAAATGAGGGTGGGGATGAATTTTTTTTTTTTTAAAAAAAAGCGCTTGCGGGGAAATCAAAAGAACATGCGTTGGGGGAAAAAAAGTCTACTTGACCCCAACTATTGGGGATGGTCTAGTTTACCCTCTCAACTATGAAACGGTCTAATTTACTCCTTAAACTTTGCAAAACCGGCCAAATCACCCCCTCGAGCTGTTTTAGACGGTAGTTTGTTACAGCAAAAACTTTGTACTAAAGCATACTATATTATATGTTTACTGTGTAGATCTACTCATGTGGAGTCCAACAAAATTAGATTTTTCATTTTATGATTTTTTTGTGATTTACTATGATTTTTCAAAGATTCAGACGAAATAAATGAAAAGAAAAGGACAAAACCATGGTTACTGTAGCAAAATTGTTGTTACTGTAGCAAACCACCGTCCAAAACCGCTCGAGGGGGTGATTTGGCCGGTTTTGCAAAGTTCAGAGGGTAAATTAGACCATTTCATAGTTGAGGGGGTAAACTAGACCATCCCCAATAGTTGGAGGGGTCAATTAGACTTTTTCCATAACTTTTTTCATAACATTTGTTTTATGGATTTTTCTTGTGGTGCTATTTTATGGGGCCAAATTATTATAATCCAATGGCCTATTTGCCCTAAGGTTGCTTGTTGTTACCATCCACAAACTATACAAACATGGCCTTGTGTTTAATCTGTGGTATGCGCTCATCATCTAATAGTCATTTAGCCCATTAATTAAACACATTTTAAACACTACACATCCGTACATCATTTTTGTTTAGTCAATAGTTTATCCTGGTTAACTAGGTGCTTCCGGAAATTCTGGTTTAAGATTAATGGTTTTGAAATTCTTTTTTTTATTTTTTTTCAAATAATCTTGGATGCAAAAATGACCTAAACCAAAGTTGTACTACGTCATTATTTTCATTTGAGTTCATTTAGGTTCTCAAAATATGCATTACAATATTCACTAAAGTGAATATAAAAGTAATGTATCGGCCACTTTGTCATAAGTGATTATGAGGTAAAGTGGCAAAGAAGCAACATAAACATTTACACGATTTATATCAGCAGCAGCCTTAAGCCAACCACAAGTGTAGACATTTACATATAGGTAGTTCTCAAGTGATGCCAGTGGAACGCATCACCATTTTCACTAGAAGTTTATAAAACCGCCAGTGGAAATCTAAAAAGTACCACCAATGGAAATGTTTTATGTACTAGTGGTTTGATTATTAGCTTTACTGTTTAGTAAAACATTGATATTAGTGTGTGTCTTGCTTTTACTACTTAAACCGTGCTCTCTCTTCTAAATTGTAAGTTGTTTTGACTTTTCTAGGTAGATACGTAACAAAAGCTATATACCTAGAGAAAGATTAGTCCAAAACTTCTAATTACAAAATATAACTAAAGGCTTGAGAGTATATGTGCCTTATTAACTTCCAAAAGACCAAAGCTATATATAGGTGTCTTACGGAATTATAAACCACATTGTATCTTCACTACACTAACTACAATTTAATGCTCCAGCTTGCTGTCTACCTTAGAGCTTCCTTTGATGATTATCTACTCTTAACTTCTTGTTCTATTTGTTAGACTAATTAATTGTGTGTTGTCAATTTGGCAGCAATAGACTAGCCTACGCGACAGCTATCATCTTTCAATCTGTAACATCATACATTTATATTCATCTTATTTGAATAGCTGGACTTTGCATGCCACATCTATGTTTAGTCATCAGCTTCCTTTAGAGACTATATATTATTCATCATATTTGTGCTGGTGGATTATTAACCTAGCTCTAGGCTACAGGCCTACAGTGTATGAATGTAATACGAGATTTGGGCAAGCTCTCCAAACTTCCAAATTAAAGCAAGAAACCAAGTTACAAGCCAAAATCGCACTTCAAAAACACAGTGGAAACTAAACCACACTTGATATATATATATATATATATATATATATATATATATATATATATATATATATATATATATATATATATATATATATATATATATATATCATTGCTATTTTTTAGATAATGGAAAATTTCCGACTTCAGCCTTCTTCTAAGAAGAAGCATCAGTCCAAACTTATTGCAGTAGCACACCCATAATTAAAACTTATTACAGGTTCAAAACTAAAGTCCAAGACGATAAATGAAAGACCATCTATGCGATGTGAAGAACTCCATGGCTCTCGATTCTAGTAGCTTGCAAGCGTCAAGAATCCGTTCCTTGCCATCATCCGAGCGCTGCAATAGAGCCCAAAACCGTAACCAGTGTGTCCCCTCAAACAAACATGCAAAAAAGTTTTTGGGTGACCTTTATAAAAAACCACATCGTTTCTTGTGATCCATAATGTCCAGCAAAACGCTACAGTCCCAGTCAATAAAAGATGATTATGGTTGGAACCACCTAGCTTAGATCAACTATTGAAAAGATGGTTCGTGTTCCTTGGAGGATTAATGCTAAACAAAACAAATACAGCACGCCAAAGAAAACTGGCATAATGGCAATCAAAAAACAAGTGTTGGATAGTTTCAAATGTGCTACAAAAACAACAAGCCTTACTACCATTCCAATTCCTTTTAGCAAGATTGTCTTTTGTTAGTATCACCCCTTCTTTAAGAACCAAAGAAAAATCTTAATCTTCAGAGGCACTTTCATATGTTAATTTTCTGGGTAACCTTAATCTCGTTATTGACTAGGTATTTATACATAGATTAAATAGAAAACAAGCCAAAGTTCCAGATGAAAGTATCCCGACCCTCATTTAAGTTAATAAAAGTAACTTTCGCAACTAGACTTTGTCATTCCAACAGCTAGTTCCCAACTAGTGCCTTTCTAAAAGACACATTGAGAGGGGTGGAATTAAGTACATCAGCATTGTTGCTTGTTTCTTCCGCACTATATTAAATGAATTCGGGTATTGGATTTTCAAGGCTTGGGAGCCCAACCATTTATCTTCCTAAATTCTAATTTGAGTTTCATTGTCTAGTTTAAACTTCCCAAGACTTAAGAAAATGTCTTTGACTCCCAGCAAACCATTCCAAATGGCGAAACCCAATTTTCTTTTCCATTTGACTTAGGGTCTTGTTCGGTACTTGTTCCTTATTAACTCCTGCCAAGTGCCCTCCTCGTTGCAAAGTTTGAAAAGTCATTTGCTTAAAAGATACTTATTTTGTGAATCTAGATTTTGAATTTCTAAATCACCTTCCTCTTTTGGTTGGCATAAAATATTCCACTTTGCTAGTCAATATTTCCTTTTGTGCTCATCATTTTGCCAAAAAAACCTTGATCTAAAATATTCACTCTTTTTTAGAACACCTCTCGGGACTTCAAAGAAAGACATTATGAACATAGGTAAGGTTGACAAAACAGAATTGATTAACACTAATCTACCCCCATATGATAAATGTTTTCCTTTCCACCCACTTAACTTATTTTCAATTCTTTCTTCAATTAATTTCCAATATAACTTCCTGTAATGCATAGAAAGGTCCAAATATCGAAAAGGGTACAATCCCATTTTGCAACCAAATGATATGAGTATTGCTCCTCAAATTCTTTTGCTTGGCCAAAGAAAAATAATTCACTTTTATGGAAGTTGATTTTCAGACCTGATAATTTTTCAAAAGTACCAAGCAAAAGTTTCAAATTTTTTGCCTGTTCAATATCATGGTCGAAAAATAGAATCGTGTCATCTGCATATTGGAAGATAGACAAGCCAATTTTCCACTAGGTGTGTAACAACCCCTTTTAGTTGGCTTTCCTCCTTGGCTCTAGATAAAATGATAACTAGCATATCTACAACAATATTGAAAAGGATCGATGATAGAGGATCACCTTGTCTAAGACCTTTCTTGGTCTGAAAATATGAGCCTATTTGGTCATTAACTTTAATGACCACATTCCCACCTTGAACAAAAGCCTTGACCCAATCACACCACACCGGATGAAACCCCTTCATTCTTAGTTCTTGTTGTAAGGAATTCCAATTCACCTTATCATATGACTTTTCAAAATTAATCTTAAAGATAATTCTATTTTGTTTCCTTTTATGTAACTCGTGTATGGTTTCATGTAAAATAACTGCACCCTCCATTATATTTCTCCCAGGTAGGAATGCTGTTTGGGATGGTTTAATTATGCGTTGAGCTATCTTTACAATTCGGTTAGTAGCCACTTTAGTAAAAATCTTGAAGCTAACATTTAACAAACAGATAGGTCTATATTGTTGTATTTGTTTAGCTTCTTTAGACTTTGGTATTAAAATGATCGTTCCAAAGTTTAGGCTATGTAGAAGCAATTCTCCCTTATGGAAATCTGTGAACAAAGCCATCAGATCATCCTTAATTACATTCCAGAATACCTGATAAAACTCTGGTGGAAAGCCATCAAGACCTGGAGCCGTATTATGGTTCATTTGAAAAATTGCACCTCTAATCTCCTCCTCCGTACACTCAGCAACCAAGAGATCATTTTCTCAGCTGTAACTTGAGGGATGTCATCACAGTATGACTCATCCATCACCAAATTGTTATGATCAGATGGCCCAAATAATTTTTTTATAGTAAGTGGTGATATATTTTTTAAGCTCAGCGTCACCGTGAATTAAACCTTCTTCCTCCTCCAGCCTAAATATCCTAGTTTTTCTATGTTTCTCATTTGCTACTAACTGAAAGTATTTTGTATTGGCACCCCCTTCTAATAAATTCTTTGCTTTAGCACGTTGGTACCATTTTATTTCTTCCTCTCGTAGAAGTTCGGACAATCTTTCATTCAAGACTTACTTAAGATTCAATTCATTTTGATCTATTAAAGTTGATTCAGCAGCAACTTTTTCTTTTCTTTCTTGTAAGCACCCCCTTGTATTTTTGGCCCAACCTTTCAAGTATTGACACAGGCGTCTAATTTTAGCCTGCCACCGCTCTAAAGAGTTATGCCCCTCATGCACAGTGTTCCAGATATCTTGCTACTAAGTGCCGTGTGAAAACGTGTTACGCTAGCTCTGTTGCCCACTTCGTGGTGCAACCACCCGGGGGGGCATCTATCAGCAGGATAGCACTCATTTCATATCTGCGGTACAATGCTACAATGTGACGCGATGGGTCCATGCAAAGAAAAGAAGACGAATAAGGAGAAAGAAAGAACCAGTGCAGCAACACATCTATCGATCGGCCGGTGCCAAACGCCTTTCACGTACGCTTCTTTTGTTTTCTTTCTCTGTGGTATGTGGAAATCGAAACGCTCCGACTGACCCATAAGCCCCTGCCCTCCTCTCATCTTCCGGTGGAAAGCCTCCTCCGGACACATGGGGTCCAGGTCCAATGGCACAAATGGAGCCATGGTCTTGCTGGTGACGCAGCCCGCCCGCCCGCAAGGGGCTGGGACCTGGGAACCAGCCCCCAATGCACGCCGCGGCCCTCGTTTGGAGACCGAATTCGTTTAGAGAGGTTCAAATCTGTTCGTATCTCAGTCCGGATACATCCGATACTGTATCTATGTACGAATACTCGAATCGTATATCTGTGATGTCCATACCGAATAGTATCCTATCCGACATAGATGTGTTAGTTTGATCTCCACTGGACTTGGCCCAACGGCCTTGTCTGGGCCCTTATCTCGCGTCCTGATCGGGGACGTCCAGCCCAATGAAGTGGCTGGTGGGCCCCCGTCGCGCAGTGCTATAAATAGGAGGTGGGGGCCAGTGGTTAGGGTCACGAGGTTCACCGCCCAGCTGCCACCCACTCCGAACCCTAGCCGATCTAGAGGGTAGCACTGCCAGCGATGGGAAGACCCACCGGTGCTGCCACTGCCTCCTCGTCACCGACACCAGGCGAGTTCCTCCAACCAGGATCATCGGTAACATCGTTTCTCTCCATTCCCATTCCCATCCTCTCTGTCTCTATCTAGATCTCTCGGATCTATGTGATGCTCTAATCGATTCATTCCAAATACCAAAGAACCTACCGACTGATCTACCCCTAGAACGGTCCTAAGGATCTAACATTGGTATCAGAGCCAGGTTTCCCTAGGCGTGGATCTTGTCAGGGACAAGAAACCGATTAGAAAAGAAGAGATGAGTTAGATCCGGTTCGGATCGAAAGAAAAGAAATACAGAGGGTTCATCGAACCCTAAACCCTAATCGGGTGATAGAAAGAAAAGAAAGAATCTGAACTTGATTCGGAAGAACAGTAAACCCTAACGAAACCCTAACCCTAAGAAGCTGGATGGGCGAAGGGGAGGGGCACTCACCTGGGGCTTCTCTCGCCGTCACAGAAGCCGCCATCAGGCGGGAACCGCGCCGCCGCTAGCCGGCGCGTGGGAAGAACATCAGAACCGACCGGCGTGTGGGAAGAAGCCGAGTCACCGGCAGGCGTGGCCTCGCCACGGCGCGGATCCACCTCGGCCTCGGTCGAAGGGCACCACCGCAGTACCACTCGACGGCGCCGCGCGCGGCTTCGGTCGCATGCGCGCGCCGGCAAGGGGTACCCCGGTGGCGCCATGTCTCTCCCGCGTTGGCCACCGGCATGGTCTCCAGGTGGGGCTGCTGCTTGCGAGATGCGGTGAGAGAAAGTGGAGAAAAGAATGGGCAGACGAGAGGGAGCCGGCCGGATCTGTTCTGGCTGCGGTTTTCCTCGCCGGAGCCGACGGCTAACGTGGCCGCCGCCGGCGCCGCCGCTGCGGTGAAGAGAGAGAAGGCTGGAGCTCAAATGAGCTAGGGTTAAGGGATTCAACGGCCGTCTGGGGCTTTTGCTCCTGCGGCTTCGGCGGGCTGCCGTCGGATCAAGATGGACGGCTAGGATCCGTCGGACCGAATTCGGCCCAGGCGGGGAAGGAGAATCCCGGCCCAGGCCCAGGTTGCGGCCTGGGCACGGGGGAGGGCCGCGTGCGCGCGCGCTGCTTGAGGCGTTCTGGGCCGCACGTAGCTGATGCCGCTGGGCCGCGACGAAATGGGCCGGTTTGGCCGGCTTGCTCCACTGCTGGGCCGCGGCACTGCACGCGAATGAGTCTTTGGCCATTTTTCCCAGGGCCGAATAAAAGAAAAACGTGGGCCGCGAGCGGACCTTCGGGCCAGCTTTAGGCCGAACGAAAAGTCAAGCGTAAGAATTTGTTTTATTCTTTTTCAGAAGGTTTGTTTTGAAGAATTTTGTACAGTTTTCATCTCTATTCAATTTTGAACCAACGGGATAAATTGTCTAGAGAGTAAACAAGTAAAGAAAATGCTTCTGAATAAGAATTATGTTAAGAATTTTGATTAATGTTTCCGCTGCAAAGGAAAAGAATATTGTCTTCTCATTAAATCCGAACCAACGGGAGGATTTAATTTGAAGAGCAGTTACAGTTGTTCAGAAAATGATGAAAGGTTTATCCTCTAATTAAAATTAGAACCAATGAGAAAATTTTAATTAGAGGGATATTCACATTATGATTTAAATGAAATTATGATATTGTTATTTTCTGACCAACGTTGATGATAACAATATTATAAGCTTATTTATGAGTTTGAGGTTGAAATTTAAATCTCTGATAAATTATGCATCAAAGTGACCATTTTTCAGAGAATAGATAAAGATCAAGAAATGCTCATGAAATAGAAAGATGATTTTCCGCTGCAATGATAATGATGATGATCTTCTAATTAAATTTGAACCAACGGGAGAATTTAATTTGAAGAGAGTTAATGATAATTGAGTTGTTCCATATGTTAATTCCATTTATACCCAACGGTGATGTGGAATTAATGTACAAGAATATTGTATTCATGATGTTGCTAATTTTAGCAAAAGTTATTGATAGAAAATTTTATGAGTTTTATCTATGAGTTTTATGCATTTGTTCTATATCTGCCCAACGGTGATATAGAATTAATGTAGAAGAAAGTTGTTTTGTTCTATATCTGCCCAACGGTGATGTAGAATAGAACATAAAGAAATTAGAATTTAATGTTGATAACTATTGTTGAATAATTTTCAGACAAAGATCTTCTTGCTTTCATTCTTGAAGGCAGAAAAGAAAGAGAAAGAAAAAGCACTGGGTTCTTGTGACTCAGATGATGAAAAGCCTAAGCACAAATTGTGTATATGATAGTAGGCCATTGCATGAGAAATTGTGTCCTCTTTAAGAGTGGCTTGAAAAGAAATAATTTTCGAAGATTTCAGGGATATTGATCCAAGAAAGAAATAGAACAATAAAAGTTTAGTTTAAGAAATATCTTTTATGTACCCTCTATGAAAAATAATTTAATTTTCAGTTTTTTTTATCATCATGATATGAATTGTAATGAGTGGCATGCATGTTTAATTTGAGCAACGTCGGATTAAGCATGTGTGTTAAAGAATAACAGATTTATTCCTGAATTTAATGATTGTATATGAGCCAATCCTGGCATTTATGTCCCTACAAGGGAATTGCCTCGCGTGGCAGCATAAAATTTAAGAAAATACCCGCGTTGTGGGGTAAAGTTGGCATAACACTTGTCCTGCATGGCAGGAGAAAGTGAGATGACCATGTGTATCCCGCACAGGGAGAGAAGTTTAGGGTAGCTCTTATGCTGTCCTAGTATGAGTTTAAGAACAAAAGGAAGTTGAAAACGAACCTCATGATAAGAATGACATGCAAGCATGACTTGCAGAAGTACTGATGAAAAAGACTCTGTTGAGTTCTTGAAGTGAAATGAGGAAAAGAATACATACTCCCATACGAATTAAGAAATAATTTTATCTTCCATGATGTAATCACGTGGATGAAGTAATTAAAGTATCCTCATTCACAAGAGTTATGAATGTTTCGAAATTATGGCAGAAAAGTTTGTGCCACATTTCGAGGGGGAGGATTGATAACTATGAATTGAGAAAGAAAGAAAGACAATCGAAAGAAACTCATAAAGATAATTGAAAGAAATTCCCCATTGTATGCTTTGCATTTAGAGAAAAAGTGATCTATAAAAGATGAAGGTGATCGTTGAGGGAGTACAACGGTCATAATAAAGATACCCCTAAGTACAGAAATGGCTAAATTCCTGAACATTTTACAGTTCAACAGGAAGATAGCAATGAGACTAAGAAATACTAAGACGGTGCTCAAAGCACCAAATGAGATAGATTTAACAGAATAAACCCAAAATAAGAAAGATTGAAGATACACTATCCTTACACCAGATGGATTAATCTGGGGGAGCATGGTATGAAAAGATCTACGACTTGAAGAGAAGTAGGACCAGTGCCTACTCCAATGACTCAAGATCGGTAGGGTTCAACACCATGTTGATGTTGTATGACTCATATAACACATGTTGTTAGCCCTTTAAGAAGATGAATAAGAAAACAATGATCTGGTTATCCTATAGAATCGATTGACGATGAAAGAGCAACAACAACCCAATGTGAAAGAAGTGTCATGCCATTAGCTACAGACCTGAAGGTCTCAAAGAATAAGAGAATCAGATATTATTGATAACTATAAGTTATATATATTAATGAAGAAATTCAAATGGAGGGTGATCCACCTCATTTGAAGAAACCATGAGAGACGTTAACACGTCTAAATGGCAAGAAGCTAAGGAAATTGAAATGAAATTGATGAATATCAACGAAGTTTGAGAAATAGAAGCAGTTCCTAATGGAGCCAAAACAGTAGGCTGTAAAGGGTCTACAAGACGAAATGTGGCTCCAAAGGGAACAGAAGATATGAAGCACGACTTGAATCGAAAGATTTTACGCAAGAGAATGAATAGATTACAATGAGTGCTAGTGGCACATCATGATCTGAGATGAAAGTAAAGACAACATTTCCCAAATAGGATTTGTATGAAAAATAATTACATGACACAACCTAAAGGTTTTGTCGTGGAAAGAAAGAAAGAACGAACGAATGGGATGCCACCCGTAAAAATCCTTTATGAACTAGAGCAAGTCTCTAAACGGTGGCATTTCGAGTAGAAAGGTCAACTAGAAATTTTGGGTTAAAGAGAATGAGAGGACAATTGCACATGTACAAAGTTATAGAATGGGAGATTCAATTCCTAACCCTAATATGTGGATGACACCTTACTTGCTAGTAGTGATGTCCATTTACTATAGGTGAAGAAGCTCTTGTCCTCGAGACTCAATAAGAATGTTCTCGGTGAAATGACTCTCGTTATAAGAATTGAAATTCACCGAGACAGATGAAAGGGGTATTAGGATTATCACAAAGGCATGCTTAGAAAAGATTGTAAAGAAACAAAGTATGCATGCAAGTGAACCTACGCCTGTTCATATAGTCGAGGGTAATAATTGTGAGAATCTTAGTGTTACAAGAACCGACATGAGATAGATCAAATGAATATGGATCCATATGCTTCAGCTGTTGGAAGCTTGATGAGTGCACAACTATGATATTACAGTTTAATGAGTGCACAAGTATGATATTACCCTGACATAGTTCATTTATCCGGGATGTTTTGGCAGAAAGTCCAGTCCAGATATAGATCACTGGAATGAAGTTGAGAATGTCTTGCAATTGTGCAAAGATTTAATAAGCCTCATGATGACTAAGAAAGACAAGTACCCCAAATGGTTGTGGGTACAAGAATGTTGAATTTTGGCGAGATGTTTAGTGAAACCCACATAGTAGCTAACACTCGCAGTTGGAGTTTTATTGTGGAAAAGCTCCAAAGAAACAGTTGTGGTGTCATCAATGATGCATACCTATAGTACAACTTATTATGAGGCTTATAGGACAAGCGAAATTGTTAACTTATACCCGGAATTAGTAATGGTATACAACAACAATTACCATTTAAAATGATTGACTCCTATGACAACGGGTCAAGTGTGCTGCCAAACACATTGACATGAAGTTATACGTTGTGAAGGAGAAAGTCCGGAATCTTTAAAAGCTTTCGAATGTATAAGTAAAAAGCAAGTACTTGCAGATCCGCTTATAAAGGCTTACCACCCAGTGTGTTCAGAGAACGCACAGTCGACATGGGTTTTATGGTATAGCCTATGATTCCCGGACAACAAAGGGCCCAAAGAAAGTATCATTTCAAAATAGAGAAGTGTATTGTGGCTGTTAGTCTAGCGGCACTAATTGCTGTGACGATGGGACAGTTCTATGCACTAATCTGTGATGAAATAGGAAAGAAGGAAGAAAAATATGAATTGAAATTTTGAATAAGAAATTGAAGAACGAAGAAAGTGATGAGAGATCAAGGGGGAGAATGTTAGTTTGATCTCCACTGGACTTGGCCCAACGGCCTTGTCTGGGCCCTTATCTCGCGTCCTGATCGGGGACGTCCAGCCCAATGAAGTGGCTGGTGGGCCCCCGTCGCGCAGTGCTATAAATAGGAGGTGGGGGCCAGTGGTTAGGGTCACGAGGTTCACCGCCCAGCTGCCACCCACTCCGAACCCTAGCCGATCTAGAGGGTAGCACTGCCAGCGATGGGAAGACCCACCGGTGCTGCCACTGCCTCCTCGTCACCGACACCAGGCGAGTTCCTCCAACCAGGATCATCGGTAACATCGTTTCTCTCCATTCCCATTCCCATCCTCTCTGTCTCTATCTAGATCTCTCGGATCTATGTGATGCTCTAATCGATTCATTCCAAATACCAAAGAACCTACCGACTGATCTACCCCTAGAACGGTCCTAAGGATCTAACAAGATGATATTATCCGAACTTGAATCCGAATCCGAACAAAAATATGAAAACAAATATAATATTATTCGTTGCGCTTGCACCACGCCGCGAGGCGGGGGTCGCATGCGTGTTGCTGTCCGCTCTGCGCCTCTCCATAGTCGAATTACTCAGCTGCCTTGCCGCGAAGGTGGATCATCGATGCGACCGCGACTTGCAGTTGCAGGCCGGGTTAGGACGTGGAAATGGGCAACCCTATCCTATGCAGTGCAATGCAAGTGGCAAAGCACTGGGCGACCTGCAAAGCATATATAGTTAAGGACGTTAGCACATGGATTTGCCCTGCATGCATGTCCCACTGGGATGGATGACCGGAGGATCCATCCTGCTTTTGAGAACCAACGCCCTGCTGTCTCTGGAAAGATCAAGGGAAAACAATTCGGTAGCAGCCATGGCAGTGTTGCGTTGTCTGCCCGCTTCCTTCTCCGGCTCCCTTGGCTGTTTGCGGCAAGTGAGCCGGCGAGGCGAGCCCTCCATGATTGGGATGGGTCTCCTTGGATTCCAGAAAGCATATATCTTATGCGCGCAGCTGGACTCCGGTCGTCGCAGTTGGCACGTTGTCGCCACATATGCAGGCCCGGGAGATCCTCTGCTCTGCTGCGTTCGGGGAACGAGTTACCAGGCTGATCCGCACCCGCAGCGCAGGCCTCCTACGCTTGCCCTGTGCCATTGCCACACGTCTTCGGCTTCCTGTGCGTTTCAGAGACGAGGAATAGGGCATGCGCGGCGAGCCCAGTCCAACGGTTCCGACAACTCAGCGCAACGTCGTTTCAACGGGCTGTGCGTGATGCGCGCAGGGAACGGAAGGCGGAGGAAAAATATCTATCATCGTGCTCGTGCCCTTCCTGTTCCTGCGGCGTGGCGCAGACCCTGTGGGAAACGGGTTGCCATCACCCCCTGGGGTCGGGGGGACCGGACCGGCCGTCGGCATGCTGGGTCCCTGCTGAAATGTCGTGGCGAACGCGGTGAACGACGGCCCGGGACTGTCGCGCGCCGGTGCGGAAAACAGCTGCGTCGATAAGCCAGGAGGGGTTGTGTACTTGTGTGGATGCTGGATGGACGGCGGCATGGGCATGGGCATGTGCCGGTTGAGCGGTTGACCTTGACCATCCCTAGCTCTCGCCAGGCTCGGCTCTCCCTCCGGCCTCCGCCCCGGCGCACGCGCTCCCCCCATGTGCGCCCGACATGTTCCGTGTCTGCCACGCCCGCACCACCACCACCCCACAGGCCACAGGGGTAAACGCGCTTCGTGGTACGCATGGCCCACGGCGGTTTCGGTCCAATCGCCTCGCGCCATATGAAGCCAGCGGCGCTCCTGGCTTGCTGGAAGCAGGCCATTGATCGGCGGCTCCCTTGCTGTGTGTGTGTGTTGCCCGTCGCGCTGTGTCGCATCGACCCACGTCTGCGTCTGCTTTGCCGTCGCCCTGAATGCTTGGCGTCGCAGACTTGCGCTACTCAGGCCCCGTTTGGTTACACCGTGTTAAAGTTTAACTTTCATCACATCAATGTTACGGTAAATGCATGAAGTACTAAATGTAGACTAATTGCATGCATGTCGACACAGATTATGAGTAATTTACGAGACGAAATTATTAAGCCTAATTAGTCTAAAATTAGAAACTTTTTATCAAATAAGACGAAAGTGCTACAGTGTTGGTTAAACTTTAACACACAAACCAAACAGGTCCTCAATTTGCCGCGCGCTAGCTGTTACTCACCGATCCCATTGCATTTTTCCCCTACCAAATTTATTTATACTGTATATAGGTTCCTCCGTTTCTTATTTTATTTCACAGCAAAGGCAACACAAAAGTACCAGCCGAAATTTATATTGTCTGTATACTCTGTAAGGTAAAAACACGGGTGCTGTTGGCAGCAACACTGCTCTTGTGCATTACTGTCACGTACAGTAGATGGGAACTTCAGATTAAAAAATGCTTATCTTCCACTTTCTTCCTTTGCTCATCACTCATCAGCTAATAGAATGCAAACAGCTTTAAGGTCCGCCAGAACCGTAAGAGTAAGACTCAAGAGGTTCCTGGTCGGCTGGTTCCTCCTTATTAACACAGGTTGTCAGTGTCACCCTTGCCTTTAGGTCCCGTTTGGATGAGATTCTAAAATCCGGATTTGGGATAAAAATAATCTTTGATATTTCTTGGATTCTGTGCATGTGAGTTAAAATCCTGCAAAATCCGAGTCTGTTTGGATGGGATTTTAGAATTCTGAGATTTTTTTTATCCAGATTCTTAAAATCCAGTGGTAACCAAACGGTACCTTAGTCTGCTTCACTTGAGTTCACAAAATTTTGGGTCACTAGGATCATGCCCGTGCTTTGCAACATGAACAAAATAATACCATGATAACTTAAGTTTGGATGTGCGTTACTATTATACTCATGTACTATAATGGCAATCTCAGTGCACAGCTCTTGTTCGAAGTGTCATAAGTCAAGACGGTCAGCATGTGCTTGCCAAATATATCGAGATTGCTGAATGAATTTCACTTCTTTCAAAATGAGAATTTTATCTAGTCCCACTAAACCAATCTAATCACATATGTACATTCTCAGGAAAGTGAAATCCTTGTCATCTCCCTACTTTTGACAGTAAAAGCTCCATATGTATACTGAACATGGCCATATATACCAAGATATAAAAAGAATACCTTAGTTACAATATCATTATATTGAGCACAAAATTTATTCTACATTCGATTTTCGTAGTTGCTTTGGTAGCTGGTTGTGCTCACTGCTCAGCATCAAGCATCACTGTATCAATGCCAACCATTGACTCATCCTGTAGAGTTACAAATGTAAGCCATTCATATTGACATTGTAGCCCATATCACGAAAATACTCAGCAGTTGTAATTCGTAAGGGAATAATATGGCTGTTAATAGAAACTCTACACTGAATAGCAACAAGTAGGATACAACTGCCAAGCTGATCTGACAAAATTTGTTCTTCTTACAAAAGTTCACTGAAAAAGAAATCTCAAAAAATTTCGACACGAACCTGAAAACAAACATTGCATTTGCTACACAAACATTGCTTGTTCGTGCTAAGAAAAAAAGCAAAAACAAATCATTGTTACTAACCCTTAACAACAAAATTGGTTTTACACTGATCATTCTATCCCATTTTTGCTTTTGTTTGAACCACTAAATTTGTGCAAATCTAAATTTTTCCACATTTTTAAGAGCTACTCATAAGTGCCAGAGCTCCATTTAATGAAGCAGATTGAGCAACAGACATATGCTGATTGTTCTGATGAATTGGATACTCTGGAAGCAAAGAAAAGGAAAGAGTTTTCACAGTCAAGAAGAAGGCAACAGAGTTGATCTTTGTAGAAATCCATGAAGAATCCACCCTTTGGGTTCTCCATGGGGGCAAAATGCTCAAAGGACCTAGTCATCTTACCTTTCGTTAAGTAATTAGTGTTTGTTTTTAAACCCTCTGTTGGCAGTTTGCCTCCAAGGGGCTCCTGTGTAGGCGCTACTTCCACATTCTCATAGTTCTCCTTATTAATATAAAGCTTGTAGCCAATCCACATTTTTCAAAAAAAAAATGAAGTAGCTAATCTGGATCTTTCAAAAAAAAACTGCACACGCAAAATCATTCTGGGGCCCTAGGTTCTATATTGTACTTCTTACAGAATGGAACCCATTTTCTATCAAAATCTGGAGTTTAAGAGAGCCCATCAAAAGTCAGCATAGCAACTCCATTATCAGACCTGCTGCCCCTTCTTGACCAATGAACAGCGGGGCACTATTCTACCTGCAGCAATTAGCAAAGTAAAATATTATAAAGTCAATAAACTGATGAGCTGTGACCTAGTTTAATTGTCACGAGTTGGGAAAAAAGACAAATTTTTAGTAAGCTAAGAAGCAAATACATCCTCGGTATTTTCAAACTTCATCGGTTAAATGTTTCAGAGCCACATAATAGCTAACTGATATTATAAGCTCAAAGATTTATTGTAAATTGGAAGAAGCAATGGTATACAACTGAGCTAGCAAAATCCACAGTTTGTCACACCAATATGGTTATCAATTTATCGTCAAACAATATTTCAGTGCTTAGCTGATACAGTGAGCAATCAAGAACAATAATAAACAAATTGCTGATTTTTCACACTTAGATGGCTAAGGTTCCAAGACTGTCGAAAAAAACATATCTAGAAAGCATATGGGCTGCAACATATACACTTGTACATCAAAACTATAGACTGTATCACTGTAGCATCAATAGTTATTAGGAATTCCACAATATTCCCTTAAACATTTTAATTTACAACTCCTATAATTTACATATTCAATCAAGATTTTATAATCATAATGTTTAGATACCTGATAACCCACACGTAAAAAAAGCTTCACATCTAGTATTCACCTCCTTAATACCACATCCAGATACGTGGTAAATAGTTGTGTATTGGTTGGGATGGGAACGACATTAGCTACTGTATGCGGGTATCCTTGCTTCTACTCCTTGCCAATGCGCCGGTGCAAGAAGAAAGGAAGGCTCTCAAGCCGGAAAGAAAGAAGAGAACAAAATCAACTTACAGTGGAAAAGATGTTGGAGGTGTAGGAGATGAACATGCAGGTCTCGTTGACAACATCAGTGGAGTAGATGCATAGATATACTCTTCTCCTCCTTGCTTCTCATCTGTTACGCCCGCTGACTTTGAAGAATCTGTGCTGGCGGTGGTCTGCAGGGTGTGCTGGAGGGCGCCCTATCTGAGGCGGGGGAGGCCGGAGGGGAACATTGGCGCGGTTGCCGGTGCCAGCGACACCATTGCTGATGGGGGAGGGAGCCATTGCGTCAGCGGCGATCGAGGGACCAGCGGAGGAGAGCTCACGGACGAGGGTAGCGAGGGCCTCCGGTTGGCTCCGTGAGCAGCAACCGAGTTTGCCCATCGTGACTAGTCGGTGCATGGAGTGGAGGAGAGGCAGCGGCAGTGGGATGGGAGAGGAGGCCATCGGGCGTGGAGAGACGGTTGAGCGGCTGAATCTTTGCCCGGTCCCACCTATCGGCGCGGGTTTTTTTTTCTGCCGGGCGGAGCCATCGCTGGGGTGAGGGCGTGAGGCGAGCGAAGCCGGGGACGATTGTTCTGCAAATGTTTTAGTTTTAGTCGTAGAGATAGAGATTTATATTCGTTGTCTTTCTTCCTCCACTGAACTATTTCCACTTTCAGGTAATGCCGTGACTTTTGACTGACAAATTAGATGAACTTTCACAGTGAATTTTGTCACAACACTCTTCAATGGTTGAAATTGAAACTTGAAAGATGCATGTCACCTTCTTGCGCATGGTTGTCTCGCACAAAGTCTAACGATAATGATACAATAAGGACGTCAGTCCGTGACTCATGTCTGGGTGCACTCCTGCAAAAAAAAAGTTCGCTCGTTCTATCCCCCACGGCGTCTCCATCCCCGTCACTGCCCGCGACGCCATGCCCCACTCCGCGCTAGCTGCTACTGTCGCTCGCTCAAGCCCCATCCCGCCACGACGCTGCTACTGCCTTCACCCGTCGCTCGCTCAAGCCCCATCCCACTCGCGAGGCTTGGCTCCCCCATCCCCCGCGCGTGCTCCATCTTGCGTTGCGCCGCGCGCCCCATCTCCTCCCTCATCCCCATCCCCACCCACACAGGCACAGTCATATCAGTCCCCACACCGTCACTGCCCGACCGGTCGGCTCTGATGGGTTCGTGCTGTCAGCGGTGGCGAGGGTGCTATAGTAGCGCACGGCGTGGGGCGGCCTAGGAGATGGCGCTCCTCGCAGGGCTCCTCTAGGCGTTGGCCCTCCTCGGCCTCCTTCTCCGCCGTTGCAACTCCAATCCCCACCAGGTAAGACGTGGTCGTGCGGTGAATAGTGTTTCAACACTATCTGTATTATATTTTAAAAGTAGATCTGGTGTTGCACATGTCGTAATGGCGCCGGTGGCTGGCGTTACAACGGCCTTCCTCGCATGACGCGCCTCGCCTCCCCTCCCTTCCCTTCCTTTCCCTTCCCTCCATCTCCTTGCTGTGGCAGTTCGAGCTCGGCGGGGAAACCATATCCGACTAGCACGCAGGCGCCCGCGGAGGTGGTGGCCTCGGGTGGGCCCGATGGCGGCGCGATCCCCGCGTAGTGGCCCCGCATCAAGCTGAGGTCCGCGCCAACCGCTCACTGTGCACGGGAACAGAGCAGCCGTGGGCATCCGTCCAGATGTCCGAACGCTAGTCCTACCGAAAGTCTAACCAACGCCCAATTAACATGTGTGTGCAACTCTATCTTTTCGGATGTAAAATTTGGGATACCACTTCTTGTTCTTGCTTGGCTGCTAAAGCGTTGATTTTTATGTGGGAATTACACAACTTGCATAAGGATATTGTGATTTGATATTGGTCGGCTTCATGACATCCACAAATACATTAATTTTAGGTTTGCAGATATAGATCACTCATATGTGATAAGACATAATCAAGCGCCAGATTTGTCCGAGGATCATCTAACCCTAAAGACGATTCATATTCAGCAGTGCCCTCAGTCTGGTCCTGATTATTCCTTGACGAAGAGGGTGTTGTGGTGATCCTTGCAGTTTTTCTACGTTGACTTGGGGGCCTGTTTAGTTGCAAATTTTTTTTGCAAAATGATACTGTAGCAAATTTCGTTGTTATTTGACAATTAGTGTTCAATCATGGTTTAATTAGGCTTAAAAGATTCGTCTCGTCCATTTCGTCTAAACTGTGTAATTAGTTTTATTTTTTTATCTATATTTAATGTTTCATGCATGTGTCCAAAGATTCGATGTGACGGGGAATCTGAAAAATTTTGCAAATTTTTTTGGGAACTAAACGGGGCCTTGGACTATTCCTCAGACTCTTTTACGAACTCTTTGATGATTTATTTGGTACGGTCATGGGATGATGGGAGTTATCTGAAACAGCAACACAATCTGTATCTCGTTCTTGGATGTTAGAACTGATTTTGATTCCCATCACAGGGAAGGACTTGTCCACACCATCAGGGCATCAGGGTCGAGTATCAGAACCTTAGAACGGGCGTTCTCAATGTGCTGGAACAACGAGTCATTCTCCTTTATACTAGTATGCGATGGGCATCAACAAATGCTTTCCATCCACACTGGGGGACCATCTTACTCATATGTTCTGCATAAACACTACCATCAGGAGATTCTATGTCAATGCTCCATTGCTCTCTGAGATCTCTCCTCCAAATTGGTTGATGGACATATATGTTCATGCTGTGTCTGTAACTAGCTGACATGAGCATGAGGAAACACTTCATCTTTCAATCCAAATCATCCATGTACGCCCTGCAACACGCACAAGATTTCTTCACCTGGGGGCTTTGTCCAGCCATGTTCGTTCACCTTTTCACTGAAGGATGGACGGACAGGAACGTGCAGAAAATCTCATGATCTCCTTTCCTGGCAACTGGAACTAGCACTAGCATGCACAAAAAACAACACATGAACACTGAATTTTAACATATGAGGAACCGATCCGTGCAAAAGCGTACGGCACCGTTTCCTTTCTCCCACTGTTTTTCGTGTGCATTCGATCGTTTCGCCATTAACTCGTCACAGAAGAACGTAGCACGGCTGGTTGTTGCGTGTTTTACTGCCGGCGTACAGTACCGTACCGCTCCGATCCTGCACACCTTTTATTTCACTGGCCTTTTCTTGAATATATGAACACTGTGGTACACGTACGTACTCGCGCCACCATCGATCTCTCGTCCAGCAGTACACGACGTGGTGAGGGTTGACTGGTTGAGGCACTGAGGTCCCAACCCAAAAGCAACGCGACAAGGGAGGGTAAGGCCGTACCGTCGCTTTGCAGTTTTCGCAAGGAACGCATTCACTCCCGTCAGGCATCGCAGTAGCAAAGGGCACGCCAATGTATTCTTTCTTCTTTTTTTTACTTTTTTTTTTTTGTGTGTGCTATTAGGCCATGTTTAGGTATCTAAATTCACCTCCAAATTTCACTATGCAAAACCATCACATCAAAATATCGGCACATATATAAAGCACTAAATGTAGATGAAATCAAAAACTAATTACACAGTTTTGTTCTACTTTGCGAGACGAAAATTTTAAGCCTAATTAATCAATGTTTAGACAATTATTACCAAATAAAAATAAAATTACTATAGTGTGACGCGATGTTTACTATAGAAAATTTGCCTTCAAAATTTGGTATCTAAACATGGCCTTAGTGTATAATAGTGGTCGTACTGATGATGTTTAGCCTCATCATAGTAATCCAAATTGGAAACCGTACTGGCCTTTTAATCTCGCCGTACTGATCCGAATTAGAAGGAAACCGGTTGGTTATGAGTAGCGACGCACCTAGCGTCCGGATGCCTGGCTTCAGGGGCATGTCCGGACGCACCTAGTCCACGTAACATTTTGATCCCGACCAAACTCGTTCGATTCAGATACAGTACAGACAGAGCGCGGCCCGTCCTCCCGCTCGCGCGCGGCTTGTCCTCCTGCCGCGCCGTCATCCCGTCCTCCCGCGTGCCGCCTGTCCTCCCGCCATCCCGCCGCGCCGCCTGTCCCCCCGCCATGCCCCACGGGACCACCTAAGTACCACTGGTTTGCAACATCAGAACAAGACAACTACAACATCAGAACAAGGTGACTGCAAGTCTGCAACAATAGAACAAAACTACTGCAATGCGAGATGTAAGATCAGAAAAAAGAGACTAATGCAACAAAGAAATATTACCTGTTGCAACATCAGAACAAGGCTACTGCAACAACGGAATAAAAGCGCAATGCGAGAAAGCAACATCGGGAAAAAAAGACTAATGCAACAAAGAAATATTATTTATTGCAACATCAGAACAAGGCTATTGCAATGCGAGATGCAACATTAGAAACAAAAAAAAGAGACTGATGCAACAAAGAAATATTACTTGTTGTAACAGCAAAACAAGGCTACTGCAACAGAGCTCGTCGGAACCCTAGCCACCACCGCATCCCTTAGATCTAGAGGAGGAGGAGGAGGGATTAGATGCAGAGGAGGAGGAGGAGCGCTCAGATGAGGAGGTGGAGGAGAAGGAGGAGGGCTCAGATCCAGAGAAGGACCCACCTACCTTGTCGGAGTCACCGCATCGCCCTCGTCTCCGGTGGGAGGAGCAAGAGCCGTGTTGCTAGGGGCACGGGGTACCAATGGAGTCACGGGAGGGGGGGGAGGGAGTGCCGGCGGGCGGACGGGGCGGCAGCTACTGGGCGCTGTGTCAGTCCCGGTTGCGGGAGTGAGCAAGGAGAGGAACGGTTGAAAGTCCTATGTTTGGTGTTGGTAATTAGTGACAATGTCTAAGTACTAATCCTATGCCTAAGTTGTATGTAGCATATGAGGATTAGTACATTCCAAGGTTGGTGGCAAGATGGACATGGTGATCATGATGGCCACACTTGGATTTGGACGTAACCCTATGTGATCAAGGCAAAGGTATATGCTTAAGGGTTGTGTTTTAGTAACCAAGACACCTAGTGGGTGTGATTACATTATAGGATAGATAGCCGTACTATAAAGAGAGAAATGACGCGGCTATTGAACTCCTAAGTGCCTCTAGATGTGCATTTCATGATCATATGCATTTGGATAAAACTAATATCGCCTCTAAAAATGATTGTGAAAATGCTAACACACTCACACATGACGAAGATCACTTGGTGGTGTTAGCACGTTTGCGAAGGCGGTGGAGTTTGAGCGGTAGAGAGGGTTTGGGATCCTCTCTCCCTCCCGCCGAGCTTGCGAGGCAGGATTCAGGCGTTTTCGAGAAGTTGAAACGACTATTTTCCACTACGCCGAAAGTCCGAAAAAGAAACAGAGGCGAACGGAGGTCACAGAGGTGACCGGACGCTGAACCGGACGCGGTCCTAGCATGACCGGACGCGTCCGGTCAGTGTTCAGTGTCTACGCGTTTTTCAGTTCGATGATCGGACGCGAGGCGCGTCCGGTCACTGATGATCGGACGCGTCCGGTCGTTCAGGGAGCTTACTGGACTCTAACCAGACGCTGGCACTGTCACGTCCGGTCATTTTCTTCAGCGCGTCCGGTCACTGTTTCATTGAGCGCTGCTTAGGCGACCAGCACGTCCGGTCATTCTCGGGACCAGCGCGTCCGGTCGTCTCCAGCGTGTCCGGTCTACGCGATGAGCACGTCCGGTCGTTGCTTCGCAGTTAGCCGTTGGGCGACCGGCGCGTCCGGTCGTTTGGACCAGCGCGTCCGGTCAGTACTTCGCGAGTTAGCCGTTGGGTGACCAGCGCGTCCGGTCAGTTGGACCAGCGCGTCCGGTCAGCCCGATTTTGGCTGTTTAAGTTTCTAACGGCTCTATTCGAAGGGATACGTCTATAAATACTCATTGGTCGGCTCAAGGCTCTCTCTCTCGATCATTTGACATACTTGTGAGCACTTTGAGCTAAGCAACTCCCCTCCCACTCATCTCTCTTGCTTCTTTGCATATTCGAAGTGAGATTGAGTGATCCAAATGCATTTGCATTATGAGATTGCATCTAGTTGGCACTTGGTGGTTGATTTGCTGCGGGATTCTTGTTTCTCTTGGTGCCTAGACGACTTGGAGCAGCTTGGAGGCATTGGCAAGAGTTGATGTTTGTTCTTGGCCACCTCCGGTGATTGTGAGGGGTTTGTGCCTACCTCGGCGAAGCGCCAAAGGCAACATTAGTAAATTGCTTCGTGTCATTGCAACCTTTTGCCATTTGGTAGGTTCTTGTGGCGTCTTTTGATAGGCTCGGTGTGAGACCGATTAGACACCAAACCACGTGTTGAAGAGGGACACAACGGGGACTAGCGTGCCAGTAAGCACGTGAACCTCGGGATAAATCTTCGTGTCATCACTTTCATATTGTGATTGATTGATCCCGGTGTTTGGTTATCTTGGTATTCATTGTTGATCATATTGGTTGGCTCAATACTTCGCCCCTCGGTGATACCCTCCTAACTCAACACCGCATTACTTTCTCAGGTATCTTTGCTAGCTAGTTACCTTTGCTAGAGTAGCTTCTTTGTGTAGCTTGCTAGTTGTAGTTTTCTTCTCGGTTTTGACTTGTGCGGTTGAGTGCAAATACACTAGAATTGTGAATTGGTTAGGTGGCTTGCAAACACCCCGTAGGCTAAGCAAAACTCGCATCTCGCTATTTGTTTTATTGATAAATTTGTTTAGCTTGTCTTTGTAGAAAATTTTTAATAGGCTATTCACCCCCCCTCTAGCCATCAAGACCTTTCAAGTGGTATCGGAGTAGTGGTCACCATTTATAAGGCTTAACAACCTCGGTGTAAGATGGCTCAAGTTATGTTCAATCATGTAAATGGCAAGCCTCCATTCTTTGATGGTGTCTCTTGCTTTGATCATTGGAAAAGGAAGATGAAGCAATATCTAGGCAATATACATGAGAAGGTTTGGGATGTGACCAAAGAAGGATACATCATTCTTGATGAGGAAAACCTCACTCCCAATGACCGCATCAACAAACAATGCAATACGGCGGCACTTGACACAATCTACCGTGCCATTGATGACAAAGTATTTGAGCAAATCAAAGATCTTGAAAAGGCAAATGAGCTTTGGATAAGACTTGAAGAAACATATGAAGGCACTTCAACGGTAAAAAGTGCCAAGCTATATATGCTCAAGGACAAGTTCTCCACTTTCAAGATGAAGGATGATGAATCCATCCCGGAGATGTTCTATAGGCTCCAAGTCATTGTCAATGATCTCAAGGGGCTTGGAGAGAAGGTTAAGGACAAGGACTTCTCACACAAGTTCTTGATGTGCTTACCCAAGAAGTTTGCCACCTTAAGAAGAATGATCTTTAGAGAGGGATTGGACAAGGTCAAACCAACCAATGTGCTTGGAGATATAATGACCGATGCCCAATACAATGATGATGAAGATGAGGTAGAAGAGAAGAAGGAGACCAAGGTCAAGCAAGAGAAGCCCATTGCATTCAAGGCTTCATCCTCTAAGGGCAAGAGCAAGGTGGAGAGTGATGATGATGATCCATTCGATGATGAGACCATGGCCCTCCTAGTGCACAAGATGGGAAGATTCATGAAGAAGAAAGGATATGGGGCAAGAAAGAGAAGGGACTTCATGAAGGCAAAGGAAGTGCTTTGCTACAATTGCAATAGCCCCGATCATGTAGTGGCAAAGTGCCCCTATGAAGACAAAAGATATCATGATGGGAAATTGAAGTTGAAGAAGAACAAGAAGGACAAGAAGAAGAAGAAAGCAAAGAAGAGCTTCACATTCAACAAGAAGAAGAAGGGTGGTGGTTATGTGGTCACTTGGGATAGTGACAACTCCGATAGTGATAATAATGAAAGCTCTAGTGATGATGAGAGGACCACTCGGCGAGCCATTGCAAACATCGCCCTCTCCAACAAGCCATCCATCTTCGACACTACATCAACATGCCTTATGGCCAAGCCTACAAAGGTAAAATATGATGATAGTAATGATGATTCTTGTGCTAGTGATGATTGTAGGAGTGATGATGAGGAGGATGAGGACTACTCCAAGGATGATCTATTGGGCATAATAGATCAAATGAGCAAGGGCTATAAGAGGACAACCAAAAAATACAAAATCTTGGAACAAGAGCTCATTGCCAAGAGCAATGAAAATGATGCCTTGATGGAGGAGCTTGTTGCTCTCAAAAAGAGTAAGGACTGCAAAGGAATTGAACAAGAGCTCAAAACTCTTAAGAAATCCTTTGATGAGCTAGAGGCTTCTCGTGAGTGTCTAAAGGAAGACCACGAGGATCTTGAAATTGCTCACACTAGGCTTAAGGAAGCCCACTCCACTCTACTTGAGCTCATCAAGGAAAAGGACCTCAAGTTGGAGAAGCTCATGAAGGAAGCTAAGGAGGAGCAAGTGATTGTCACTTGTGACATTGGACTAACATGTGATATTATTGATGATTCTTTATTTGTTGGTCCTACTAATGCTTCATGTAGCTCATCATCATCCACCACAACCAACTCTATCTCTACTACTAGTGATTCATCACTTGTGGTTGAGAATGAGACTCTCAAGAGAGAGGTGAATGATCTCACCCGCGCATTAGGCAATGCCTATGGTGGGGATGCCCGCTTGCTAAAATGCTTGGGTAGCCAAAGGTTCTCTCTTAATAAAGAGGGATTGGGCTATACTCCCAAGAAGGGCAAGGCTTATAGAGTTTGGAATTTGGTTACTCAACTACTAGCAAAGCTTATAGAGTTTGGAATTTGGCTAGTGGTTTACTTGAAGAAGTGCATGATGTTGAATTTGATGAAACAAATGGTTCTCAAGATGAAGAAGATAACTTAGATGATGTGAGAGGAACTCAATTGAGTAATGCTATGAAAGAAATGGATATTGGTGATATTAGGCCAAAGTAAGTGATTGATGTAGATGACAACAAAGATCAAGTGCTCCAAAGCTCAATCACTCAAGCTAGTGGTTCTCTAATGCAAAATCAAGCTAGTACATCATCTCAAGTGCAACAAGATCAACAAGTGGCTAGTTCATCATCTCCAACTCATGATCAACATCAACATCCAAGCAACCAAGTCCAAGTGCTTCAACCAACTAACATTGCAAGAGACCATCCATTGAATTCCATCATTGGTGACATACAAAGGGGAGTTCAAACTAGATCAAGATTGACATCATTTTGTGCTCACTCTTCTTTTGTGTCAATAGAAGAACCCAAGGACATTGATAGAGCATTGAGAGATCCGAATTGGGTAAATGCAATGCATGAAGAGCTCAACAACTTCAAGAGAAATGAAGTATGGGAATTAGTTGAGAGGCCTAAGGATCACAATGTCATTGGAACAAGATGGGTCTTTCGCAACAAGCAAGATCAAGATGGAATAGTAGTAAGGAACAAAGCAAGACTAGTGGCTCAAGGTTACACAAAAATAGAGGGTCTTGACTTTGGTGAAACATATGCCCCGGTTGCAAGATTGGAAGCAATTAGGATCTTACTTGCCTATGCTTGTGCAAGTTATATCAAATGGATGTGAAGAGTGCATTTCTCAATGGGTACATTCAAGAAGAGGTGTATGTGGAACAACCTCCCGGTTTTGAAGATGACAAGAAACCCAATCATGTCTACAAGTTGAGAAAAGCTTTGTATGGATTGAAGCAAGCACCTAGAGCATGGTATAAAAGATTGAGGGATTTCTTGCTATCCAAAGGATTTGTCATAGGCAAAGTGGATACTACTCTATTCACCAAGAAGATTGAAAAAGACTTATTTGTGTTGCAAATATATGTTGATGATATCATATTCGGTTCAACCAATTAAGATTATTGTGATGAGTTTGGGAAAATGATGGCAAAGGAATTTAAAATGTCAATGATTGGTGAACTTAGTTTCTTCCTTGGACTTCAAATCAAGCAAATGAAAGAAGGAACATTTGTAAGCCAAACCAAATACATAAAAGATATGCTCAAGAAGTTTGGCATGCAAAGAGTATTACAACCCCAATGGGAACAAATGGAAGTTTGGATAGTGACAAGAGTGGCAACATGGTGGATCAAAAGCTATATAGATCAATGATTGGTAGTCTACTCTATGTGACGGCATCAAGGACCGATGTGATGTTTAGTGTATGCATGTGTGCAAGATTTCAAGCCTCACCAAGAGAAAGTCATTTGAAGGCAACAAAGAGAATATTGAGGTACTTAAAGCATACACAAGATGTTGGATTGTGGTATCCCAAAGGTGCAAGCTTTGAGCTAGTTGGATATTCGAATTCCGACTATGTCGGTAACAAAGTAGAGAGAAAGAGCACTTCCGGGACTTATCAATTGTTGGAAAGATCACTTGTCTCATGGTCATCCAAGAAGCAAAATAGTATTGCACTATCTACCGCCGAGGCCGAATACATCGCCGCGGGTAGTTGTTGTGCACAAATCTTGTGGATGAAGGCAACATTGAAGGATTTTAGAATCAATTTCAAGAATGTGCCATTGCTATGTGACAATGAAAGTGCCGTGAAGCTAACCAACAATCCGGTTCAACATCAAAGAACAAAGCATATTGATGTTCGCCATCACTTTATTAGAGATCATAAACAAAAGGGTGACATTGCTATTGAGAGTGTGGGCACCGAAGATCAATTAGCCGATCTATTCACCAAGCCACTTGATGAGAAGAGATTTTACAAGCTAAAGAATGAGTTGAACATACTTGATTTCTCCAACATGAGTTGATGCACCCCATATATGACATGCCTCTCCTTCGAGCCCCAAGGTACAATTGGTTGACATGTCATACATTCTATGCTAAGGACTTGTTTAGTGCATCTAGTCATAATTTACATGTTCTAGGCTCATTCATGAAAATCAAATGAATTTGAAGTTTATATGGTACCACTATTATTTCCATGACTTGTATGATCTAGTGGTAGCATATAACTTGTTTAAGTAGCTTGTGATCCTAAGTGTTTAATCTAGATCACTTGTCTAAATATTTGCTTCAACATGGTGCACGATAACCCTTCTAGTGAGGTGTGAAGAAGCTTGCCCTTGGATCAAACCGAAGTATTTTATTTATGCAAGCAATCTAGGTTGAATCATAAACTTGATCCTCACCCCATATTTCAACATGATAATCTATCTAAAGTTTGCTCCTTGTGGTCAATTGGTGCCAAAGGGGGAGAAAATGTTGTTCACAAAGATAGAACTCAAAAATGTTGTGGGGGAGAAAATGTTTCACAAAGTTAAATCCTAAAGGGGAGAATTGATAAAAGAAGCACACAAGTAGGGGGAGCAAGCTTTTAAACATGAATGTTGCATTTCTATGTGCACCTCATATGTATGATGCATAGTTATGCATTTCGTTTTCTCCGATACATTGCTTGTGTGGTGACTTGCTAGTATAATTTGAATGATGCATTGTGGTACTAGCATGAATAGGAAGTAGTTAGATTTTTCTTGCTTCATATTTTTCATAGTGGTACTAGAGCCTTGCTTATAATGTTGATCTCACGAGGTTTCTAGTTATGTTTGTGCTTTTACAAGTGGAATCTAACTACACAAGGTGCTAAGATGGTGTTTATCGCTACTCCGATGGTATCACGCTTCAAAGGTCTATAATCTTAAACACTTAGCACCTATTGATAGTCAATGCTCCTAATCTTTCCTATCTAACATGTATGCTTCCAAAATCCAAACATATAGCATACATGTAGGGGGAGCCATTGCTATCAATTTGAATTCATGATCACATGTCCATAATTCTTACACATGGTAATATACTTGGACAATGTGACATGGGTTCAATCAAAATTTTATCATAACATCTTTGTGAAAGGTTTGTCACCAATTACCAACAAGGGGGAGATTAAAAGTCCTATGTTTGGTGTTGGTAATTAGTGACAATGCCTAAGTACTAATCCTATGCCTAAGTTGTATGTAGCATATGAGGATTAGTACATTCCAAGATTGGTGGCAAGATGGACATGGTGATCATGATGGCCACACTTGGATTTGGACGCAACCCTATGTGATCAAGGCAAAGGTATATGCTTAAGGGTTGTGTTTTAGTAACCAAGACACCTAGTGGGTGTGGTTACATTATAGGATAGATAGCCGTACTATAAAGAGGGGAATGACGCGGCTATTGAACTCCTAAGTGCCTCTAGATGTGCATTTCATGATCATATGCATTTGGATAAAACTAATATCGCCTCTAAAAATGATTGTGAAAATGCTAACACACTCACACATGACGAAGATCACTTGGTGGTGTTAGCACGTTTGCGAAGGCGGTGGAGTTTGAGCGGTAGAGAGGGTTTGGGATCCTCTCTCCCTCCCGCCGAGCTTGCGAGGCAGGATTCAGGCGTTTTCGAGAAGTTGAAACGACTATTTTCCACTACGCCGAAAGTCTAGAAAAAAAAACAGAGGCGAACGGAGGTCACAGAGGTGACCGGACGCTGAACCGGACGCGGTCCTTGCATGACCGGACGCGTCCGGTCAGTGTTCAGTGTCTGCGTGTTTTTCAGTTCGATGATCGGACGCGAGGCGCGTCCGGTCACTGATGATCGGATGCGTCCGGTCGTTCAGGGAGCTTACTGGACTCTAACCAGACGCTGGCACTGTCGCGTCCGGTCATTTTCTTCAGCGCGTCCGGTCACTGTTTCGTTGAGCGCTGCTCAGGCGACCAGCGCGTCCGGTCATTCTCGGGACCAGCGCGTCCGGTCGTCTCCAGCACGTCCGGTCTACGCGATGAGCGCGTCCGGTCATTGCTTCGCAGTTAGCCGTTGGGCGACCGGCGCGTCCGGTCGTTTGGACCAGCGCGTCCGGTCAGTACTTCGCGAGTTAGCCGTTGGGCGACCAGCGCGTCCGGTCAGTTGGACCAGCGCGTCCGGTCAGCCCGATTTCGGCTGTTTAAGTTTCTAACGGCTCTATTCGAAGGGATACATCTATAAATACTCGTTGGCCGGCTCAAGGCTCTCTCTCTCTCGATCATTTGACATACTTGTGAGCACTTTGAGCTAAGCAACTCCCCTCCCACTCATCTCTCTTGCTTCTTTACATATTCGAAGTGAGATTGAGTGATCCAAGTGCATTTGCATTGTGAGATTGCATCTAGTTGGCACTTGGTGGTTGATTTGCTGCGGGATTCTTGTTTCTCTTAGTGGTTGCCGCCACCTAGACGGCTTGGAGCAGCTTGGAGGCGTTGGCAAGAGTTGGTGTTTGTTCTTGGCCACCTCCGGTGATTGTGAGGGGTTTGTGCCTACCTCGGCGAAGCGCCAAAGGCAACATTAGTAAATTGCTTCGTGTCATTGCAACCTTTTGCCATTTGGTAGGTTCTTGTGGCGCCTTTTGATAGGCTCGGTGTGAGACCGATTAGCCACCGAACCACGTGGTGAAGAGGGACACAACGGGGACTAGCGTGCCGGCAAGCACGTGAACCTCGGGATAAATCTTCGTGGCATCACTTTCATATTGTGATTGATTGATCCCGGTGTTTGGTTATCTTAGTATTCATTGTTGATCATATTGGTTGGCTCAATACTTCGCCCCTCGGTGATACCCTCCTAACTCAACACCGCATTACTTTCTCAGTTATCTTTGCTAGCTAGTTACCTTTGCTAGAGTAGCTTCTTTGTGTAGCTTGCTAGTTGTAGTTTCCTTCTCGGTTTTGACTTGTGCGGTTGAGTGCAAATACACTAGAATTGTGAATTGGTTAGGTGGCTTGCAAACACCCCGTAGGCTAAGCAAAACTCGCATCTCGCTATTTGTTTTATTGATAAACTTGTTTAGCTTGTCTTTGTAGAAAATTTTTAATAGGCTATTCACCCCCCTCTAGCCATCAAGACCTTTTAACGGTTGCGGGAGTGAGCGAGGAGAGGATAAGGATAAGTGCGGGAGACAGCGTGCGACAGGGGCGGGTCGGTTCGGCGCGGCTTTGGGTGTGTCCGTTCCATCCGGACGACCGTCATGTATCATTATCGTTTGAGTAGTACGTAGCCTGTTGGTATATAAAAGCTAACACCACCGGGTTCGAATAGTTTCTAGCACATACTCTGTCGCTTGGAAGCACCGTTGTTGCTTTTCCTTTGTATATGCAGGGATTGTGATTTGCCACTGAAGCACTGTTGTAAGAATAACACAATCACTTGCAAATGTTGCTAGAAAATGATAGGGTACTATTCTCCTTTGGGATTACCCAAAGGCCGAGGGATATTTAAGTTTTTACCTTTTTATAGGTGATGTTCTAAAAATCACTATTAGGATAACACCTATACTTTTACCACCAGTAAGAAAAGGTTTTCTCAGTTTGCGCTAATTTTACCAACATGACGAGACACGCCAGCCTGCTAGGCCACTCGAAAAAGAGTAAGATGCCCCTCCCTTCACCCCATCCATTTCTTCCTCCTCCATTATCCTCCTCTTCTTCGCCCTAGCCTGCCAGCAAGTGGTATGATTAGTATACGGTATTGATGAAGAGTTTTTTTAACCTGATGTTGATGAAGAGTTGAGGGAGTGAGCATCTCCGAGAGTTCCCAACATTTCTTCTCAAAATCATGGAGTTTTTCGGCTCGCCAAAAATTATTGGGAGAAATAAATAAAACCATCTCTAACATTTTTTAATAATTCAATCCTAAAATATAGGAGATAATTTTTATATCAGGAATCCTATGCTATTTCTAAATTATTCTAACCACTTTTATATATTCTCTCTCTTGTATATTTGCATCAGGAACCCTTTCTTACTCTTTATTATTTTTTACACCCTTCCACTTTTAGATTGCCTTACGAATACGTGTGTGGTAGACGCGCGCGATCGATTTATTTTTCGAAGATTGGAAGGTGGAATTGAGAAATGTTGAAGCTGTGTTTTTTCTATTCTTGTCAAAAATCTTAGATTGGAAGGCTTTACAGGGACTCTCGGAGATGAACTAGAATATTTGGTTTGGTGGTAGAGGCTTAGACGGAGAACTGGAGAAGAAACGGACTAAGTCAATAGTTATTAAGGGGTTAAATGGACTGTTCTATTGGGCAATATATGGGCTATCTTATTTGTTGCTTACGGAACTAAAAGTTTGTTCTATAAATAATGGGCCTTCCTTATTCTATGACGCATGCAGCTTCTATGGGCCTTTACAGCCCGTTAAATTCTTATCTCATGGGTCCGTGCTGCGAGACCCGTTGGCGGGTGAGCCAACCACCTACTAGCCGCCCAAGTTGACGCTGCCCATCCCTGCGCTTCTGCGCTCACGGGCACGCTACCCCAAGTCCCCAG
This sequence comes from Saccharum hybrid cultivar R570, assembly GCA_038087645.1. NCBI lineage: Eukaryota > Viridiplantae > Streptophyta > Magnoliopsida > Poales > Poaceae > Saccharum > Saccharum hybrid cultivar. The sequence continues at coordinate 878,350 of JAQSUU010000016.1, read as the reverse complement.
CCACCTCTCCCCAAGCAGTCAAGCACCCTCCTTGTACGTGTCAAGTTTGCTCTCCTCTTTGCCTCCGCGCCCCGCTGCCGCCGCCGCCGCCGCCTACCCGCGCCGCATGTTCGACGAAATGGAGCAGTGGGACGCTCTGGTGGATGCCGCGCTCGCGACGCTGGAGGCCAGGAGCCTGCTACGCGCCACGCGACCCATCGCGCTCGCGTCGCCTCCCGCAACCCCACAGACCTTCGACGGGCCGGGGCCCTGGGACCGTGCCGCCGTCGAAATCCGGCTTGACCGCGACACCCTGCACCAATGGCTGGCCGAAGGTCAGCGCCAGTCAAATCTCTCTCCCTCTGTGGCGCATTCCAAACTCGTAGTCACGTCACTGTGTTCTCCTCTTTGTAAGATTTGGTTAGGTGGTGAGGCGAGTGGACATGAAGAGGAGTTGGATGGAAATCTGATCCTTTTCTCAGGGAATGACTATATGGGCCTCAGCTCGCATCCTGCAGTCCGTGAGGCTTTAGTGCAGGTGTGCCAATTCTGTACACTGCTTGATATATCAATTATTTTGGTTTGAATTAATGACCTAGTTGGTGCTTGCTAGGCAGCTCGAGATTATGGCATGGGGCCAAGAGGCTCGGCGTTGATCTGTGGGTATACTGCTTATCACAATTTGGTGGAGAAATCATTGGCAGAATTGAAGAAAAAAGAGGTACCAATTGATGTCTTCAATTTTTATTTTATTTTATTTTATTTGCATATGCACCATCATTTCTTCAGCTTTGAATCCTTACTGTGTAGTGGTTCTGCAGGATTGCCTTCTTTGCCCTACTGGGTTTTCTGCCAACATGGCTGTAATGACGGCCCTGGGGAGTATTAGCTCTCTTTTGTTCCGTGGGAGAAAACCTGCAGAGCGTGAGAGAATTGCGATCTTCTCAGATGCGCTGAACCATGCTTCAATCATTGATGGGATTCGGCTTTTGGAGCGGCAGCAAGAAGCGGTAGTGTTTGTCTACAAGCACTGTGACACGTTCCATCTTGATTTCCTGCTGTATGTTTCTTCTTCACTTTGCAGTAATATTCAGTGTATTCACACTACTTGAATTAGCTGTAATTTTATAACCTCTGCAGGTCCAGTTGCTTAATGGAAAAGAAAGTTGTTGTCACAGATAGGCAAGTCATCACTGACCAAGTGTTGGTGTTTCTGTTAATGTTGATGACTAGAGATTGCTTGTATATGCATGTTGTTACTTTATTAGGCTAATAATATGAGAACCTCTTTGCATTTATAATAAAGTGCAGCCTGTTCAGCATGGATGGTGATTTCGCTCCATTCCCTGATCTTGTCAAATTACGCAGAAAGTATGGGTTTCTATTGGTCATCGATGATGTTAGTATTTTATCTCCTCTCAAATAAGTTTTTGCACATCTTTGTATTGATTGAGTTCTGTTTGCATTTTCTTTTGTCAAGGCTCATGGGACACTTGTTTGTGGTGAGAATGGTGGTGGTGCAGCTGAGCTGTTTGAATGTGAAAAGGACATTGATATAGGTGTTGGCACCTTAAGCAAGGCCGCTGGCTGCCAGGGTGGTTTTATAACATGCAGGTAATATACTCTTTGAAAAAATCATATTTCCTTTCAAGTGAAATCTGTTTATGAATTTACTCAAAAAAAATCTGTTTATGAATCATGATGAATATTAATCAAAGCAGATGGAGTATGTCTGTCTAAAAAAAAGGATATACAAAATATGCAATATGTGAGACATGTTTGACTGCAGATATATTCTTTTAGTGATATATCTGCAGATACATGCTCATCAAAGATGAGCGTAAGAATTAGGTTTACATGTTTCTGCGAACTCTCTGAGTTAATGTAGTGCTGAGTGCCGACTTCAACATGTTTCCATTCTAAGAACTTGCTGGTGTCAGCTAACTGGAACAATTTCTAGTGCTTAGCTTCTCAGTTGGTTTTCACAAGTTTGCACCATGGACTCTCATGCTTATAAGTTCTTTATTTATAAAGAAGCTTTTTAGTTCATTATCACAAGTTGACTATAGGAATAAGAATATCAGTAGATAATACTGTATTTCCAGATTCTGGGATTCATCACTAAAAGCTTGCAATCTGTTGTGCAGCACTAGATGGAAGAGGCTCATTCAGTCGCGAGGTCGCTCGTTCATATTTTCAACTGCTTTGCCGGTGCCAGTTGTTGCTTCTGTGCATGGTAATATTTATGACTTAACCCCTGTGGTAGACTGCCATTTCTTCTGGAAATGAATATTTCTTTCAACAATATGTTGAGCTGACATCCAATATCCATTAATTAACATTATTTCCTGTTACATAGAAGGAAAAGATGTACATGTTGTTTTTGATTTCAAATTAGCCCGTGTGAATGAGGACTTAAATATAGCAGGGGACATTTTCTAAATAGAGTTATTGATTTCAGCGGCACTCTATGTCTCAAGGAAGGAGAGATGGCGGAGATCAGTGGTCTGGAGGCATGTGCAGTATTTTGCCTCTTTGACCAAACTCGAGATAACTTGAAGAGGCCTTTCAGTGGAAGGTCAGAATGCCAAAGAAAAGCAAAATGGTCATACAAGCCTGGTCCTCCTTTCTGGAAATGACGGTGAACAATTCTGTGGATGTAATCTAGCCTAAAAAGGCAATTTCTTTCCCAACACTTGTAAACATCTTTGTAATCTGGTTGCCAATGCTATAAATCAATAAAATCAGGTGGGGAGCAATCCCTCCCGTTGAAGTTGTCAAAAAAAATAATTTCCATTGTGGTTGGAAGTGAAGTAGCAGCGCTCAGGGCTGGCAGGTGCCCTTTCTCCCTGTTTCTTTAGTTTGCTTTGTCGATAGCTTCGTTGCTTCGTGTTCCAATATTTCGCTTCTAATACTTCAGGCATTTGCTAAGATCTGGATTTCATGTTACACCAATCCGACCACCCACAGTGCCACCCAACTCATGCAGGTTCCAGCCCATCTTCCCACTTACCATTATTCCATAATTCAGTCCTTCATGAACTTGTATACAGAATTCCTGCTAGAACTTGTTGTACATAAAAAAAAAATCTCTTTTTCAATTCTTCAATACTGTGAGCGAAGATAAACTTATCTTGGACCTCTTGGCAGGCTGAGAATCACTCTTAGCGCTTCCCATTCCTCGGAGGACATCAAAAGGCTGGTTGATGCACTCACACCCTGGCTCCCTGTCAAACACAGCGAGGGGAGCTACGCTGCAGCGTCAAAACTCTAAGCGGTAACCCATGTGAGAGTTAGGAAGTGGCACTAGCTGAGATCCTGCTAGACTATATGGGAAGAGGCGGCAAGCTGGTGCTGGTTGGCGCGACTAATGTACGCATTCATTATGTATGTATCACGCAGAATTTTTGTGGTGCCGTGACGCCTACGTCCTTCACCACTTATAAGCAATACTATCTTGGTAGTCAGATATCGTTGTTGAAATAGGCGTTGTTTCAGCTCCACAATGAGAACTGAAGCTGTTCAAAATACCCAGGCCTGTTGATTTGGCCGTGCCAGGCAAACATAACTCTGAATTCTGAAACTTGAAACTTATTACTAGCAAGGCACTGTTACGACATTGCCAACATTTCTTAACACAAAGGGTTCATGGCGAGCACAGCGGGCACATGACGAGCATATAATGGGTACGAGGCGAACTCTGGAACGCACGGACAGACGTATGTACATAGCACAGACACAAACCTTTAACACTCCGATAGTTTATTCGACGAGACAGTTCAGCAAAGCTCTAGTCACAGCTTACCCTTTACCCTGGCCTCGGCATGGCACGTAAGAACGTATCATCAGTATTGCTCTGTTCATTTGGCTTATAATCCGTCTTATTCAGCTTGTTTTTCAGCCGGAACAGTATTTTTCTTTCATAAAAAATCAGCCAACAGTGTTTTTCAGCCGGCTTATAATTCCAGCCGAACGGGGCCTATATAAGCTCCAGCTCTCGGCTCTTACCCCGGCCGGCTTCTGATCTGTAGGTGGCTGGGATCAGGCGTAGGAGAGCCTGGAGCTGGGGACGTAGATCCTGGCCCAGAGGTGCCTGCCTTTGATCAGGAACTTGGCCGTCTGCCGCCCGTTGAGCACCACTGGGATCATCGCCGCGCTGCGTAGCACCATGCGACCGTACACCGGCAGCTGCCCTGGCGCCACCTTCTCTATCATCACCGTCTCCACGCACGGCCCGTACACCCTGCAATGCACCATCCATGCACAAAATTATCTAGCGCTACGTGCAGATTTATATGATCCTGCACGATCGTGCACTTACTGATGATGCTTGAACAAAAAAAAATCAACTTGGGCTAATTCGAATCATAGTTTCTTCTGCAGAGAGCAAATTTTGTCCAGTGATTGAAAGCTTAAATCCCAGCTGAAAGTTTTGGAATCATTTAAAAGTTTTCTCAAAACTTCCAGAGTATAAAATAAGAGCCTTCACAAAGGTTTTGTAACTTCCTTTAGATCAGTATATGTATATTTTTGGAAAGTTCAATAAAAATCTTAAAGCCAAATAACTATTCTTGGCTACTCCAAAGATCTTTGAAAGTTGCGGTGGACGAACAGTGAAGTTGTGGAAACATCTAAAAATGTAAAATGTGGATATTTTTCTGTTCTGATCGGAACCCGACTTGACCCGGTGTTTGATCAAGTCTGCCTAACCCCCCTTCCATGACCGCCCAGTGACCCGGTGTTTGAGCAATAGGTTGGGTGTGATGCGGGTGGAGCAATACCTGCTTGCGATAACACCCGCAAAATATTGTCGCATTCGTCTTGGCACAACCTGTGAGTGCAATTTTTCACCCGCGTCTGTGCCCATGTGTTTTGGGCACCCATCGGGTGCATTAATCTCACAAGTAATATGTCATTATGATCACATTAATGATTATAGAAAGTTGAAAACAAGCAAAGTTTGTCATCTATATATAGCAAAATCTAGTCATCTACCACATATGTATCATATAATTATACAAGTTTTTAAAATAGACTAAAAATTTAATACTTAGGTGCCAAACATGTTCTTATAACAACTAGACATGGATAATTACTTACTTCCTCCATTCCAAATTATAAAACGTTTTGCCTTTTTCTAGATTCATAGCTTTTATTATGCACTTAGATATATATTATGTCTAGATAGAAAGGACAAAAAGTCTTATAATTTGGAACAGAAGTAGTACATGTAATGCTCCTTATATTTCGGATCCGACCTTAGCTTCATTCATTTCGTAAAAAGTCTTATATTTCGCATCTGACCTTAGCTTCATTCATTTCGGGACCGATCCGATACGACACGTGGGCACGATTTGGCATCCACGCCCACACCCTAGCGGGTGTGGCGTCCGCAGACACTCGTACCCGTGGATTCAACTGCCATCCCTACCTCTGACTACTCACAAGGGAGTACTAGGGGTGCAAAGGTAGCCACACACACGATCTGCACATAGAGAGAAGAGAAGCGGATTGGACTTACGAGTTGAAGAACTCCATGATGTCCTCCCTGTTAATGGGGTAGCCTCTGGAGAAGGTGATAAATAGGGAGCGGTAGTCGTCTGGCGGGGGGCTCTGCTGCAAAGGGATCCACGGCGATGCCAACGGGTTTAGTGGAAAGGATCCCACCGTCGGGGCGGTGAGGACAGGGGAGCCGACCATCGGCGGGGCAGCTAGCACACCGCTTGTGTTAGTGGGGACACAAGTGGTGCTTTTGCTGCTCACATCACAAACGGCGAGGCATACGCTCCTGTACTGGTAGGTGACGCCATCCAAGACCTCGCGGTGCCCTTCGAAGTAGCCCACATCGTCTATGCGCTTGGTCAAGAGCGCGTTCGTGCAGGGTAGGCACCTCTCGCGGCCGTCGCCGGTGCCGGTGCCGGTGCCGGCCGCGCCCTGGCGGGCGAGGCAGCGGAGGCACGCGATAGCCTCGTCGACGAACCGCAGCACAACAGGTCCTGGCAGCGCGGAGACGCGGCGAATGAAGTCGTGGTGGCCATCAGACTCGAGCCACAGCCAGAACGCGATCACCCAGCGCATCGGCACTGGGTCCTGCTCGAGGTCGTGCACTAGGCGGTGGAACAGGTCGCTCTCGAACTTGTGGAAGAGGATCAACTTCTCCATGGTGGTCAGGCTGGCCATGGTGATTGTCGACAGAGCTCCCCGCTCTGCAAACAGCAAACGCCACGGCACGGGACCACGCCTCGATAGGCAAGTCACTAGACAAAGGGGAAGGGCATGCAACCCAGGTGAAGAAATAAACACAAGAGCCACTTCGGCCACTGAGAGAAAAGCAAGCATGAATCCAAGGGGGTTGTTGCTTGATGGTGGCTACAAGAGACAAATGAGTGCACACGAGGGAGCATCATGCATGGCGCTGTGGAAACACGTCACTGTATCTAGCCACACACCTTGCCTCACATGGAAAGCCTTAACGCTACTAACCATCTCGCATTTTATGGAGGCTCTTGTGCATCAGTTTCTCTTTTTCTTTTGGCAATACTTGGGTTAAGTACATATATGATAAGTTTTTTTTTCACCTTCAAGTTTCTTTTATATTTTTATATTTGGAATATTTGAGTTAGGTACATATAACTCACTTTGGCTCCTTGCAGAAGAACTTTTATAGGATGTTCACGTTGTTGGTGGAGAGACTATACATATCCTTGTAAGGATCACCCATCCAATAACCATAACGAGTCACATGAAATGATTATAGCAGAGGAATAATGATGGTAGACTTAACTGAACTAGCATAACATTATTCCACCGCACCTCTAGCTATCACGCTTGTTTTCAGTTCTTACATGGTTTTGAACGTTCCTCCATCACGTACGTATAGTGGTGCCTTTTAGCGTTGATCTTGTCTTGTTTGTCGACGCATTTATGTTTACCGTTGTGAATTGACATAGGCAATCTTCACAAAAATGCGGTCCCTCTCTTGCGCTCTTCAGTCTAGGTGTGATCTTCAACGGGTCTAAGAGTCTAACAAGGTTGATCATTCGAGTGTGGGAAGTCCTTTACGCCAGCAGGACTGCCCGCAAAGGCGGCAAGGCACATCATCGGAAGCGGCGATGGGGAGCTGGATCGGAGGTTGCCAGGAACGTGATCTATCACTACCGGGTTCAGCAGCTTTGCCGAGTGCTGGAGACAATCGGCAAAGCATGAGAAACACTCGGCAAAGGCTTTGCCGAGTGTCACCCACGGCATAGCTCACACGGCAAAGTTTCTGACGGAAAAGAGCTCTTTGCCGAGAGCTTTTTATCGCGCACTCGGCAAAAGCTTTGCTGAGTGCCAAAACGACCATCGGAAAAAAGGTCAGTGGACGGTGAGAACACAGTGACAACATCTTTGCCGAGTGCCAGTACGGAACAACACTCGGCAAAATGTTCCAGTTTGCTGAGTGTCATGGCAAAGACACTCGGCAAAGCATGTTCCCAGAATGCACAGAAATGTCACTTTGCCGAGTGTTTTTACCATGACACTCGGCTAAGCCGCCCTTTGTTGAGTGTAACACATGGCAAAGTGACCAAAAACTGCCTATTTTAATTGTTTATTGCACCCCACTCAAACAAGTCACAATATATCACAGATATATCAACAATATATCACATATAATCCACAAGTAATCACCACAAGTGCCATTCACAACCATTCATGATAAGCCACAAGTATCACCAATCAATCCAAGTGCATCACCAAGTGAACCAAGTGCAACCACAAGTGAACCAAGTAATCCAAGTAATCCAAGTGCAACCACAAGTGAACCACAAATGCAAATCCAAGTATCTTCAAGTACCATTCACAATAAGCATCACAACCACAAGTATCATTCACCAAGCTAGCCACCCCGACTGATGTGGTGGGTCATGAGGCACATCATTCGAAGCCTCCAATTGATTCTACACAAAGGAGAAGAGATTGCATGTGTGAGACAAGATTTAAGGTAGGAACATACAAACTAAAACATTCATACTCCATTAGCTCAGGTGAAAGGAACTTGATGCTGACCTAAAAACATTGTTTTGGTGAAAAAACTTAGGCCATAATGCACAAGAGATATGGACTTAAGGTTTTTGTGGTGTGTTCTAACTTGCCCTCAACACAAAAGAGTTTTGCAACATACAGACAATCCTATCAACTTGCCTATAGCTAATCTAGGAAGGTAAATGTCATACAAGCAAAGCACAAGCGAAAGCAATAAACATGGTAAGTAAAGAGCTCAAGGTAGAGAAGACAAACTCACAGGAGTACTTGCAGCAGGAGGTGGAGAAGGGAATAGCAAAGGTGGCGGAGGTTGACCCATCTTCTCGACAAGACTTTGCATCCATTGAAACATTTGCTCCATCCTCTACCACTCGGCCTCCATCCTCGCCTCCATCTCCTCCCGTAGCCTCTTCACTTCTTTCAGCTGGGCCTACAATATTTCACCCCATTGTTACAATGCAAAGCTAAGGTATGTAAAAATCAATGAACAACGAATAAAATAGAAATAACCTGGAGTGCCTCCATCCGGTGTTGTGCAGTGTTCGCCGTGGGCGTATGGTTGGGCTTGAGCTCGTGCTCCTTGCTCGAATCTAGGAGAGAGTGGGAGTAGTGGCAGTGTCGAGTGTGCTGTCGCCAAGCCAGTACCGCCCATGCTTCTTGCCTCCTCCCACTCTCATGATGACTTCTCCATCAAGGTCCTGGGTGCTCGGATTGTACTCTGGCCCATGGACCTGCCTTGCCATCGATGTGTACTCACTAAGGTGGTTGTGGACGGTCGCATTGCTGTACACCGAGGGCGGGTCCTCTGGGTTGTAGTCCACGTTAGACGTCGCCTTGCCCTTGTGGGCCAAAGCCCATGCCTTGAACTGGGAGCAAGGCTGGCCACCATGTGACGATTATTACGAAAAATAGTAAGATGATTAGAAATTATGCAGAATCGAGCATTAGAATAAATAAATGAATTCTCGTACCCATCTTCCCACGAATTTGTCGAGGCTAAGGTTGCCTTGATGGTGTGGTGCACCTGGCATCATCAAATGCCGCTTCCGGCAAGCGTTGTGCGTCTCCTCCCACTTAGTGGTGAAAGGATCAAGATGCCCAAGAGGGGGGTAAATTGGGCTTTTCTAAAAATTAATTGCAAGAATTTACTCAAAAATTAATTACAAGATGAGTTGGGTCATCCACAAGCTCGCCGGATGATCACCAAACTCCCAATCACCACCAAGCCATCTAGGTGATGGCGATCACCAAGAGTAACAAGCTAGAACTCTCACTTGACCACAATAAGCCTAAAGAGAAGGTGGATGCACACTTGCTACTCCCTAGTCACTAATGAGGGATTCTTAAACTTTGATTCTCAAATCACTACCCTCACTAGAGCTCTTGCACTTTCTTACACTTGAAAGGTGTTTCTCAGCTGAACAGATGAGCAAGAGACCTCTAAAAGAGGTGAAGGGGATGTATTTATATACCCCACAATCAAATCCAACAGTTACCTGCTAACTCAGCAAAATACGCACTGATCGGACGCGCCGGTCGACGTGACCAGACGCGCCGGTCAAACGTAACGGTCGAAAAACTGAACGACATCGCTGAGTGACCGGACGCACCGATCAGGGGTGACCGGACGCATCCGGTCGTGCAAGGACCTTACTGTACTTTGACCTGACGCTCGTTCGTGTCCGATCAGTGATGACCGGACGCGTCAGGTCAGCAAAGTACCTTACTGGAATATGACCGGACGCGTCCGATCACTTCCCAGTCGTGTCCGATTAGAACGCTTACCTTCTGAGACATGTGTCAACACGATCAACGCGTCCGGTTCTTGCAGGAACCGCGTCCGGTCAACCAGGTTGAAACGCAGTGACTGTTAGTACTGACTGGACGCATTCGGTCGAGACAGAGACCACGTCCGAACAGGGGTCAAACGACTTCGAAACGCAACGCAACTTGAACCGAGTTGCTTCCAACTGAACTTTGAGCTTTACCTGAGCTACCTAGTGCTAAGTTTGACAAGTGTGCACCACACCTAAATAAAAGACTCACCTAGGTCAAGCTACTCGCTCATGCCCCCCTTTATAGTACGGCCAAAGGAAAGAAACAAAGATCCTAATGACTATTCCGAATGAAACTCAACACCTTGACATCCGAAACTAACCATCCTTAATCTTATCGTTGATCCTTTGAAAACCAAAATGATTTTCATCAAGGGGCATGAATACCAGAGTGCCCAAAGCAGTTATCAACCCCATGACCTAGCTTATCAAAGTTTCTACAAAACACACGTTAGTCATGGTAATAATGCGTTGTCATCAATTGCCGAAACCAACTCTCGGGGCCTAGATGCTTTCAATCTCCCCCTTTTTAGTGATTGATGACAACACTTAGATTCAGAAGATTTAAGAGTTGAGGTTTTCAGACATGCTTAGTTCATATGAGCAAAAAGTAATAAGCACAAGGGGTTAGGAATTGCTTATGTGTTCCAAGCCAATAGAGTGTACTCACAAGATAAAACATGAAGAGTTAGTACACATAAAACATAGCTGATATAAAATCGGAGTAAGGCACGGAAGCACAACCTTATGAGCTAGAACCAATTAAGTGACATGAGATATAAAAGAGACAAGATAGGACACATATGACTCATGTATCTCACAAGCACACATGTCACAAAATGCAGGGCGAGAAAGTAAACAAGATGCATGAATGTAGCACACAAAGAAAAACGAAACCAAACCCTCTATCAACACTCCCCCTGAATCTACTCTCTCTCCCCCTTTGGCATCAAATGCCAAAAACAAAACTAAGGATCCGACAGGGGAACAGAAGCAGTCGTGTCGAGTGCCAAGGAGCGTGGAGTGATCACAAACTATGAAGTATCCTCCTCAGACTCTGAACTGTCAGGCCGACCCTCAGTCTGGGTCTGTAGAGCAGGAGCAGGAACTGAAGACGTAGTAGCAACAATAGGAGCAGTCTCTGTCATCGGAGCCTGAAAAACGCCAACTGTGGGAGGATCTGTCGAGGCAACTGACGACGGCACTGTCTCTGTAGTCCCGGTCCTTGTCACTGGAGGACCCATAGTCTCGGAGGCTGACATCCCTGAAGAGGTCACAACAGTGGTGTGCGAGGGTGTTGGCTGACCAGTCAACTCGATGTAGGAGGCACTCAAGTCAGTGAAAGGAGTGCCCGACAGAAGGTGAGCTCTGGGCTGAGCTAGTGGAGTGAACCCTGTCTGAATAGGAGTGTAGCTCGGGGACTGAAAGGTCTGAGAAACCTACTGCTGGGGAGAGGTAAACTGAAAGCTCGGTTGTCCCTGACTCTGAGGTCTACTGGACTGTAGTGCTAGAGTAAGGACAGACGGTGGTGGAGGAACCCTAACAGTGATGAGGTGTCGCAGGAGCTCAAGATACTGCTACTGGGTGGCTGCCTGCTGCCTCTGCATCTCAAACTGTTGCCTCTAAAACTCCAGCTGCTGCCTCTGGAACTCGTCCTAACGGGCCTGGATCTGAGCGAATGCAGCTGCTGTGTCCTGAGCCTGTCGCTGCATCTGAACCTCCTGCCTCTCCTGGGCCTGGGTCAGCCTCTCAAGGATAGCCACCATGGCTGGGTCTGAGCGGGAGGCTGATCCTGAACCACCGGCCTCATGATCGTGAGACTGAGGAGAGCGGTGCCGGGGAATAGGCTGGTAGTCCTCATCTGTGCTGTCAGTGGCGTCATCCTCAACTGGATCAGCTGGCTGAGCATCAAGATCTGCAAGCTCGGCCTCAGTAAGACCCTCAACGGTCTCATCCTGCTCAGCTGCTGTCTCTGAAACCTCTGGCCTCTGATGCTGTCCCGGCCTAGGTGCCTGCTCTCTAGTAACTGAAGCCCACAACTATCGAATGTCATACTCTGGGAATGCAGTAGTGGTATCAGAGATCTCAGCCCTAATCTCTGCAGGCAGGTCACATGCAGATCGAATGATAAAGCAGATCCAGTGCGCATAAGATAACTGACGGTGACCCTTGAAGCCCTCTGCCAAAGTGTCCTCCATCTCACATAGCATCAGATCCCAAATATCAAACGGTGTCTGAGAGATGAGGTGATGAACAACCCAAAGCTGCATACGTGTCAGGCCCTCTCTGTATCCCAGCCTCGGAAGAAGAGTCCGCCTCATAATGGCATCAAGCACTCTAGCAAGGGGTGTCAAGCTGGTAGGTGTATGTCTAGACCCCTCGCCAAATGGCTCACGGAAGCAAGGTCTGATCATGTCTGTGGGTGGCACTGAACCTCCATGAGGACGTCGCGGTGGTGAAGTCTGACCAAAGCACACCTGGTGAATCTTCGTTTCTGAAGCAGTGAGTCTGAGAATCTCCCGTACCCTGGTGTTGTACAACCTGCGGTCACGGCCTCGGAATGCAAATTGTATGAACTCGTGAGCAGGGTCAATCCAAAGTGAGGAGTAGAACTCTCTGACCCAAGTCCCGCAGTAAGCTCCAGTCCATCCTAGAAAATCTGACAAACCAGGTAAAAAGGATAGGTGTGGACGGAGCTGCTCACCAACAACCTCAACTAAAGCCTCGAGTCGACAAACTCTCTGAGGTCTGAATGCAATCCCGCTGTCAACATAAGCTCTATAGAAGTCCTCGTGCAGAGGTGTGTGGAAACCCTCTGAGGCTCGGGGGTCCCACTGAGGTGTGAACCACCGGCCAACCTCAACAAACCTGAGAGCCTGGACATGTCATGATGTAGCTCCCCTCAGGTCAAAGTTCTCGACTAGGGGGTGACCTCGAGCCCTGGGAGGTGGACGACCTCCACGTCCCTAGCCCTCTGGCCTAGGAGTCACCTGAGCACGCGTACGTCCTGAGCGACGACGCGGTGGAGTCTGAACTGTCTGCTCCTCTGTCTCCTCTGTGTCCTCTATGGGCTGCTCTGCAGGTGGGTCCTCTCGTCCTTCAAGATGAAAGCGACGCTCACCAATATGAATCCCACTGCTTCTGCCACCTCTCTCTGCAAGCTCTACTGCATCAGTGACTGCCTGTGCTATCTCTGCCTCAGTGGGTGTCCTCTTTCTCTTCTTGGTGGCTATCTTCTTGCGCTTGCCACGAGCTACCTCTATCAACCTGGGAGGACTTTCGTCCCCGTCACTTGGTGCACGACCAACATTCTTGCAGCGAACCATACTGACCAACCTCTATGACTGAGAAAACCCTAATAGTGAAAGATGGTGTACTGACACTCGTGAGGCTTGGCCTCAATCCGTATCCACAGGCTTGGCCTCGGATTCAAAACTGATCAACTGCCACACACAGAGCACCGACAAGACTCTCTATAAAGATGCAATAGATAGAGCTACTATTAAGCATTATATTTTAACTACCAGATGAGCGAGGTCCTTATGAAAGGAAGCATACGAGATAAGAAAAGAATAGATCACGATAGCTACCTCAGATAGGCAAGATTATGGTGAAAAGATGAGGGACCTTGATGCACGAGAGTTCCACGGAAACGCCGGATGAGCGCTGAAGTGCCGAGACACACAAAAGTGAATTAGAATAAGACGGGATTTCATCGGCAATCCAAGATTAGGACAAGGCGAAATGAATAAACCTCATGAAGAAGTCGTGCAGAGAAGGGTTGCGGAGCCTTCACCGGAGGACGGCCGGAGAGAAGCAGTGATGGCACGCGAAAGTTAGGGTTTGGAGGTACGGCGCGAGCTGTGTAGCGGCGGTGCATGGGCACGGGCTGTGGAGGAGGTGACGGCGAGCGGTGGCGCAGGCTGTGGGGGAGGTTCCTCTAGTGGAGAAGGAGCAGCGGCGCATGAGCGGTGGAGAAGGAGCAGCGCTGCGCGCGGGCTGCGGTGATGGAAAAAAAGCGGTGGCGGCGCGGCTGCACGAAGGAGAGCTGGCAGCGGCGCGACTGCACGGTGGAGAGCCGGCGGCGGCGCGGGAGCAAAGGCGCGGCAGCTACGGCAGAGGATAGGATGGCACTAGGGCTAGGGTTTGGAGGACATTCGCGGCGGCGCACGTGGATGAAGAAGAAGGAAAAATAATTTGATGAATGGTTAAAACAAGGCTCAGATCTGCTTTTCACGAGGTGACCAGACGCGGTGGAGCAGAGTCCGATCAGAGTCTAGTAAGCTCCTGGCGCGATCGGACGTGTCCGGTTAGAGCTGATCGAACGCTGATAGAGTTCGGTCAGAGATCACCTGGGGAACACAACACGCTTGACCGGACGCGGTGGAGGGGTCCGGGACTGGATGCAGTGGTTGCAGCGTCGCGTTCGGTCCAGCGTCCGATCAGAGGTCCATGAGAATTGTCTTCGGCTTGATCGGACGCGCTGGTGAAGGCCGGGACTGGACGTAGTGATTGAGCAGAGTTGCGTCCGGTCTAGCATCCGGTTGCAGTATTTCACCTTTCTTCTTTCCGATCTTCGACGCGACTTCTCCCAATCAAGTTCCAATATAAAGAGACTCAAATAAACACCAATTAGAACCTGATATGAGTGACCTCTCTCAAACCCTCAAGTTTTTCAAAATATTTTGCCTTAGGCTAGTATTATTTTTAAGAAAATATGCGATAAACATCCGAGGAGCAACGTATGGCCATGCAATAGAGTTTATGAACCCTTGGGAGCGTGAAATGCTCTCTCTATTCATGGACGAACACAGAGGTTGGTCAAAGACAAACCAAAAAGAAATGACAAAGCAACAACCATACATATGCAATGCAGAGCGAGAAAGAAGGACTGGGTTGCTTGTCAAGTTTGATCCACGGTTAGGCTTCTTCACTCCTCCAAAGGAGGGTTATCGTAACCGTGTTAGACAAGTCCTAGATGCATTGCGGAGAATTAAACATGACATATAATACAATGCAATGCAAGGGACAACACAAGCTCATTTTTTAAAGTTACTAGAATCAAGCACATTTAGTTCACTTCTCAACCTACAAAAGGTAGCCTCATCCAAAGGTTTAGTGAAGATATCCGCTAATTGATTTTCACTTCTTACACCTTCTAGTGATATATCATTTTTAGTAACATGATCTCTTAGAAAGTGGTGGCGGATATCAATGTGCTTGGTGCGTGAATGTTGTACCGGATTATTAGCAATTTTAACGGTACTTTCATTGTCACATAAAAGTGGCACCTTATCAAGAACAACTCCATAGTCTAGGAGGGTTTGTTTCATGTATAAGATTTGTGCACAACAAGCCCCCACGGCAATGTATTCTGCCTCGGCGGTGGACAAAGCCATACTGTTTTGCTTTTTAGATGACCAAGATACTAAAGACCTCCCAAGCAAATGGCACCGTCCGGATGTGTTGTTTCTATCAATTTTGCAACCGGCATAATCCGAATCAGAATAGCCAATTAGTTAGAATCTAGCTCCTTTGGGGTACCAAAGACCAATGCTTGGGGTGTGCTTAAGATATCTTAAGATTCTTTTTACGCCACTTAGGTGACGTTCTTTGGGGCACGCTTGAAAGCGAGCACACATGCACACACTAAATATGATATCAGGCCTAGATGCGGTAAGGTACAACAAGATACCAATCATAGAATGGTAGAGAGTTTGATCAACCGGTTTACCTCCCTCATCTAGGTCGAGATGTCCATTAGATGGCATTAGGGTCTTGATTGGTTTACACTCTTCCATCTTGAATCTCTTGAGAAGATCCTTGGTATACTTTTCTTGAGAGATAAAAATCCCTTCTCTCATTTGCTTGACTTAAAAACCAAGGAAGAATTTTAGCTCACCAATCATAGACATCTCGAACTCCTTCGATATCAATTCACCAAATTCCTTGCAATAATCTTCATTTGTTGATCCGAAGTTGATATCATCAACATAGACTTGACAAATGAAGATCTCCCCATTAAGCTTCTTGGTGAATAGTGTGGTGTCGACCTTCCCAATAGTGAAGCCCTTCTCAATGAGGAAGTACCGGAGGCGCTCATACCACGCTCTAGGGGCTTGCTTGAGCCCATATAGCGCCTTGGACAACCTATAAACATGATTAGGATATCTAGGGTCTTCAAACCCAGGAGGTTGATCAACATAGACTAGTTCATTTATGAAGCCATTTAAAAAAGCACTTTTTACATCCATTTGATATAGTTTTATTTCATGATGCGATGCATATGCAAGAAGGATACGAATGGCTTTAAGTCTTGCAACGAGTACAAAGGTTTCTCCAAAATCAAGACCTTCAACTTGAGAGAACCCCTTTGCAACTAGTCTTGCCTTGTTCCTCACTACTACGCCTTGGTCATCTTGCTTGTTGCGGAATACCCATTTGGTTCCAATGACTCTTGCACCTTTTAGATGCTCTTCAAGTGTCCAAACTTGATTGCAGGTGAAGTTGTTCAATTCTTCGTGCATAGCATTCACCCAATCCGGATCTTGAAGAGCTTCTTCTACATTCTTAGGTTCAAGACAAGAGACAAAAGAGTGATGTTCAATAAAAGAAGCAACCTTTTGAGATCGAGTCATTACACCCTTTGTAGGACTTCCTATGATGAGATCTTGTGGATGTGCTTGAAGTAGAGATGAGTTTCTTCTTTCAACCACTTGAGGAGAGGGTTGGGGAGCATCAACATCTTGAGCTTCTGCCTCGGCTTGTTCATAAGAGACATGAATGTCTTCATTTTCAACTCTCTCATTCTTATCATCTTGAGGCACATGTGATGAAGATGGTGGATTAACAATTTGTACATCGTCTTCATCATCTTTAGTCTTGATGTCTCCCACCGGCATGTTCTTCATTGCCTTCCTCAATGGTTCATCACCTACATCATCACAATTCTCAATTGCTCCTTGGGAGCCGTTAGATTCATCAAATTCCACATCATATGTTTCTTCAACCAAACCGGTGGCATGGTTAAATACTCTATATGCTTTGGACTTTGATGAGTAACCAACAAGAAAGCCAATATCACAATGTCTTTGAAACTTCCCTAGGTGTTGACGCTTTTTGTAGATGTAGCATTTGCACCCAAACACCCAGAAGAATGAGACGTCCGACTTCTTCCCATTTAGCAACTCATAGGGGGTCTTGCCAAGAAACTTTTATAGGAAGAGGCGATTTGAAGCATAGCATGCGGTGTTGATTGCCTCGGCCCACAATTTTTCCGGTGTATTGTACTCATCTAGCATTGTTCTTGCAAGGGTGATCAATGTCCGGTTCTTTCTCTCAACTACACCATTTTGTTGAGGAGTGTAGGTTGATGAAACTTTATGCTTGATTCCAATCTCATCACAATAAGCTTCAATGTTTGTGTTGTCAAACTCTTTGCCATTGTCACTTCTAATCTTCTTTATCTTGACTTCAAATTCATTTTGAGCTCTCTTTGCAAACTTCTTGAAGCAATTGGCCACTTCGGATTTGTCATGAAGAAAGAAAGTCCAAGTGTATTTTGAGTAGTCATCCACAATCACAAGACAATAGAGATTTCCACCCAAGCTCTTGTAAGTTGTAGGACCAAACAAATCCATGTGTAGAAGTTCTAACACTCTTGATGTTGACATGTAAGCTTTGGTTGGATGAGTATTTGCAACTTGTTTGCCGGCTTGACATGCACTACAAGGTTTGTCCTTATCAAACTTGACATCCTTCAAGCCTCTTACTAATTCTTTCTTCAATAGCTTGTTGAGAGTGTTCATTCCAACATGAGCAAGCCTCCTATGCCAAAGCCACCCAAGTGAAGTTTTGGTGAACAAGCATGTCATCAAGTTTGTATCTTCAGAGGTGAAATCAACAAGATAGAGATTGTTATATCTAAAGCCTTTGAAAATCATTTGCTTGTCATCTATCTTTGAAACTATCACTTCATTAGGAGTGAATAAGCATTGGTAGCCAAGGTCACAAAGTTGCCCAACGGATAGTAAGTTGAAACTCAATGAAGCAACATAGAGCACATTTGAAAGAGAGTGATCATTTGATATTGCAATCTTGCCTATACCCTTGACTTTGCTCTTTGAATTGTCCCCAAATGTGATCTTCTCTTGACATACCCCATTCTCTTCAAGTGAGGTGAACATACGAGGGTCACCGATCATATGTTGAGTGCAACCACTATCAATAACCCAATGAGATCCACTGGTCTTGTAGTTCACCTACACACATGAGATCAAGCTTTTTGTTTAGGGACCCAAACTTTAGAGGGACCCTTGACTTTCTCAACTAGTGACTTGGCAACCCATATTTTCTTAGGCATATTCTTGTTTGGGGACCCAAGAACATGACTTTCATCTTTCTACTTGAATCTTTTCTAAGCATGTAATGAGCATTGAAAGCAAAGGGTCTAGCGTGCTTGGGCAAGGGTTGTGGTGGTGGAGTTTTGCACTCATGAGAAAAATGACCTTCTTGTCCACACTCAACACATCTCTTTGGCTTGAGTTTTGACTTGTTTTGTTGTTGTTGAGCTTTAGCCTTCTTCTCTTGATTTGCCAAGTAACCAATGCCACTTCTATCTATCTTCATGACAGTGTTCATGAGTAGCTCACTTTGCAAATATTGACCTCTTGTGAACTTGCTTAGGACGGTCTTGAGATGCTCTTTCTCTTGCTTGAGCTTTTTGTTCTCTTCAATAAGTGACTCATTTGATGTTTGCTTTTCAAGAGCCATCAACTCTTTTAGCTTCTTGTTCTCATTTCTAAGCATCTCATTTTCACTCTTGAGCTTGACATAATCATCATAGTTGTTGGACTCAACCACATTCTTACCTTTGCCACTAGAGCCTTGCTCAATGCTCTCAATAATCAAGTCATCACATGATGTGGCTATATCAATCTTAACAACTTGGTTAGTAGCATCATGTGTCTCAAGAGAAAGCTCATTAGCAACAATAAGACTATCATAATTGATTTTCAATGTAGTATATTTGTCTTTTAGTAAGTTGTGCCTAGTGTTGAGCTCATCATGCTTCTTCTCAAGTTTATTATGTTCATCTCTAAGCTCTTTGTTAGAAGTTTTTAGCTCCTTGAGAGTAGAAGACATAATTTCATTTTGATTTTTGAGCTCATCACTAGTCTTTTGTACATTCTTAAGCTTAGATGAGAGTGAGTAATTTTCATTTTGGAGCTCATCATTTTCATTTCTAGTTCTTATGACTTTAGAGTATTTGTTCAACAATTTTATAAGTTCATCATAAGAAGGTCCATCATATTCGTCATCACTATCACTATCATCATCATCACTCTCATTGTTTTGTACCTTTCGTTCACCTTTGGCCATAAGGCATAGGTGAGAAGTGGACGATGATGGTGAAGGTGGCGGTGAAGGTGGTGATGAAGATGTCAGTGAAGATGATGATGGCCCAATCACAAATGCGACGACCTTCTCTTTCTCATTGTTGCTCTCATCACCGGAGGACTCACATGATGACTCAATGTCGGTGAGCTAATCACCAACAATGTAAGCTTTGCCTCCCTTCTTCTTCTTGTGAAACTCTTTCCTCTTACCATCCTTCTTTTTGTATGGCTTATTCTTCTTCTTCTCATCTTCTTCACCACTTGAATCATTTTTCTTGCCCTTGTACTTGTCTTTTGGAGGCTTAGGGCATTGATGAGCTAAGTGGCCAAGTTCACCACAGTTGTAGCAATCCATCTCGGATATAGGCTTCCTTTTGCTACTTGTGAAGAACTTCTTCTTCTTGCCATCGAACTGGATGCCACTCTTGTTGAGATTCTTTAGCATCTTGGTGGTCTTTCTCACCATGAGTGCAAGTGATGCATCATCAATAACACTTTCACTTGAGCATTCTTGCACCATCATGGCTTGGCCCTTCTTCTTTTTCTTGTCATGGCTAGCTTTGAAGGCCAAGTCCTTCTTCTTGGAAGATGATGAGCCCTCTTCCAGAGTGATGTGCATGTACATCTCATGTGCATTGATCTTTCTCAATACTTGTGTTGGTGTTGCGGTGGAGAGATCACTTTGGTGAAGCACGGTGACAATGTGACCATACTTCTCAATGGGAAGAACACTCAAGATCCTCCTTGCAACATTCGATTAACTCATTTGAGTGAGCCCGAGAGCATTGAGATCTTCTACAAGAACATTCAATCGAGTGTATATTTCATTAGCACTTTCTTTGGGAAGCATCTCAAAAGAATTAATTTTCTTCAAAGCAATGTGATAGCGTTCCTCACGCTCACTCTTAGTTCCCTCATGGAGAGCACAAAGATTTTCCCACAATTCATGAGCATTTTTTGTATTACACACACGATTGAAGATATCCTTGCCTAGGCCCCGATAGAGTGCATTTTTTGCCTTTGCATTCCATCGGTCGTACTTCTCCTCGTCACCACTTGGGTTGGCGGGATCCTTGATAGCGGGAAGCCCTTCGGTTGCGGCTCTAAGACACCCAACATCTATGGCTTCGAGGTACGCCTCCATATGAATTTTCCAATATGGAAAATTGTCTCCCTCAAAGATACGAATTTTCCATACGAATTTTCCAATATGGAAAATTGCCTCCATATGAATTTTCCAATATGGAAAATTGTCTCCCTCTAAGACACCCAACATCTTGCTCTAGGCGGTGAAGCCTAAAATAGGAGCAACTAGGCTTCGATACCAATTGAAAGGATCAAGATGCCCAAGAGGGGGGTGAATTGGGCTTTTCTAAAAATTAATTGCAAGAATTAAATCCTACAAGCCAAAGTTCACCCCTAGTGCCTACTAGTGTTCCTAGTGATTCTACCGGTAAAAAGTTTTGCACCCTAAGTTCCAATCCTAGTCTAGCATGGCAATTCTAGGAGAGTAAACCGAGCAATGAAAGTAATACAAGAGAGTAAATACTTAAAAGTAAGGGTTAGGAACACGGTGATGTTTTTCCCGAGGTATCAGAGAGTCACCACTCCCCACTAGTCCTCGTTGGAGCTCCCGCGCAAGGGTGTAGCTCCCCCTTGATCCGCACAAAGATCAAGTGCTCTCTCCGGGCTGATTCTTTGACACTCCGCCACGGTGAATCGCCCAAAACCGCTCATAAGATGAGTTGGGTCATCCACAAGCTCGCTAAATGATCACCAAACTCTCAATCACTACCAAGCCATCTAGGTGATGGCGATCACCAAGAGTAACAAGCTAGAACTCTCACTTGACCACAACAAGCCTAAAGAGAAGGTGGATGCACACTTGCTACTCCCTAGTCACTAATGAGGGATTCTCAAACTTTGATTCTCAAATCACTACCCTCACTAGAGCTCTTGCACTTCCTTGCACTTGAAAGGTGTTTCTCAGCTGAACAGATGAGCAAGAGACCTCTAAAAGAGGTGAAGGGGATATATTTATACACCCCACAGTCAAATCCAACCGTTACTTGCCAACTCAGCAAAATACGCACTGACCGAACGTAACGGTCAAAAAACTGAACGACATCGCTGAGTGACTGGACGCACCGATTAGGGGTGACCGGACGCGTCCGGTGTTGCAAGGACCTTACTGTACTTTGACCTGACGCTCGTTCGCGTCCGATCAGTGATGACTGGACACGTCAGGTCAGCAAAGTATCTTACTGGAACATGACCGGACACGTCCGATCACTTCCCAGTCGTGTCCGATTAGAACGCTTACCTTCTGAGACATGTGTCAATACGATCAACGCGTCCGGTTCTCGCAGGAACCACGTCCGGTCAACTAGGTTGAAACGCAGTGACTGTTAGTACTGACCCGACACGTCTAGTCGAGACAGAGACCGTGTCCGGTCAGGGGTAAATGGCTCAAATGATTTCGAAACACGACGCAACTTAAACCGAGTTGCTTCCAACTGAACTTTGAGCTTTACCTGAGCTACCTAGTGCTAAGTTTGACAAGTGTGCACCATACCTAAACAAAAGACTCACCTAGGTCAAGCTACTCGCTCATGCCTCCCTTTATAGTACGGCCAAAGGAAAGAAGCGAAGATCCTAACGACTATTCCGGATGAAACTCAACACTTTGATATCCGGAACTAACCGTCCTTAATCTTGTCATTGATCCTTTAAAAACCGAAATGATTTCCATCAAGGGGCTTGAATACCAGAGTGCCCAAAGTAGTTATCAACCCCATGACCTAACTTATCAAAGTTTCTGCAAAACACACGTTAGTCATGGTAATAATGCGTTGTCATCAATTGCCGAAACCAACTCCCGGGGCCTAGATGCTTTCAAGTGGCACACCACTTGTCCACCATCTGTGCCCAGCACTAGAGATACATATTGCACCACCATGGAGGCACCTACATGTCATCAAGTATATGATATATAAGAAGATCAAATTAAGCATACTTAATCTTAGAAAAAATTAGTATTAATGTTCTATATTTACCTGCAGATATTGTTCCCGGGTCATCCTCATGTTTCTCGCTTGAGTTTTGTTGATCTTCAATCCAAGGTAGGTAGCGTTGTATGTTATGATGGCCTAGATGCGCGCCTCGTAATGCATGTCCTTCACGAGTTTATAACAGGCTTTCTGAGCCACACTAGCCGCCCTGGCCTCAAATCCCTGCTTGCATCTGAAGAAATTCTACATATAGATGCGATGTATCTGGTCATAATTTCAAGAATGTCTAATGAATGCGATGTATTAAGCAATATAGTGTGAGGAAGACTTACCCATAGCTCGACCGTCACCCGCACCGCCTTGTTGGCGAATTGCCTGCAAAACCGATCTGGTAAATTGGGGAAGACGACGTAGTGGTCAAACATGTAGGCTGGCTCTTGCTTTCTGCCAAACTCAACTAGGCCAGGGAAGTGTAGCCTGCACAAAAGACCCAGGATGCCATTGACATGGTGTTTGTGAACACCTATAGCCACAACCTGCCAACTCCTGCCTAAGTGATTAAAAAAAATTATTAGTTTCTATTGTGGTTTTCAACATAACAAATTAAAAAGTAGTAATAACATGTAAAGTTACTTACCGAGACCTAGTGGGTCGAATCAGCGGATGACTCTCAAGAGGTATCGATCGCCTCGGGAGGGTCGAGAGACCTCGCAACCAGACACCCGACGAACTAGAGGAAGCGGAACCCCCTGCCTCCTCCTCCTCTTGCTCCTTCTCCTGCTCCTCCTCCTCCCCCTGCTCCTCCTCCTGCTCCTGCTCCTCCTCCCGCTCCCTCTCAAGAGTGCTCCTGCTCCTGCTCCCTGACTGCTCAGCTGCATCAGGCCATCTTTGGTAAAGCGACCTTACATTCCTCATACTGCCCACCATCTTTGTTCGTCGGGCAACGAACCCTGACTTGAGCAGCCCGTGTAAATCCACTCATGGTCATCCATCCTCTAACATATCAGGGAGTAATATAAGAGTCAAATGCATCTACACGATCTTTCTCCTATCTAATAGGTAAAGATAGGTCCTAATCCCACCCGAGGATGCATAGATGATGTTAGTTTCCATGCTCTACTCCTATCCGAGACAGAATTTCGGCAGCACCTCCCCGCTGTTCTCCAAATACACGTCATGGCAGGAAGATTGTGTATCCGGAGAACAACAGGGAGATGATGCCAAAACTATGTCACGGATTGGAGTAGACCATGGAAACTAACCCCATCTACGCATCCTTGGGCTATCCAAAAAACGTGGACAATTCAAAACAGATATGGTTATCGATATGCAAAGATCTGCATATTTCCAACTGTATCTCTTTCGAACGGGTGACGCCTAACTAGGTTACGCGATCTATGAACATGAATAAATAGCTGAACTGTAAACCGAGCAAGGAAAAGGGTAACTCACAGCACGTAGATTGTCTACGTGGGAAGACAAGCTGTCAGAGCCAAGGCAGCAACTAAAGATCCAACATTGTGATTCCATGTATTTATGCTACTGTCAAATTACTGAATGCTACGGCCTAGGGTTTGGTGTGCTTAGGGTTTGGTGTGCTACTGTCAAATTCCATGTATTTATGCTACTATCAGCTTAGGGTTTGGTGTGCTCGGCTCCGCAAAGGAAGGATGGGGAGAGAAAGGAGTGGGGCATACCTAATGGGGCGTCGGGGGCCGGGGCGAACGACGTCGGGGCCGGGGCAGGGGCCGGGCGCGCGGCGCTAGGGACGGGGCGGCTGGCGCCGGGGCGGGCGGCGTCAGAGCGGGTAGGCGGCGTCGGGACCAGGGCAGGCGGTCCACAAGGCGGCGGCGGGCGGCCGAGGGGACGGCCAAGGGGGCGGGTGGCTCTGGTGTGCGTGTGTGGCCAAAGTGGCTAAGGGGGTAGGCTTTATTTCTGTTGTTTGCCGAGTGCCCGCGATCTGGCACTCGGCAAAGATTTTTTTAAAAAATTACCCTCTCTTTGCCGAGTGCCGCCGATCTGGCACTCGACAAAGCCATCTTTTGCCGGGTGCCACCCACAAGGCACTCGGCAAATTTCTTTTTTTTAATAAAATTTCCTTTCCTCTCTTTCTTTTCCGTAACGTGTTTTATAAATTTGTTCGAATGTACTTTGAAAATGCCTTGTCAAATTCACTCAATAATGCATATTCGATTCTTCTACGAATATTAGACCATTATTTCATGCAGTTATAGCTCAAATTCAATTTATACCAATTAAAATTCTATAATTGCGGTTAACAAATTAAAATTACCAAATGGATCCGAAAAATTACCAAAATTTCACATGAAACAATCTCTGTTGTCTATTACCTGTACAAAACGTTTTGAAGTCAAACCCCAACTCAACAGTCACTTTGACTCTAAATCTTACCGGATCCTTCTCAACTGTATGATTCTTCTTCGGAGATGCTTTGTTTTGTAAGCATCGCACGTGACAACTTGTGCGAAATCTTCTTTTTTTTACCACGGCCTCCACGTATGATATCATGACATCTTGACAAATCTCATGATTTTCAGACTTCGTTTGCTTTTTTAAAAATTTAAAAACCATTCGGCCACACGTTCGTGGTCGTGTTTCCTGAACAAGATGTTCGAAATTCTTTTTCATTTCACAGGTAAGGCCTCAAACCGGGCTCAATAACATGAATATCATTTTTCTACTCATTTTTTCTATTATTTGAATCACTTGCGGTTCAAATTTGACTTGATTCAAAAAATTGCTTGAAATACAATTAATTAATTAAATATAGGAAACAAATACAAAAAAATACCAAATTTTAAAATGGAGTACCACATGTTGTATGTGGAGAGTAGAAAAGGTTTGAAGGGTAGGAAAGGAAAAGGTTTTGGTTGTTTGCCAAGTGCTAAATTCAAAACACTCGGCAAAGAGCCGTTTGCCGAGTGCCGCAAGAAAGACACTCGGCAAAGAGCTCTTTGCCGAGTGTCAGCTCCAGACACTCGGCAAAGTTCTAACGGCGGCGGATGATCACTAATGAACGACGGTTGGTGCCGAGTGTTTTTTTGGCAGCACTTGGCAAAGAGCTACTTTTGCCGAGTGTCCAACCCGCGGCACTTAGCAAAGAGCTTTTTGCCGAGTGTTTTATTTTCACCGAGTGTCCCTCTGGAGGCACTCGGCAAAGTGGTTGTTTGCCGAGTGCCCGATAGATTACACTCGGCAAACCTCCAGACACTCGGCATATAGCAGCTTTCCGGTAGTGTATCTCATCCTCTGGCTAGTGATGATCGATTATGGGTGTAAAGGCCCTCAACGACATGGTGATCATAGCTCTTGGTACTTTACAGCCCACTTATCAGCCCACTTATATATATTAGTTGACTTATTTATGACTTATTTGTTTCTCATAATGTTTCTGAGTTCTTATGCATAAGCTGATTGCAAACTTACAGCCCGTCTTTTTTTCACTCTTTATTATAAGCTGGACACGAGTGGTTTTAACTTCTATGAGCAGGTGTCATAAATCCAGATCACATGTAGGATATGGTGGGCGCAAGGGAAGTTTATGAAGTAAAAAAGCATGACGAAAAAACAAGTTGGAAGAAACACTTCACCCTTTAATATTAGATGGAGATAGAGATAGAGATAGAGATAGAGATAGAGATATAGATACAAATAGAGATAGAAATGCAGACAGAGATAGAGAAGAGATTAGTAGATAAGGATAGAGATATAGCCGTGATCTGAGATACCACCGCAACGTGTATTCAACACCAACCTGAATGTGACGTTGTGCTAGTTTGAAGAAAATATCGGCTCGTCCTTGATCCCCCAATCCGGTGCCAGCTTCAGAGCTGATGGTGCTAGAGAGGTAAGCAGTTTACCTACGAACCCATATATAGATTTAATTTTATGAGTTTCTTGTGACAATCCATAAATTTAAGCCTATATATAGAGTTACGGGCAGACCGCTTGCATCCCCACATGATGTTATTACTTATTAGTCGCCGTCATGAGGACACTGCCCGCAGATTCCCTGACGTCATCCGTCTCGTTCGTCTCAAAACATTGAGAACTAGTATGCTTTGAACAAAAATGTGTGAGAACTAACCTAGGCAGGAATGCATTTGTGATCTGCCTTATGCCTTATATACAACATTTACATTTCTGATCGCTGGGACCAATTTCATGTGCACGCTTTTGTGCATGGTTCTGTGGTTCGGGCGCTGCATCGAGCGCATGGAAATGGAGCGCCCGTTCGCGGGTCAAATGTCGAGGCACTGCAGCGTTATTGTGTTGTGTTCGTGAGCGCGGAGTGGAGGGATGAGAAATTGTTTAGGGTGACCACTGCCGACCGCGGCATTCCTTAGGGTCAACGTACGGCCACGACATGTGGGTGCAGCTCTAGATGCCTCTCCGTTCTAAGCTCGTCGTGCCATTGCTAATAAGTCCGGGTGATCTATGTATGTCTGTACAGTACATCCATATGGCTGATCGTGGCTAATCTGTTTCCTAATAAACCAATCATCGTGTAGCTGCTGTTGTATCTGACGGATACTATTTTTTCTTTGTGATTTCTGAAGGATACTAAATAATTGGGTAGCGTCGTCGTGTTTGGAATGATAATTTCTAGTTCACCTGGAGCTATGCAAGCTAGACATTAAAAGTTCGCTTCTGTTCGTTTCTTGATTGAAAGCATCTGTTCGCCATCCTGTTGCTGTGAAGATCTAAGAATGGGTCGTGTGTAATAAGAGCCAGAAACAATCATTAATTTAATGGTGGTCACACTGTCCATGGCATGCCCCTCATATAGTAACTGCTGAGTAGTTGTACACGACGTGACTAACTTGATGGGCAACAAATCACTAGACAAGGATCGAAGAAGAGCATGCAACCAAGATAAATAATAATACAAAAACCACTTCCCCCGTTGAGAGCAAATCAAGCATGAATCCAAGGAGGTTGTTGTTTGATGGTGACCACATGACAACAGAATGCACATGAGGGAGCATGTATGACACTATGAGCATACGTCAGTGTGCCTAGCCACATCGTGCCTCGGATGAAAAGTCTCAATGCTAATAACCACCTCAGTGGCTTTTGGAGCTTTGTGCTCAGTTTCTTTATTTTCGAAATACCTGGGTTAGGTGCACATATATTCACATGTTTTTACCTTCAAGGTTCCTTATCTTTTTGTTTGGACATATATGAGTTAGGTACATATAATTCTAACTCTGGCTCCTTGAGGAAGAACTTTTATAAGAGGTTCATGTTGTTGAATGAAGAGACCATCCTTGTAACTCGTAAGGATCATCTGATGAAAATGAAATAACCATGGTGAGGGATGTGGATTGATCTATAGGCTGATGAGATGTAAGAGAAGAACAACATAGACCTAATAAAACTAGCACCATGTAGGCCATGGCAGATTATACTACTTCCATCTTCACATTTTTATTTGAATATCCTTTATGCATGCCTAGATCTTGTAAACAACTAGTATGTTGTTATAGTTTTAGAATAACTACATGCATGAATATAATACTATTTTTATTATATAATTAAAAGAAGGTCACAACATAAGTTTGTAACTATCTTGCGCATTGAATACGGCAAACAAAAGTTATCGGTACCGTGACCGTACACATTACCGACATTTTCGCGGATATATTGCCTTTGTCAACACGTAACATCAAATACAAATGCGTGGACAGGCAAGTCAAGAACATCGTGAAAGTCACCGTGGAGGACCGAAAACGGTGACTAGAGGGGGTGAATGGGAGCCGTAAATTTTTTCTCGAAATATTTGGCCGCTATCCCAAAATCACCGCCAAGCACAAGCAAGTTCCTGAACTAAGATACCCAAGCCAACTAGTGACGATAGTACCTACAAAAATTCCTTGGAACGGTTTAAATCCAACGCTACAGACGGAACACGATTCGGAGCTCAAATGACTAAACTGCAGGCGAAACAAGAAATCATGGCTGGATAAAAATGGACAGAAAATCACTTGAAAAAGTGTTCATCGCAAAATAGAGTAAGAAGCTGCAGGCACTAGTTTCGATCGATGGTGGCTTACTGTAGCACCTGGGCCGAGCAGATGCTCACTGGAGCCCGAGACACAAAACTGGGAACGAGCTGCAGAACCTGGTGCCCGACTCCCTCTGTACCAGATCGCACGAACCACCGAAGCAAGCAAATCAGGCTTAGGGGCAGACAACGTGCTACCTGGATCCCAACACCGACGTCAGAAGCAAGCTAGCAGAGGTCCGCACGCCAAACTGCTGAAGAATGCACTCACACAGAGAGGGGACGAGCAGCAAGGCCTGACCACGCACGAACACAACGAACAGTCAGTGGCCAAGAACGAGCAACAAGAGAACGAGCGGTTGACTGGCAGGCAGCAGAACCGCTGGATGAGCACACGAAGGTGCCTGGGCACTCACGCCCCTTGGCTCAACCAATCTGACGCACAGCTTGACTCCCCTGCCAAACAAACAAGCAGACAGGCTGCTAGCAACGAACAGAGCACGGGACAGCACTACGACCAGAAGAAAGCTAGCTCAAAAATTCAATGAAAACTCCGTTAAATCAATAGCTCTTGAGCCCAAAATTTGCACAGAACAAATTCAACAAGCTACGAATCTAATTCCCAAAAATCATCGCCTGAGATTTACTCAAACTCCTGGAAAAATAGATCGTAGCCAAGCACGAAAATAGGGAAAAATGAAGAACACATAGAACGAAAATCACAGCTTTATTTGTGAATCCCAGAGGACACAAGGAGGATTTGGGCCTCCTTTCCCACTCTAAATCACAGCATAAAACCACAAATTCTCAGATTTTTTACCTCTATCAAGAAACACTAGAAAACCTAACCCTAGGGAGAAGGAGAAAAATGAGAGTGGGAGAGAGGTGAGGGAGATGGGGGATGCCTCATCCTATTTAACAGGGCTATTACACAATCATAGTTTTATCTCTAGATACAATTAAGTCAAACCACTTAGCCCAAGGGTGTTATGGTCTAACCCGGTGTCATCTTCATCCGACGGCCACCGCGCCTCCTCATCAGTAGCTTCGCCTCGACGCGAACTCCCCGATGCCGCCACGTGCCGTCCGTTCCTCCTCGGAACCTCCGCCCGGGTTTTGAGGCCCAAACTCCTAAACCTGCCATCGATGGTTTTGAGGCCCAAACTACCAAACCCGCTTGCGAGTAGCGTACTCCATACACGTCCCCCGCCTCGACGCGTGTCACCGCCGTCCTCGACCGGCCGGTCGCCAAGTCCTCTGAGCCCCGCTCGACTTACACATCCTCCGTCTTGACTCGGTCAACACGGTCACTCCCATGTACACTTGCGCTTATCGATGTCCCAGGTGTCAGCCACTGCGGCTAGTCACCCGGCCTCCTGGTTCCTCGGTCCAAGCCTCACGTCCGCTCTTCACCGCTCCCGGTCCATCGGCACGGCACGTCCTCCTTGACCTTCACCTCGCCGTCAACCACCGCCTCCGAGCTCCACACCTGCACAACACAAGCCAAGAGACATGTTGCACACATAGCTTTCGCCATGGTATGGTTAGTCACCACTCAACCTACTTCATGGATCACATTGACAATCACTCATCATAAAACGAACACACAAGGATACTTGTCAACCTTGTGTTCGCACACTGCCACAAGATGAAGGAAAGTTTTCATTCATGAATTGAAATCGAGCAGAGTTTTCAAATATGAAGCTTTAGACACTTCTAAACAATTCAATGCAATAATTATTTGTCACACTAGTGATGATGTGGATAAGGATCTGCAGTCCACAATGATACTCAAAGTGAAGCAATTTCACCTTACCATTTGCTGAGAATTTGGAAGGTAGTAACACCAGCACAAAAATCTAATTGCCTTGCATTATGTTCCTGCTGACACCTCTCTCTCTCTCTCTCTCCAGGTCTACCCCAACCTGCCAACTTGTTAGCTTTGTTTGCCAACGCTTGCTGATTCGCGCACCGCTGTAACCTTTCAATATATGTTGACAACCCCAGCAGCCTCCTCTCCCACACCAAGCATAGCATCCTTCTCTCCCTCTCTCTCTCTCTATCATCCGTCACTCTCTCATTTCTCTCTAGATCTCTCAGCCATTATGCTTGTGAGAATTACCCAACAAAAAACAACCATGATGATTCATGTGGGATGATCAAAATAGGCAAATGAGTTATATATGAGAGGCGAATGATAGTAGACTTTACTGAACGAGCACATTGTGTGTCATGGTAAATTATATGGTTTTCAGCATTATGCTTATCTAGATCATGTGTGAACAAGTAATTGATATTAGAACTTTTAGTGTTATCTCCATGACATGTATGTTGATTTTTTTATTCTAACTAATTACAAAAGAAGTTGATACATATATTTCTGTGTGGTAGCTTGAGCAATTGGATTATGCCAATATTGACAGAGAAGTCAAGATCGTAGCCGAAGAAACAACCATTTAATGGTGGTCACACTGTCCATGGCATGCCCCTCATACAGTAACTGCAGAGTAGTTGTGCACGACGCGACTAACTCGATGGTTAATAAATCACTAGACAAGGATCGGAGAAGAGCATGCAGCCTAGATGAAAAATAATAGAAAAACCTCTTCACCTATTTGAGAGCAAATTAAAGCAAGCATGAATCCAAGGAGTTTGTTGTTTGCTGGTGATCACATGACAAGAAAGTGCACACGAGGGAGCATGGATGACACTATGGACATGCGTCAGTGTACCTAGCCACATCTCGCCTCAGATGATAAGTCTCAATACTACTAACCAACTCAACCTCTTATGGAGCTTTGTGCTACAGTTTCTCTGTTATTTTGGAAATACTTGGGTTAGGTGCATATTCACATGTTTTTACCTTCACTTTTTTTTGTTTGGACATATATGAGTTAGGTACATATAATTCTAACTATGCTCCTCGTGAAAGAACTTTTTATAAGATGTTCATGTTGTTGGACGAAGAGGCTAACCCTGTAACTCATAAGGATGATCCGACACAATAACCATGGTGAGGCATGTGGGGTGATCTATAGGCTAATGATATGTAAGAGAGGAACAACATAGACCTAACGAAACTAGCACCATGCAGGTCATGTCAACTATTTTATACTTTGCCTAGATCTTGTGAACTACTAGTGTGATGTTATAGTTTTAGAATAATTAATTAGATTCACGCACTGTTAGCTGTAACCTTTCTATATATGTGGACAACCCCAGCAACCTCCTCTCCCACACCAAGCATTGCATCCTTCTCTCACCTCTCTCTCTCTCTCTCTCTCTCTCTCTCTCTCTCTCTCTCTATCATCCGTCACTCTCTCATTTCTCTCTAGATCTCTCAGCCATCAGGTGTACCATGGTTCTTCTAGTGTGGCAAGTCCTTGAAGCCAACCAGACTGCTCGCAGGGCATACCAGCGTGTTCTTTGTGAGTCGACTGGGCGGGATGTTGCCAAGAAGGTGATCTGCCTCCTCCTGTGGCTAGAGATGACCATGGGGTTCCAGGTCCTTGGCAGCGTGGCGACCATGACGCCCGGCGACATGTCGCTCGCGCGGGTCATCATAGAAGCGTGCGCCGTGTACAACTACGTTCTCCATGGCTGCTACGAGCAGCCGGCACCCCTCGCGGACATCCCAACCATCGTGGCCCTCTGCGGCGTGCGTGGGGGTAGGCTTGTCGACGCGAGGTTCTTCATGTTCCACAAGGACATCGTTGCGCGTGGTGTTGCCTTCATCCGGGACACCTTTGCGGCGCTCATATTCGATGACTACCTGCATGCGATGCTACGCCGGTTCAAAGATGATTCCAACTCGTTCTTGATCCCCACACCACTGCCCGCTCAAGAACTGATGGCGCCGTTCATCATCCTCACAAGTTTGCCACCCGAAGACTGCCGAACAGCGTTTGTCGCCATCCCCGAGTATGACCCTCTAAGCTCACAAGATATCCTGGAGTATTTTGAGAGGTACGTGTGAATCTAGTTAGAAATGTGTTTTGACAACCATCAATACAAAACATTGTGGGTTACCAGGAGCAATCTGCTCTTGTTGCTGACATATGTATGCGCGCAATTTGTGCATACAAAGAATGATGAACATACTTGAACTCTCTGAATTTTGATTCCTGAACTGCTAGGATTAATTTCATGTATGTATTGTGCAGGCGTCTTATGTTCGGGCCCTGCATCGAGCGAATCGACACAGAGCGACCAGGTGCCGGGCAGGGACCAAAGCACTGTGTCATTGTGTTCAGGAGCACACAGCTGAGGGACGAGGTGATGTTCCAGGAGACCGCGGCGTTCTTCAGGGTCAACAACGGCGATATGTGGGTGCAGCGCTACATGCCTCCTCTGTGAACTGTGTGTCCCATGCTGTCTGATCACTCTACCATATATGTTTGTGCCGCCGTATGTTGGCTGATCAGTGGTGCTACATACCAATAAATTGATTTGTTAGTCGTCGTCGTTGTTGGTAAATCGTCGATCCGGTGAGTGATCAGGTGTGTCGTTGCCAAGTTTGTAATAATGGAGTGTCAACTGCTAGATGATTTGAAGCTACTGATGAAACACAATTTGTAGCTGTTCGCTCCTTGATTGGAAGTAGTATCTGTCGACAAATACCCTTTTGTTGTGTCCTCATCGCCTCATTGCCATGGTGAAAATTAACACGGCTACTACTACAGTCTGCAGGGCAGCAGTGGTTTGAATAAGAGCCCAACCAATTTTAGTTTCTGAGGAATTGCTAAATAACTCCCACCAGAGTGGTTTAGAGGGCTTCATTGCCTAAAATTTAATACTTTGCATTTGTATTAAGATTTGTGCTTAGGGGTGGTAGAAATATGAAGTAACAAAAATCATGTGTTCAATTTTAGAGCATCCTTTTGCCTGAATTTCTGTTAACATTTTCAGTTAGTTTATAGTACTTGAATTACTGCTACTTTATTACATTCAGTTTTGTGTAACTTTTAGGTAATCCTAGAGACAACTAAAAATTTGAGAGTCGTTGGAGTCTGTCTACGTCTACAACACCTGAATTTGACTCAAGTAAACTTTTGTTGACCGAATTTGATTCATTGGCTAAAATGCAAATCCAGTTATGAAAAAAGAACATGTGCCATACTAACCACTAAAACATCTTATTCCCGTATAGACACTTTGTAAATTTCACACAAAACATCTTTATGTAATGTTGATTATATGTACCTAATGGTTAGCATGCACATAAAGCACCAAAAAGCATAATTTTCACACAAAACATCTTTATGTAATGTTGATTATATGCACCTAATGGTTAGCATGCACATAAAACACCAAAAAGCACAGAAGAAAAAAAACACCAAAAAGCACAGAAGAAAAATCTAAGGAAAGAATCTAAGTAGAAACCTAAACATTCTCAAGCCACTTCGTCTTTAGTCCGGCAGATCATTCTCCACTTTGTTTTTGTAAAAACCCTTAGAAAACAACACTAAAAAATTGAGAATTTAGTGAAGCACTCTTCTGTTTGTTCTAGTTGAAATTTGGTTAAGATGAATCTCATCGTTCTTTCACAGGGCACTCTTCTCATAAAGGCCAAATTTCGGTCAGACCTGACTTGACAGCTATTTCCTTAGGCAGATTTCAAAAGTTGATACAGATTTACTTAAATGATATCTAGAGCTGATGAATTTTGAAATAGATATATACATGTGAACATAAAGAATCAGTGTTAACAATATGTATCAACAACCACCAAGATTCTATTAATTAAGTATGGTTCATTCAATTTATTTGTTAACCTTAATAAATAACTATGGTTGCTAAAATTAAATATTGGGTTTAAAAACCTCCTCTCTTCCCTTAGAATTGTATGAGTTTATCTGATAGGATATTGTAAAAGGTTGCTTAAAATGTTGTCTATCCGTGAAAGGGCAATTATTAGTGAAATTACACGTACATCCCTTCAATAACTATAAAAGAATCTGGGCGTCCCTTGTTCCAAAGATCGAGGGCCGGTTTAGATCCAAATTTTTTTGCAAAACGGCACTGTAGCTCTTTTCGTCGTTATTTGGCAAATATTATCCAATCATGGTCTAATTAGGTTTAAAAGATTCGTCTCGTTCATTTCGTCTAAACTGTGTAATTAGTTTTATTTTTTATCTATATTTAATGCTTCATGCATGTGTCCAAAGATTCGATGTGACAGGGAATCTAAAAAATTTTGCAAAATTTTCTGGGAACTAAACAGGACCCGAGTCAAGACACTTGAAAACACAAGTACAAATGAATTGTTTGAGGGTGATACTTGAATCTCTCGTATATATGTGTGTGTACGGTGTTGTTTTCAAATCATAAAGACCATGGAAGAGAGGAAAAAAAATGTTTCATGCTTTGGTATCTTACGGTGTGTATGTGTATATGCCTTTGTGACTGTATGCACACAGTACCGAAGCTTGAAGGAATGTTTTTTTAGATAAGGAAGGAATGAACTTGATAAGGACAATTAAATAGATTGACTACATGAACATTTCTTTTGGAGAGGAAATTTGTCACTACAATAGTCATTTATTTGCCAGCAACCACTAGCTGGTAGCACGCCCAAGACTGCCAAATTGAGTATTCCAGATACATATACCAGCCAGTTGTAGTATTTAAAAAGCTTTGAAAGCTTTTGAGTTTACCGGAAAGTTTAGGGATTCTGTTTGATATTAAATATATGCCTCAGATAGGAGGATTCACATATGTAAACCAGGTACTGTGCGTCTGTGCCCGGTCAAGGGAGAGTACATCACTGGATGTCCAGAGCTTTAGTTCAACAAAACAACAACCCTTTTAGTGACAAAGGCCTCCTCAGGCCGGCCCCCGCGCACTCATGCCAGCTAAGCCAGGCGGCGCCCAGGTGGCCGCGGCGACAGGTGTGGCAAAGGACGGCGGCAGCCTAAGCATCAATGGCCCGTCCTCGACGGGGAGAAGGCAGATCCAGCGGTGTCCTAGGGGCTGCGGCGGCATGGGAGTCCGGGTAGAAGACCTCCTGGCGGCGCGGCAACCCTAGGGGCGGCGGCAGCCTGAGCGCCGGTGCAAGGATCTCAGCGAGGAGGAGACGGATCAGGTGGAGGCAGATCCCGTCGGCAGCGGCAGCCCTAGGGTTGGCGAATGCCTAGGAGTCCGAGTGGAAGAGGTTATACTCAGCGGCAGCGACAAAGAACTCCAGCGAAGCGGAAGTGGATGTCGGGAATTTGGCCATTTCAGGAAAGGATGCCGGGAAGTAAGGATATGCCGAGGTCGTAGTTTCTTGTTTCTTTGGTTGTGTGTTCTCCTCTTTATTGAGATGTGAGTCTTAGTGCTCTTGTCCTTTTGGTTGTATATATATCTTTCGTGGATAGAGAGGCTGGATTAATGAAAATTCATTATCTAAATATAATTAAATATATACCTCAATCAAAGTTTTGGAAAGTCAAAAATTAAAGCAAAAGGTTTTAAAAATCTAGGTTTTGAAAGTTCTGTTGGATATTATTAGAAAGTTCTAAAAATATTAATCTAGAAAAATATTGTTGTCTACTCTGAAACCAAGATATCAATGTTGCACAGATATTGACAACATGTAAAAAATATAAATGCTAGGCATCTAGCGGGTCTATATTGAAACCTCTAGATTCTAAAAAGCTCCATTGATCAAATCTCAAACTTCAAGGTTAGCCAACAATATCTTATTCGCTACTTCGATAAAAAGCAGGTGCCTAGCTCAAGCCTGACCAGAAGGGGAGATCAACAAGCATGCCTGAGCTTTCTCGTCGGGGACACAATCGTAGGCTACCTAATTTCGGAGTAATAATAATCCATATGAAAAGAGAGCAGAATAAGGCTGCACTTGAGCCTGAACAGTTTGCAAAGCACACTAGAAATTCGTGGTGACGGTAGTGTGCATTTAAATGCTCCAGCATCTGTTGAGAAAATATCAGGATTTATTAATAAAGTAAAGGTTCATTTTTTTCTGAAAAAATAAGCAGGTACTCCATCTTTTTCAAATTATAAGGCGTTTTTAGCTTTTCTAGATACATTCCTTTTACTACATAGTGTATATCTAAGTACCTAACAAAACTATGTATCTAGAAGAGTCAAAATTAAACGTTTATAGTTTGGAATGGAGGGAGTACTTGATATCTCTCAATAAATATTCTATAGGGTATGGCAGAAAAATGAAAGAAACACTTGGCCCACTTAGGTCCTGTTTGGATCCATATTCATAATAGTTATTTGCTAATAGTTATCTCTTTTGGATCCAAACAGATGCAACTAATAAAATAGCTAATATAATTGTTAGCTGGATCTTTAAATAATAACTATCTCACTAGTTGGACAAAATAAGAGAATAGCAGCTAATAGTTATATTGGTACCATTTTTCATTAGCTATGCATCCAAACACCATCCATCTAATAGGTAGCTAATAGAGCTAATATTAGATATGAGCTATTATCCAGCTAACTATTAGTAGATAATGAATCCAAATAAGACCTTAGAGCAAAGCTAGTATGCATTCATATGGGAAGTGTTGTTTGCTGGTGGATATGAGACAAAAGAGCGCACGAGGAAGCATCCATAGCGCTGTCGTGGATACATGTCGATGTACCTAGCCACCATGTCTCACATGAAAAGCCTCGACACTACATACTCTTGAAAACATTCGAGTGAAGATGCATATATTAACTTTCTGTTTGCACCTTCCTCCTTGAGACTGTATGTTCACATTTTTTGTGAAGCACGGATTGTCCAGCACCATAACCATGATGAGTAATGCGGCAGATCGATAGGTTAATGAGTTTCGAGGGAACAAGCATAGACATAACTGGATTCACATTGTACGCCAACACCTCTGATCCAGTGTGATGGAGGGAAAAGGGCAGTGTGATTGGCAACGCAAAGCAGCAGCATGATAATGGAAACAGTTCTGGCTCCAGATTTCTTCAGAGAAGAAGCAACAGGCCAAACGTACTACAAAACTCACACACACCTCAAAGTTTAACTTATTTTTTTGAAACAAAAGTTTAATTTATTATAAGCACGTACAGGTTCAACATGAAAGTAAAAGGCTAGCCATTTAGCTGCGAAGAAGCGCATTGCTCTTGACTCTAGGGCTTTGCACGCCTTTAACATGCACTCCTTGTCGTCATCCGAACGCTGCAATAGTAACCACGACCTGAGCCACTGAAAAGTACCTGCAAAAAAGTATTTGGGGTTCACATATCAAAGGCTATGTCATTTATTGTGAGCCATATTGCCCAACCAAGAACTACAACACTTATCAATACCAAGTGATTGTGCTCAGTACCACCTAGTTTTGATCAATTGTTAAACAAAATGAAGAGTATGTATTGGTGGTTTAGTTTAAAACATATAATACACAACACTTAAAAAAACAAGTGCCGGATTGTTTCGAAATTGCTATAAAAGCAACATGTCTTACTATTGTTCCAGTTTCTCCTACCCAGTTTGTCTTTTATAGATCACCCTTTTATTTTTAAGATATTTATTTTGAGCTAATATTGCCACATTCTTTCTTCATTGCAAATATTAAAAAGTTATTTACTTAATAGGCAGTTGTTTTGTAAATCCAAATTTTGTATACTAACCACCTTGTTTCTTTGGCTGACACAATGGGGCCTAACTACCCTATATTTCGTCTTATGCCTCTGCCAAAAGAAGCTAGATTTGTAGTAGTCGTTCTTTTAAGGACAACATGAACGTAGGTAAACTAGATAGAACACAATTAATCAGCACTATCCTACCCTCATATGGTACGTGTTTACCCTTCCAACTGCTTAATTTTCTGTCTATCCTATTTTCTATCATTTTATAATCTTTATTGTCCAATTTTCTAGAGAACATCAACATTCCAAAATAGTGAAGGGGGTAAGAACCAGTGCTACAACCAAAGAGTTGTGAATATTGTTCATCCACTCTTTCGCTAGAGCAAAAAAGAATAATCTTACTTTTGTGAAAGTTAATTTTAAGACCTAATTATTGTTCAAAGGCACAAAGCAACAATTTTGCGTTGCTGGAGTTTTGCAAAGCTTCGAGAAGTTCCGCCCCTCCTCTATTGAGCTTGTAGATGGCCAGTAGGGTTTTTTGTGGGAGGTGAGGTCATTCTTTCTGTCTTAGTAAAAGGCACAAATGTTTTTCTAAGAGTTTAGGAGTGTAGGTGTATGTTGTAAGGGTTATTGCCCTTTTTCTTCTTAATAAAAAGATATGCGGCTCTTCTGCGTGTTTGAGAAAAAAAAATTAACCGTGTCATCTACACATTGCAAAAAAGATAGACTGTCTTCAAATAATGTGGAATTACCCCCTTTATTTGGCCACCTTCCTTAGCTCTAGCCAAAATGGCAACCAACATATCAACAACAATATTAAAATCAACTGGTAAAATTGGATCACCCTGTCAACTTTTCTAGTTTGGATGTCCCATTTGGTCATTTATTTTGATACTCACATTGTCCCCTTGGACATAAGCTTTGACCAATTCACACCATGTCAAGCGAAACCCATTCACTCTCAAGATTTTGTAAACCTTCTCAAAAACTATCTAAAAACAATGCCATTTTGTTTCTTCGTGTATAACTCATGTATAGTTTCATGTAAAATCATTGCACCCTCCATAATATTTCGCTTGGGAGAAAAGCCGTCTGTGATGGTTTGATAGTTCTCTGGACAACTTTTAAAATATCATGTTAGTAGCTACTTTTGTGAATATTTTGAAACTAACATTTAGGAAGAAGATGGGCCTATATTGGTGGATTTCTTTTAGCTTCATTGCACTTGGGTAATATATATTAATTGTGTTATTTTGCAAAGCAACTATATTACGTCATCCTTAATAATATTCTAGAAAACCTAATAGAACTCTGGTGGGAAACCATTGAACTAGTGGTTGTGTTATGGTTCATTTGGAAAGTTGCCTTTCTAACCTCATCCTGGTGCAACTAACATTTCATTCTCCTGGGTTGTTACTTGAGGGATGTCTCCATGATATGCCTCATTCATATATGTTGTTGCAGTTTGTAGGAACGAACAACTTTTTACAATATATATCTAGTGTGTGTCATACTTTTAAAGTTTGGTATCATCACAATTTATCCTCTTGCTCCAACCAATATAAAATCTTTATTCCTATGTTTACCATTTGCGACTAACTGTAAACATTTTGTATTTTCATCACCTTCTAATCAATTTCTCACTTTTTCCCATTGGTACCATTTTAGTTCTTATCTCAATAGCTTTGCTAGTCTATCATTTAAGATATGCTTGAGATTGAGTTAGTTCTGATCCAGCAAAGTTTCATCTACTTCTTTTTTCTAACCCACCTAATTTGTTTAACAACATTTTCTTCTCCTTTTTTAAACACCACAAACATTTTTGGCTTGTCCCATAGATATTGGCGTAGTCTTCTAATTCTTGCTTGCCATTTCTCTAGGCCAGTTTGGAGCCTTGGAATTGAATTCATTGTAATAGTCATAATTTAGACATAGGTTAATTAAGCTAATATAGTTGTATATCGAATATATTTGTATATTATTGTTGGTCATATATGAGAGAGATACTTATGTGTTGTATTTCTACCATATGGGAGCGAGTTGAAGAGTGTATTAT
This sequence comes from Saccharum hybrid cultivar R570, assembly GCA_038087645.1. Taxonomy (NCBI): domain Eukaryota; kingdom Viridiplantae; phylum Streptophyta; class Magnoliopsida; order Poales; family Poaceae; genus Saccharum; species Saccharum hybrid cultivar. Next base: position 838,457 of record JAQSUU010000016.1, on the reverse strand, counting down.
AAGTTGCAAAGTAGAAACATAGCATGGTGATCTATAGAATCAATTTTTATCTCCCACCCTATGAATTTGATATAAGCTTATATGTGAACTTTGGAAAGTTGTGAAATGTCAAATTTCAAGCCAAATAGTCAAGTCTATTAAGTATATTTTAATTTCTCCAAAATAAAAAGATCCAAACGGCTCCTAAAGGTTTATTGCTCTCATGCATGCCCTACCATATGTGATATATCTTAGACCAATTCAAGAAAACTGATTTCATAATAGCCAACCTAATCTTGAATAAAAGGTAAACTATTACCAATAGAAGGTTTTCCCATGTCAACTGTCAAGATACAAAGGACTATGCTTAAAGATTTCACATGATAGAGCAAGCACAATGGTACGTGGAAAATGTACCTCCCATTCAGTGAAGAAAGGATCAGACTCTATCCAACTTTTTGAAGCCAAGGTTATTTGCCAAGTATGCCTACCCAAAAGTTCCAATTCTCGCAAGTTGAAAGCGTCAATAGTTGCATTTAATAGAAAAAGGTCACCTTTCATCATATTTGGCATTATTCTTACCTTGTGGCCCTCTAATGATATTAAAGTCACCACCTTTTTTTGAGGAAAAGTCACCACCTATTAAGATATGTATGTAAGATTTCTTGTACATAATTGGTACAGCTTGGTTAAGAAATGCTTCTTTAAGATGGGTCTGCCTCTTTTTCTTTGTCCTTTTTCCACTTCGTAGTGAATTTCATGGGCCCTGTGAGTAAGATAAATCCACGCTTTCCTATTCGGGACGTCTACCGTCCGGACGTCCTGCGCCAAGCAGCATGTCCGGACGCCCCGCGCCTGCTGCCCCCACCTCCACGGGACATGATGCTGCTGCTCCGTGCCTGTTGTCCGCTATTATAATTTGCTATATTGATGCGCCCGTGCGTGCTCCTTCCCCCGTGCCTCTGCCGCTGGGTCACGATTTGACTGTGCACGCTTGTGGGGCCGCTGCCATTAGGAGCAATAGTGACAAGCCACGCCTGGCCGAGCACTCCTGCTGCCTGCATGCTGCTGCTGGCGTGTGATGCTGCTGCTGACCGGCCGCATCAATCTGGAATATATGGAGAGAGAGAGCAGTCGAGCATGGATGCAGCTTCGTGCTCCACGGCTACTGCCATGTCCATGGATACAACTTTGTGCTTCGCACCTGCTGTCGCGCCCGCTTGGCTTTCCACGCGCACGCAGGAACCGTTGCGCCTGAGGGGACCACCTCTGCCTGCGCCCCCTAACCGCGCCTGCTGATGAAACAATTGCAACGTAAAGCATTTGTTGCAGCATTCTGAAATAGATGAAACATTTACAACATACGCTTGCAACATATGTGTATGGGCGATGCAACATATGCAACATCTGTCGGTTGGGTGCCTGGGTGGAAGTAGGACCATATCGTAGCCATAGCCAAGCGACATGAACTCCAAACTTCTGAACCAGATCACTGTGGCCAACGGAATAGGACGTTCGGGGTCAGCCATCCAGGAAAAAAGGCGAGAAAGCGACGTTGGCACGCAGTGATCCCCTACCTGGCGCGCCAACTGTCGGTGTTCGGACCCGAGGGGGTCCTAAACCAACGAGTAAATGCTGCGTGTCTCTTTCCTGGATGGTGATGCAAGGAGAACACACGGGGGTTTATCCTGGTTCAGGCAAAAGAAGACCCTACGTCCAGCGGGGGGAGAAGTTTGTATTTCCTTGCACCGAAGTGCTCGTGTAGGGGTTACAAGCATGCGAGAGAGGGCGTCGAGCCCAAGTCTCAAAGAGAGGAAAAAGAGGACAATGGTGGTTGCTTGAGATATCGATCTGTCTGTTGTCTCTTGTTTTTCTTCGTTGTCCGTCGTTGTCCTCGTTCTCCTCGTTGTAGAACCCTGGCCTGCCCTTTTATAGGGCGAGAGGAGGCCAAGACGACGGGGAGCCTTGAGGTGATGTTTTGTCGATTCCTGTTGAGCTGACCGTAGCGATGTGCTCTGGGAATGGCCGGCCATCCCTGGACACCATGGCGTCATGGGAGACGAGATGGCGAACTGACCCGGAGCACCGTGCCATACCGTCCTTCCCCTACCGTTGAACTGTGCCAAGCGTCGAGGTTGGGTCGAGACTAGGTCGAGACTGGATGGATAAGGCCGAATCCCCGAGATTGCGGAGAACGGGTCTTGTCTTATCCTCCCTCGAGGGTGATCGATGGTAAACAGTGCGCGGTAAGGTGGGTACAGTGACGGGTTTCACCTCCCATCACGGGATGGGCAGTAAAACAGTGAGATCTGACACGGGCATTGTTCCCACATCGATCCTGGTCGCAGCCATGCCGGTAGGTGGTAGTAGGTAACCGCATTAAATGCTATGGCTTTTGTCCTGGGGTAGGTAAAGAAAAGGAGTCGAGGCGCTCGACCCGGGCTCACACGAGTCGGAGTTTTTCCTAGTGGGCGGACGAGCCTCGCGCGGGTCAGAGCGCCGTCGGGGTACCTTGCTGTACGGGATGGGGCGCGGTCGAGGCGCCCCGTCGAGCGGGCCTCATACGAGTCAGAGCTGGAGCGCGGTCGAGGCGCCCCGTCGAGCGGACCTTGTATGAGGCGGACTGGATACGTGGTCGAGGCGGGCTGCCTTTTATTGCGGTTTCAGTCGTTTTAGTTTTTTATTAGCGATGGATGTGGGTACCCCGTACTGTTGGTACCGATAGTAGCCCCCGAGCCTTTGGGTGAGTGTGTGATCACTCTCCCAGAGGTTTGTTTGAACTGGAGTCGTAGCGTCGTGATTTTTTTGGTGGGGGCGCGCGAGCGTACTCGCCGGGTGTAGCCCCCAAGGCCTCGGTGGAGTGTTGAGACTCCTCCGAGGTCTTGTATTCGTTTTATTGGGGAATGATTCGTTGCGGTCAAGCCCCCAAGCCTCACGCGCACGAGGTCGATCAGAGTCCCGGCCGTCTTTTGCTGTGCGACCCTCACGCTCCCCCTTCAGGAAGGAGGAGGAGGGGTGGGGAACGCCGTACTACCCCTGTTTGGGCGAGTTCCGACGATCTCCGGTGAGCTGCTAGCGGGGGAATTCGAGTGAGAGACCGTGCCCCAGTCGTTAGGGGTCGGCTAGTGGCCCGGAGGCGCTCTCAAAGATGCCAAGAAGTGGTCGTGTGGATCTCGATTCCCTGCGACAGGATTCGAGGGCTCGGTGCCTCCCCCGAGGGGATTCCTACGTGGACCTCCTCCTTTAGCCTCGAATACGTCTTGGGGTGCCTCGAGAGCGTGGCTCGAGCCCTGGCCATGTACGGGCGCACCCTTGGTCGTCCCTAACTCTGTTACTCGAGGGCAGCTGTCGAACCCTGGTCGAGGGCCAGCTTTCGATCCCTCAAGGTTTAGGTTTCTGTGGTCGAGCCCCTGAGCCTCGCGCGCACGAGGTCGATCAGAGTCCCGGCCGTCTTTTGCTGTGCGACCCTCACGCTCCTCCTTCAGGAATGAGGAGGAGGGGTGGGGAACGCCGTACTACCCCTGTTTGGGCGAGTTCCGACGATCTCCGGTGAGCTGCTAGCGGGGGAATTCAAGTGAGAGCCCGTGCCCCAGTCGTTAGGGGTCAGCTAGTGGCCCGGAGGCGCTCTCAAAGATGCCAAGAAGTGGTCGTGTGGATCTCGATTCCCTGCAATAGGATTCGAGGGCTCGGTGCCTCCCCCGAGGGGATTCCTACGTGGACCTCCTCCTTTAGCCTTGAATACGTCCTGGGGTGCCTCAAGAGCGTGGCTCGAGCCATGGCCATGTACGGGCGCACCCTTGGTCGTCCCTAACTCTGTTGCTCGAGGGCAGCTGTCGAACCCTGGTCGAGGGCCAGCTTCCGCTCCCTCGAGGCTTATACTGGGCTCGGGGCCCGTTTCCCAGGTATCTGGGAATATCCGTCCGCGGATCCCTCCCCCGCCCGTTAGCCGGGCGTGTCTTTTTAGGAGGGGAGGCGAGATCGGCACGGTAGTGGGCGACGTGGTGTACGGTTACGACGTGGGGGACGGCCACGTGCCCAACTCCTGCGAGATGTAAGGAAACGGTTAGGTGGGCGCATTTGATACGGGAAACTGTTCCTACCTTTTCGTGCGGCCATTGGGCTTCCGCCTGGGCATATAAAATCAAGGCCTGGGGGTCTATGTTCCCCACCGTTCCCCTTGCGCTCCTGCAATCTTCTGCCTCAGACAACCCACTTATTGCGCTCTCCGCCCGCATCGCTACCGCCACCGCATCCTTTCCGTCCACCCCCCTTCTGACAACACCGATGGCAGGAAAGAGCCAGATCCTCCCCGCCGATGACTGGGCCGCCTCCTCGGTGACGGAGAGGAGGTTGGAAGAGTTGGTCGAGGACGGGCTGCTGCGACCGAGGATGAGCCGGTCACAGCCGGAGTGGATCGCGCCGCCTCCTGCCCACCGGGAGCCGGCGCCCCCTGAAGGGTACGTGGTGAGCTTCGTCTGCTTCCACGAGCGGGGGTTTGGCGTGCCGGCGTCCGTCTTCATGCGCGCGCTCCTCCACTACTACCAGGTGGAGCTTCACCACCTTGCCCCCAACGCCGTCGCGCAGGCCGCCATCTTCGCGGCGGTCTGCGAGGGCTACCTTGGGGTGGAGCCGCAGTGGAACCTGTGGCTTCACCTTTTCAAGGCCGAGCTCTTCGCCAAGAAGGCGGGGGAGAAAGGCGTCCTGTGCGCGGCTTGAGTAGGGAGCTGCGTCCTGCAGGTGAGGTCGAGCCGGGCGGATCTATACATCCTGGCTCGCCTCATCTCTTCGAACAGCGGGTGGCACGAGGGTTGGTTCTACCTCCGCAACGATGAAAATCAGTTGCCGAGGTACACCGGCCGTGTGCTAACCGCTCGAGAGGATCGCTGGACGTATGGAGTGCCGGAGGACGAGAAGCCGCGCCTGGACCCGCTGCTGGCGGCGCTGCAGCAGCTTCGCCTTCGGGGCTTGACGGCTATGGCGGTGGCCGCGGCCTTCCATCGCCGCAGAGTGATGCCGCTGTGCCGGCGTCGTCTCCGCCTCGACCAGATGACTCCGGAGGCATCTCTGGAGGGGACCCGGATGTCCCACGAATCCCTTGCCCTCGAGGAGGTCCTCCGGCGAGCACGCCGGATGGTCGGGAACTTCAAGGTGGAGGAGGCTAACCGTGTCCCCATGAGACCTACCGAAGGGTTCAAGCCCATGGTACGTATCTTAGGGCTAGTGTGTTTGCTAATTTCGTTTATTTTTGGATTTTGCTGATTTGGTCGAGGCCGGCGCGTAGGATTTGTCGGCGCTACGGGAAACGCATCCACCAGTCCTAGAGGACCGGCCCGCCTGGGAGGCTCGACGTCAGCATGCTTCCAAGAAGAAGCAAACCAAGGAGACGGCCAAGAAGCGGGCAATCCGCAAGGCCAAAGAGGTAGAGGCGTTGAAGAAGCTCCGGCGCCGACAGACCACCGACGGGGTCCCCCTGGCGCCGTCGCCTTCTGAGATGATCTCGGGGGAGGACGACGACAGCAGCGGCGAAGACGACGACGCCCTGTCGCGGTATGAGACCGCGACCGGACTGGGGGACCTTCCTGACATTCGCCCCCTGGTGGAACCCATCAGGGGGGCGTCCTCCTCGGTCGTCGTGGTCGAGGAGTCCGAGGAGGAGGAGAAAACGGAGAAGGAGACGGACCCCTCGACGGGAGGGGCCGCTTTACCCCGGACCCAGCAAGAGGGGTCAACGGGGACGTCCGCACCACCCTAGGCCCCGCAAGCTCGGGCAGGGGCTGGGACGGCAGTACCGGCGTCGTCATCGGCGGCGGCGTCGGCAGGTGTGAGAACTCGAGGCCAGCTAGCCTCGGAGGCACAGAAGGCGCAGGGCGGTGCGTCGGTCAGGGCCCAGGAGTGCCCGGCCTGCTGGTGAGGCCGCTGCGAGGCCACAAACGGCCGCCCTGGGAGGCTCGGGTCGCACGGGGTCGAGGCCCTTGGTGCCGATTTCTGGGTAAGCATTTTTGCTTGGTTGTTCTGCCTTTCTCTGGGTCCATTGGCTGACATTTCTTCTCACTTTGCAGGTTAAAGCAGAAGGCGGAGCCGATGGGGCCTACCCCCGTGAAGTCGCTGCGGGCCAGCGCCGTTGTCCTTAACCGGACGACAGAGCAGGATGCGGCCTGTGTCCGGTAGGTCGAGGCCGCGAAGGGGCGCCTGCGACAACGGCAGGGGGCAGCGGATGCCACGGTGGTTGCTGGCCCTGATCCTGCCGTGGAGGGGTCCGAACCGGCGGAGATAGTGGCGCCCGGTGCGGTCGAGGCGGGGCCCAGGTCATCGGCGACGGCCGAGGCTGCCGTCGAGGTCACAACGGGCGAGGCACCCGTCCGCGGCGTGGAGCGGGCGGGTGCTGACGTGACCATGGAGGAGGTCGCGTCAGCATCGGGGCAGGAGGCGGCCCTGGCGATGGGGTCGCGGCCGCAGCAAGACCCGTCGGCCAAGCCGGCGGGTACGGTGGAGGGCGGGGCGGTCGAGCCCCTGACCGGAGCACCAGAAGAAGGGGCGCCGGCTCCGGGGGTGCCAACGGTCGAGGCGCGGGTACCGGAGCCGTCGTTGGTCGAGGCGCCGGCTCCAGAGGCGCCGGCGGTTGAGGGGCCAGTTCCCTTAGGAGGGCGGGCACCCATGACCGTGGACCTTACCCTCGACGACACCCCCCTGGACAAAGGGAAACAAGTGATGGGGGTCGAGGGGGGCGAGGCCGCGGATCAGGCCGGTGCCTCGACGGCCGTTGGAGAGGCGGAAACTGCGGGCGAGGCCGGTCCTTCCGCGGGACCGGGAGACGCCTCGGCCGGGTCGTCGTCGTCATGGCCCGACATCGCCGCGCTGGCGATAGCGCGGGCAGAGGCGGAGATACCGAGGTGGGGGGGTCGTCCCTCCAATTTAGGGACACCGCGAACCCCGACGCCGAGCCCATCTTCGTCCTGAACGACAAAGATGAAGTGCACCGATGGGAGTACCTCGAGGGCGTCCGCCGGCACCTTGATCGGTTGCTCGGAGTGGCGTCTGAGGCCGTGCGGAGTACGCGAGATGCCACCGAGCTATGATCGACCCGTCGTCTTTCTCCGTGGTTTTCTTGGTGTCTTTTTCCCTCGGCTTTTTAACCTTTTCGGTTTTTTCGGATTACGTTCAGGAGCTGAAGGAGTACTCCCGCCGCAAGTCACTCTTCATCTAGGATGAGAGTGGCATGTGGGCCGCGCTGTCTCAGCAACGGGTCCTGGTCGAGGAGGCCCAAAAACGGCTTTCCGATCGGAACGCCGAAATGGCTGAGCTGCGCGTCGCGTACACGGTGGTGAAGGAGGAGGCGATGCAGGCTTGGGCGGCCGAGGCCGTGATGCGCACTGGCATGGACAAGGCTCGGGAGGAGGCTGCCCAGGCCCACAGGGATCTCGAGCCCCTGTTGAGACGGGTGAAGGAGCTCGAGGAGAATGTCTCCTAGGTTAGCCGTCAGCGTGACGCCCTCAACGTCGAGGTCGAGCAGGCCACCGCTCGTTCTGATGCTCTGAAGGACAAGGTCACGAAGCTGAAGGGAGCCGTCCAAGAGAAGGACGCAGCTCTCGAGTCTGCTCGTCAAGAGATCGAGGCGCTAAAGGCGACCATCAGTGACAAGGACAGCGCCCTCCTAGGGCTCGAGCGGACGTGCGAGGGGCTTCGCAACGAGGTTGTGGGCCTACAGACCCATATCGAGGGTAAGTGTGATTGTTACGGCCACGACGTTGAGGACCTCGTGTTGGGTATTAATATGTTTATCGTGTTTCAGAGCTGGAGTGGGAGAATCGAGAGGCCCAATCTTCTGTCAACTCCTTCCAAAGCCTCCTCGAAGCCGAGATGCGGAGGACCCAGCTGCTCCAGGGCGCGATCACCACCATGTGTGACGGCTTGGGGGTCGAGCCCGATGCTGACACCGGGGAAGATATTCCGGGGAACTCCTTCGTCCGTCGGATGGTGGCGCTGGGCCACCTTGCCCGGGAGAAGATACGGGACGGCCTCCATCACGGCGTAAAGAGGGCGCTGGCCGTCGTCCGTTCAGGGTTTGTGTTCGACATGAAGCTCGTCGCTGATGGCTTCATCACAGACCCGGATCGGATGGACGAGAAGAACGAGGATGCCTGCCTGGAGCTGATTGAAGCCGCGGAAGAGCCTGGAAGCCGTCTGGCCTCGCTTTTTAAAGCTGAGGTGATTCTGCCTGCTGACGATGAGGGCCTGTGAGCCAAATCTGGGCATGAAGGCCCATGTAATAAGTTAGTATTTTGAATTTTGGTCGTGGTGGCCTCGAAGGCCCTAATAACTCGAAACATAAACCGGTTCGTGGTTAATTTAGTTTTATTCGAGCTTTTCTTCCCTTTATCGCTTGGATCGTGTTCTCGCGTGATTTACTTAGCGCGCAGTTGCATCCTTTGGCGTAAGGGAGCGAGTGGAGGTACCGTAGCCTCAGGGGCGTAAGTGATCTCACGGCTCAACTGCCCTCGAGCTTCAGGGTGATGTTGCGGCCTTATAAATCGTGTGAGAGCCTGATCTAAGCGATAGGGGGTATGTTCTTTTTCAAAGTTAGGATCCGTTATTTAGATCTCCCTAGCATGAAGTCGCACCTCTAAAAGGTGTAAGGGGTGAGTGGAGGTACCGTAGCCTCGGAGGCGTAGGTGATACTCCTGACTCGAGAGCCCTTTCGAACCTTAGGGTGCTCTTGCAGCGAAGTCGATCTAAGAAGCGGTTCTTAAATTTAAAAAGGAGCATAAGTTTTTTTGGGGACTGGGGGGTTCCCCCCTTGTAGCCCCCGAGGGAGGGTCAATTCTAGGAGTGTAGAGTCGATCCTTCCTCATTGTGAAACGAAAGTTTGAACATCGCTGTATTCTTTATTGACGAAAAAGAAATTACAGAGCCTCGAGGCTTTTTAAGGAAAGAAGCGACGTAGCTGTTCAATGTTCCAAGCGTTGGTGAGGATTTCGCCCTTCTCGTTGGATAGCTTGTATGTGCCCGGCTTTAGTACTTCTGTGATGATGTACGGCCCTTCCCACGGTGGCGTGAGCTTGTGCCGTCCCTTGGTGTTCTGGTTCCGCCGTAGCACCAAGTCGCCGACGTTGAGGTCACGCTTGCGGACGTGTCTGTCGTGGTAGCGTCGGAGACCCTGCTGGTACCTGGCAGAATGCAACAGAGCCACATCTCGGGCTTCCTCGAGCTGGTCGAGGGTGTCCTGTCTTGTGGCGTCGTTATTTCTTTCGTTGTAGGCCTTCAACCTTGGGGATCCGTATTCTATATCAGTTGGGAGCATAGCCTCAGACCCGTAGACTAAGAAGAACGGAGTGAACCCCGTGGCTCGACTCGGTGTTGTTCTTAGGCTCTACAGGACCGAGGGTAGCTCGGCAGCCCATCTTTTGCCATGTTTATTTAGTTTGTCAAAGATTATGGGTTTCAGGCCTTGTAGGACCATGCTATTGGCACGTTCCACCTGATCGTTTGTTTTTGGATGGGCCACGGCTGACCAGAGTACTCGGATGTGGTGGCTGTCGCAGAAATCCAAAAACTTTTTGCCAGTGAACTGGGTGCCATTGTCTGTGATGATACAGTTGGGGACCCCAAAGAGATGAATAATGTCGGTGAAGAAGAGCACAGCTTGCTCGGACCTGATGCTGGTGATAGGGCGGGCCTCGATCCACTTGGAGAATTTGTCGATTGCGACGAGCAAGTGGGTGAAGCCGCCAGTTGTCCTTTTCAATGGTCCGACAAGGTCGAGCCCCTAAATGGTAAACGGCCATGTGATGGGGATAATTTGCAGGGCATGTGCCGGAAGATGGGTTCATCTCGCATAGTACTGACAACCCTTGCAGGAGCGTACTAGCTTGACAGCGTCGGAGACCGCGGTCGGCCAATAGAATCCTTGTCGAAAGGCGTTTCCGACGAGGGTTCGAGGTGCTGCGTGGTGACCGCAAGCTCCTGAGTGGAGATCGCTGAGCAGGTTCCTGCCTTGCTCATTTGTGATGCATCGTTGGAGGATACCAGTAGGGCTACGGCGGTAGAGCTCTCTGCTGTCGCCCATGATTACAAAGGTTTTGGCCCGGCGTGCGATCCGTCGAGCCTCAGTCTTATCCGAGGGGAGGTCCCCTTGGCTGAGGTAGTCGAGGTACGGGACGCGCCAGTCAGGCTCGAGGTCAGACGGTGGGGTCAAGTCTTCCACCTGCATGGCTTCAGCCCCGGTCGAGGGGGCTTCTGCCTCAGGTGGAGGGTCGAGTGACGTCCCGTCAACCCCTCCGTCTGGCCCGAGGTTGACGGATGGCTGCTGAAGGTCTTTTGCGAAAACGTCCGGTGGAACCATAGCTCGACTGGACGCGATTTTTGCCAGTTCGTCGGCGGCCTCATTATACCTGCGTGCGATGTGGTTGAGCTCGAGGCCATGAAACTTGTCCTCTAGGCGCCGTACTTCTTGGCAGTAGGCTTCCATCTTGGGGTCACGGCAGCTCGAGCTCTTCATGACCTGATCGATCACGAGTTGGGAGTCGCCTCGAACGTCAAGGTGTCGGACCCCGAGCTCGACGGCGATTCTTAATCCCGTGACGAGCGCCTCGTATTCGGCGACATTGTTAGACGCAGGAAAATGAAGTCGGATGACGTAGCACATGTGAACCCCGAGGGGTGAGACGAAGAGCAAGCCCACGCCTGCTCCCGTTTTTGTCAATGACCCATCGAAGTACATGGTCCACAGCTCCGCCTGAAGCTGTGCAGGGGGGAGTTGGGTGTCGGTCCACTCAGCCAGGAAATCTGCTAACACCTGTGACTTGATAGCTTTTTGTGGCGCATAGGACAAGGTCTCGCCCATGAGTTCGACTGCCCATTTGGTAACCCTACCCGAGGCTTCCCGGTTCTGGGCTATCTCTCCCAAGGGGAAAGAAGAAACCACAGTAATCGGGTGACCCTCGAAGTAGTGTCGGAGCTTGCGCCGTGTCAGAATGACGGCATATAGCAGTTTCTGGATCTGTGGGTATCGAATCTTGGTTTCTGAGAGCACCTCACTAATGAAATAGACCGGCCTCTGGACGAGCAAGGTATGTGCCTCCTCGGCCCGTTCGACAACCAGGGCAGCACTGACTACTTGTGATGTCGCGGCGACATAGAGTAGGAGTGGTTCCCCCAGGGTTGGAGGGATGAGGATTGGTGAGTTAGAGAGTGTGGCCTTGAGTTTTGTGAGAGCCTCCTCAGCCTCAAGAGTCTAGGAAAAGTGCTCTGATTTCTTCAAGAGACGGTACAGAGGGAGTGCTTTTTCGCCGAGGCACGAAATGAAACGGCTGAGTGCCGCCAAGCAACCTGTGACCCTCTGTACGCCCTTCAGATCTCGGATGGGGCCCATCTTGGTTATTGCAGAGATTTTTTCAGGGTTGGCCTCGATGCCGTGTTTAGACACGATAAACCCTAAAAGCATACCTCGTGTGACGCCAAAGACGCATTTCTCTGGATTGAGTCTGATGTTTTTTGCCTAGAGGCATTTGAACGCGACGTCGAGGTCGTTGACCAGGTCGCCGGCTTGTTTGGTTTTGACAACGATGTTGTCGACATAAGCCTCGACGGTCGACCCGATGTGCTTTCCGAAAACGTGCTGCATGCATCGCTGGTACGTAGCCCCTGCGTTCCGAAGACCGAAGGGCATCGTAACGTAGCAATACATGCCGAATGGGGTGATGAATGAAGTCGCAAGCTGGTCGGACTCCTTCATTTTGATTTGGTGGTAGCCGGAGTATGCATCTAGGAATGAGAGAGTTTCACATCCCGCAGTGGAATCAACGATTTGGTCAATGCGTGGAAAAGGAAAGGGAACTTTTGGACATGCTTTATTTAAACCGGTATAGTCTACACACATCCTCCATTTCCCACTCTTTTTCCTAACTAATACAGGATTAGCTAGCCACTCGGGATGATGAACCTCCTTGATGAATTCGGCCTCCAACAGTTTGTGTATCTCCTCGCCGATGACCCTACGCTTCTGCTCATTGAAGCGACGCAGGCGTTGCTTTACCGGTTTGGATCTGGCCCGGATCTCCAAGGCGTGCTCGGCGACTTCCCTGGGTATGCCCGGCATATCCGAGGGACTCCACGCAAAGATGTCGATGTTTGCGCGGAGAAAGTCGACGAGCACTGCTTCCTATTTAGGATCGAGGGTGGCGCTGATGTTCAGCGCCTTTCCCTTGGGATCAGCGGGGTCGAGGGGTACGAGTTTGACATCTTCCGCGGGCTCGAAGCTGCCGGCATGGCGTTTTGGGTCGGGAATCGCATTGGCGAGGCCGTCGAGGTCTGCAGCCAAGATCGCCGACTCCAAAACAGCCTTGCCGTGCTCGACGCACTCGACGTCGCACTCGTAGGCATGTTCATATGAGGGCCCTACAGTGATGACACCGTTTGGGCCTGGTATCTTGAGCTTGAGGTAGGTGTAGTTCGGGATTGCCATGAACCTGGCGTAGCATGGGCGCCCTAGGATAGCGTGGTACGTTTCACGGAATCCGACCACTTCGAAAGTGAGAGTCTCCTTTCGGAAGTTGGCCGGTGTGCCAAAACAAACAGGCAGATCGACCCGTCCGAGGGGTTCCGCCCGTTTCCCTGGCACGACTCCGTGGAAGCCCCCGACGCTAGGTTGGAGGCGCGCTCTCTCGACCCCTAGAAGGTCGAGGGTCTGGGAGTAGATGATGTTGAGGCCGCTTCCGCTGTCCATGAGCACCTTGGTGAGGCGTGTGTTGGCGATGACGGGGTCAACAATGAGCGGATAGACTCCCGGGTTGGGGACGTAGTCTGGGTGGTCGTCATGGTCGAAAGTGATGGCCACCGCAGACCAATCAAGGAAGCGGGGTACTGCCGTTTGTACGGAGAAAACCTCGCGCCGTTCTCGCTTGCGCTGGCGCACCGAGAGGCGGGTCGAGGGCCCTCCGTAGATCATGAAGCAGTCATGGATCTCGGGGAATCCCCCGTCCTTGTTGTCACTCTTAGGGTCCTCCTTCTTGTCGTCCTTCTTGACGCCGGCACCCCCAAAGTACCTGCGAAGCATATGACAGTCTTCGAGGTTATGGTTAGTAAGTCCCTTGTGGTAGGGACACAGTTCTTTGAGCATTTTGTCGAAGACGCCCCCGCCGGGGGGGCCTCGAGGCTTCTTGTGCTCGGTAGCAGCGACGAGCTCGTCGACCGGGGCCTCGAGCTTGCCCTGCTGGCCTTTCTTCTTCTTGCGGTTGTTTCTCTTGGAGCCCCGGGTGGAGCTCGCGGGATCATCGACCTTCTGCTCCCCCCTTTCCGGGTCGCCACCAAAGATTGCACCAACCGCCTCCTCGCCGGTGGCGAAGTTGGTGACAATGTCCATCAACCCGTTGGCAGTAAGTGGAGTGTTACGGCCCAATTCTCGGACCAACTCTTTACAGGTGGTGCCGGAGAGGAAGGCCATAATTACGTCGGAGTCGGTGACGTTGGGGAGCTCGGTACGCTGCCGGGAGAAGCGCCGGATGTAATCCCAGAGGGATTCACCTGGTTTTTGCTTGCAGCTCTGGAGGTCCCACGAGTTGCCGGGGCGCATGTAGGTCCCCTTGAAATTTCCCTCAAACACCCTTACGAGATCATCCTAGTCGTGGATCTGTCGAGGTGGGAGATCCTCGAGCTAGGCTCGAGCGGTGTCGGAGAGGAACAGGGGGAGTTGTCGAATGATGACCTGGTCGTCGGTGGCCCCGCCCAGCTGACACGTCAAGCGGAAATCGGCGAGCCAAAGTTCGGGTTTGGTTTTGCCGTTGTACTTGGTGAGAGTCGTGGGGGGCGAAACCGAGCCGGGAGCACCGTCTCACGGATAGCCTTACTGAAGACCCGAGGACCCGGGGGCTCGGGTGAAGGGCTACGATCTTCCAAACTGTCGTAGCGTCCGCCCCTGTGGACGTGGTAGCCTCGAGGCACGCCGTCACCGTGCTTGCGCGTGCGGCGCTCGACGATGTTGCCACGGGTGTCTCGAGGCTCGTAGTCGTTGGTGGTGGGCTCAGGGGCCGGAGCTACCCGGTTTCACCGGGCAGGCTCGGGGTGAACCGAGGCTTCTCTCTCCTGTCGGGGGGCTCGATGATCCGCTCCGAGGCTGCCTCGCGTCGCCTCGAGGCAGAGCTCTCGGCCTGCTGCATGGCGACGGTCTCAAGGAGTTCTCGGATTTCATCTCGAGCCCGACGGGCGTCGGTGTTTGACGGCTCGTGCATGTTGCAGAGGAGCATGGCGGCGGCGACGACGTTCTGGCTGGCTCGAGCGAAAACCGGGGGGTCGACCACCCGGTCCTCGTTGATGCAACGGTTGACGTCGCGAGCTCTCTCGCGAGCTCTCCCGCCAAGTGCGTGTTCCGCACGCTCACGCTCGAGGGTTTGTTGGAGTAGATCCAGGTTTTCCCGTTCCTCATCAAGCCTGTCCTGCAACTCATGAATCTGCTCGAGCTACGTTCCTTGATCCGCAAGGAACCGAGGCTCGTCTCGCTCAGCAGGAAGCTCGACATGAGGTGGCGTGTGCCTTCCTTCGACTGGCTCTTCGTCCTCTGATTCCGAAGTGCTTTCAACATCGATGTTGAAGCATTCGCGGGTCGGATCATAGGTGTTGTCAGCCGAGTCGGAGTCAGGAGCGCCAAAGTAGTAGTATGACGGGGGAATGTGTGGCCGTTGCAAATCGTCACTGGGGTTGCGACGTTGAGAAGTAGTCACATGGGGCTCTGTTTCTGGTGTCTCCGTAGAGTCCCGGTAATCAGAAGCCGGTGTGGATGCAACGAGGTCTAGAGTGGAGCGTAGATGGTGCCCGGGGAGTTCCTCATAAGCACTCATGTGAGTGCTCACGGAAGATGCGTACACCCGGGCAGCCGAGTCTAGCCCAAACGGAAATGGTGATGGAGATGTTGCTGCCCATGCCGAAATGGATGTTCCGGACAGTGGTGTCTCACCGGACGGGGGAGCGGCGGGATTCTCCGTCGGCATGCTACCCTCAGCCAAGCTCGTCCTACCCAAACCTTCCACAAGGAGATCTAGGCCGGCGCCTGGCTGGGGGGTGCCGGACCGGGGGATCCCATCACCCTCCGCGAGGTGAAGACGGTGGTTGTACCGGGCTCGTCGTCGTCGGGCGGTCCGCGCCCGCCTAGAGCGACGATACCGGCGGATTGCTCCCCCGGGCTGGGAGAGCTCATAGTCCTCGTCGGTTGGGTGCCTGGGTGGAAGTAGGACCATATCGTAGCCATAGCCAAGCGACATGAACTCCAAACTTCCGAACCAGATCACCGTGGCCAACGGAATAGGGCGTTCGGGGTCAGCCATCCAGGAAAAAAGGCGAGAAAGCGACGTTGGCACGCAGCGATCCCCTACCTGGCGCGCCAACTGTCGGTGTTCAGACCCGAGGGGATCCTAAACCAACGAGTAAATGCTGTGTGTCTCTTTCCTGGATGGTGATGCAAGGAGAACACACGGGGGTTTATCCTGGTTCGGGCAAAAGAAGGCCCTACGTCCAGCGGGGAGGGAAGAAGTTTGTATTTCCTTGCACCGAAGTGCTCGTGTAGGGGTTACAAGCATGCGAGAGAGGGCGTCGAGCCCAAGTCTCAAAGAGAGGAAAAAGAGGACAATGGTGGTTGCTTGAGATATCGATCTGCCTGTTGTCTCTTGTTTTTCTTCGTTGTCTGTCGTTGTCCTCGTTCTCCTCATTGTAGAACCCTGGCCTGCCCTTTTATAGGGCGAGAGGAGGCCAAGACGACGAGGAGCCTTGAGGTGATGTTTTGTCTATTCCTGTTGAGCTAACCGTAGCGACGTGCTCTGGGAATGACCGGCCATCCCTGGACACCATGGCGTCGTGGGAGACGAGACGGCGAAATGACCCGGAGCGCCGTGCCATACCATCCTTCCCCTGCTGTTGAACTGTGCCAAGCGTCGAGGTTGGGTCGAGGCCGGGTCGAGACCGGATGGATAAGGCTGAATCCCCGAGATTGCGGAGAACGGGCCTTGTCTTATCCTCCCTCGAGGGTGATCGATGGTAAACAGTGCGCGGTAAGGTGGGTACAGTGACGGGTTTCACCTCCCATCACGGGATGGGCGGTAAAACAGTGAGATCTGACACGGGCATTGTTCCCACGTCGATCCTGGTCGCAGCCATGCCGGTAGGTGGTAGTAGGTAACCGCATTAAATGCTATGACTTTTGTCCTGGGGTAGGTAAAGAAAAGGAGTCGAGGCGCTCGACCCGGGCTCACGCGAGTCGGAGTTTTTCCTAGTGGGCGGACGAGCCTCGCGCGGGTCGAAGCGCCGTCGGGGTACCTTACTGTACGGGATGGGGTCGAGCGGACCTCGTACGAGGCGGACTGGATACGCGGTCGAGGCGGGCTGTCTTTTATTGCGGTTTCAGTCGTTTTAGTTTTTTATTAGCGATGGATGTGGGTACCCCGTACTGTTGGTACCGACAACATCCAAATAAAACACTTGCAACATACGTCTGAAACAGGTGAAATATTTGGAACATACACTTGCAACATATGTGTGAAAACATATGCAACATCCAGATAGAACACTTGTAACTTACAACATGAAAACACTTGCTGTAACATAAGACTAAAACAGATGAAACATTTTAGAACATACTATTGCAATATATGTGTGAAAACATATGCAACATCCAGATCAGAACGCTTGTAACATGCGTTTAAAAACAGATAAAACAGTTTGAACAAATGCTTGCAACATACATCAGAAACACCTGCAACATATACAACATATGCAACAACCCATAATCTACTTTTGCAATATCTATATGAAATGATTGCAACATGCCTCTGAAACGTCTGAAACAATTAAAACGTATATTTGCAACATAGAGGGGGAGAGGCCTGGGCCGGTCGATTCCGGATGACGAGGTGGGAACCGGCCGCAAGCGGTTGCGTGCAAGCACCACCACCACCAGAGCTAACGACATCGGGCTTGGCTCAGCGATGACGATGGGGGATGGGGGTCAGGAGCGCCATGGCCGCCGAGGGTGGGGGGAGCTCTGTCACCGGGGTGAGAGAGGGCGCCGCGCCGGGGTAGGGGAAGCTGCCGACTCCTCTGCAACACCGTCACGCCACCATCATGGATCTCGCCGCGGTGAGGGAGAGGGCACCGGATCCGCGGGCGTTGGGGGCTCCCGGTGGGTGAGGACGCCAGGGTGGGGGAGGGTCGCCGCCAGGATGGGGGAGGAGGATGCCGGGGTGAGTGAGGGCGCCGGCGGTGGCTAGGGAGGCAGCCATGGCCACGCGTCAGAGTGGGGCAGGGCGCGAGCACGGAAGAGATAAGGATGAAGAGGAGAAAACAACGGATAAGATTTTTTTTCAGGCGCGGGAGCCAGAGTCCGTTCGTCCGGACGTCGCGCAAGGAGCATTACCGTTTCCTATCGGGGTCAGTTTTATAGCAGCCCAAGAAAAGCCCATGGCACCAGAAGCTTCTTAGAAGTTCCCCTCTCTCAGAAAAGAAGCTGACAAATGGGACCATATTCGTGTTCTTTGCCGTAGTCATTCCAATCCCGAACAATGAAACAAGAGACTGCCAACACGTCAAAGAGGTCAGGCCGCCGGCACCTACCTGCCGGAGCCCGGAGTGGAGGGAGTACTCGAAAGCGGGCGGAATCGGCGAGTGGACACGTCAACACCCACCCGAACACTAGTAGTGGCAGCGTCGTTTATTAGCCGTCAGTCCCGTCACACTCCACACTCGGCCTGCCGAGGAGAAGCTGAAGATGGATAGGGGCTAGAACGAGTGAGATCAGGCGGCCGGGAGGACGTATTTATCGATGGCGATCGGGGCGTCCGTGGAGGGCGCTCCGGCGGACGGCGGGGAAGGTTACAGCGGCCGCGTGACGCCCTTCGTGGTGCTGTCCTGCGTCGTCGCCGGCAGCGGCGGCGTCCTCTTCGGATACGACCTCGGCATCTCCGGTTCGTCCCGCGCGGTTACTCTCGCTTTCTCCTTGGGTGTAATATTAGTATACGCGATTTGGTAGTGCCACTAGATAGTTGATCTTGATCAGGACGCAGGATTTGGTGGTCGATTAGTTTTATTCGTGCGGCTATATATATGCGATTTCGATTTGGCCTGAAAGATGCATGGGCCAAAAAATGGTGACAAGGACATGCAGGAGCGGACTGTTTCAGTTTCAGCTCACGCTTCTACTTCAGCTTGGTTGCCATTGCCAGCAACAGCTGTTACTGCATTCGTCACTATGGATGAACACAGGCTATGAGTCTATGACCATTTTGTAGCAGAAGTGGTCGAGATCACAGTTCATCCTTCATCGTCATCCACATAATCCCTATCACATAATCAACCTCGACGACACTAATGTACTTTATCAATAACTTCACTGCTACAGTCCACAAGAGAGGAAGAAAAATATGTACCCTAGCAGTACTAAAGGCTGTCTGGTTCTTGCCCTCTTAGGCAAGCATCTCAGACACATGAGATTGCTCCCTCCCTGTCCCTGCGCCAGGCAGGTTTGCCTCGAGGCAAGCCAAACATGCCCTAAACGCAGCTTCATTGTCTTTTCTGAAACTGCAACCTGGTAATATATAATATCAACCTGTTTCCTTTATGCGTGTAAAGAACCTAGGAGAAAAATCGTACCATAGTAATCTCTAGCAATGGAATTGGTGAGTTTTTCTGTTTCTTCTAGGTGGTGTTACCTCAATGGACTCCTTCCTGAAGAGGTTCTTCCCAAAGGTGTACCGTCAGAAGCAGGACAGCAAAGTGAGCCACTACTGCGAGTTCAACAGCGAGCTCCTCACCGTGTTCACGTCCTCCCTCTATATTGCCGGCCTTGTTGCAACTCTGGCTGCAGCATCCATCACAAGGAGGTATGGCCGCCGCACATCAATGCTCATCGGCGGCACTGTCTTCATCGCTGGCTCAGTGTTCGGTGGTGCAGCCAGCAATGTTCCCATGCTCCTAATTAACAGGATTCTACTGGGAGTTGGTCTGGGGTTCACTAATCAGGTAACTTATGCTTGAATCAGTATTCAAGGCACATATTTAGTTCAGAAGATCATAAATCGGTTGTGCAGTACTCCCTTTGTCACACATATAGGACAATTTGGATTTGAAGGAAACAAAGGCCTACGTATGGTCAATCTAACACATTCAAGTAGAAAAGACTTTGAATTGCTTATAATATGTTATATTGTTCGAAAAATCAGCACAACTGTTTCAAGCTGGATGGATTTTCTAATATCTAGATATTGGAAATTAAATGTATTGTGCAGTATATCTGGTATGAACTCAGAAAATCCTGTCTGGCTATGAAATCAGTATCAGACTTGATATCCAACTTTTGTAGGCAAGTCAAGTATTTCATTGAGTTGGACTGAGTGATTAAAAAAAAGGGTTCTTGTGGATGCCATTTGTTCAGCTCCCAAGTTGGCAACAATAGATCGCTAAAGCTGAGCAAAAGTACATGTTTGGCTTATTATGACTTTCAAGTTTCTTTGTTGCTGATGGATTTTGCTCCCTTAAACTTAGTGCTTACTAAACAACCTTCAAGTTTTCAACAAGTGAAGTGATTATGTATCAGAGTGGAGATACAATATAGCTGGAAAGTAAAAATTGTGTTGTAACCTGAACGGCTGAACTTTCTAGTTTCAATTTGCAGTAATATTCACTGGCTAATAATTAGAATAGCTAGTAGAAAAACAGTGACTGTTCAGAAATTCACATTGTGCAAGAGCACCAACCAAGACCATAAGTCTTAACACATCAATGTCTGAATAGTACTGTCCTATAATCACGTTTATTATGGATTAGATATAATTCCTTTTGACCTGTAGACTATACCAGATGCATGTCTTTCTTAATATCACTTTCTCCCAAAGAACAACTAGAACTGTGCTAATACTATGCAAATTACATTTGCAGTCAATCCCATTGTACCTGTCAGAAATGGCGCCACCCCGATAACGTGGGGCAATCAACAATGGCTTTGAGCTTTGCATCAGCCTTGGCATTCTCTTTGCTAACATTCTCAACTATTTTGTCATAAAAATTACAGCAGGATGGGGATGGAGGATATCCCTTTCCGTGGCTGCACTGCCTGCTGCATTCCTAACCATCGGCGCAATCTTCCTCCCTGAGACGCCAAGCTTCATAATCCAATGTGATGGCAACACGGACAAGGCAAGGGTCCTGCTCCAGAAGCTGCGTGGAACAACCTCGGTACAGAAAGAGCTTGATGACTTGGTCTGTGCTAGCAACCTCGCAAGGGCAACCCAGTATCCATTCAGGAGCATACTCAAGAGGAAGTACAGGCCACAGCTTGTAGTAGCACTGCTGATCTCTTTCTTCAATCAGGTTACTGGGATCAACGTGATGAACTTCTATGCACCGGTCATGTTCAGGACAATCGGTCTCAAGGAGAGCGCATCCCTCTTGTCCTCGGTGGTGACACGCCTATGTGCAACATTTGCCAACATCATAGCGATGATGGTGGTTGACAGGTTTGGGCGCAGGAAGCTCTTCCTTGTAGGCGGTGTGCAGATGATACTTTCACAGTTTACTGTTGGCGCAATCCTGGCTGCAAAGTTCAAGGACTACGAGGAAATGGATGATGGGTATGCATACCTAGTGCTGATCACAATGTGTGTGTTCGTTGCAGGCTTTGCACGGTCATGGGGCCCTCTTACTTTTTTGGTCCCTGCTGAGGTTTGCCCACTGGAGATCAGGTCCGCAGGGCAGAGCATTGTGGTCGCTGTGGTTTTCTTGATGACATTTGTGATTGGCCAGACGTTTCTTGAGGTCCTTTGTTGCATCAAGTCGGCGACGTTCTTTGTCTTTGGTGGATGGATCTGCTTGATGACATTGTTTGTTCATCTTTTCCTGCCTGAGACAAAGAAGCTGCCCATGGAGCAGATGGAGCAGGTCTGGAAGAGGCACTGGTTCTGGAAGAAGGTTGTAGGGGAGGAAGAGGATAAGAAAGAAGCAGGAGCAGGAAAGATAGCCTTGTCGGGCTTGTAGTACTTTTCTGAGTTGGGTGTATTTGATCAAAAGTGCAAAGAAAACATAGTATACGATTGCGACACGCTGATGTAAATGTACATTTGCATGTAAATCGAGTAATTTATCAGTCTGCCGTTCTTGTCAGTTCCTACAACTGACCGTTCCAAATGTTAAAAGAGTACAGAAGCACTGATATAACAAGAATGTTGAAACAACGCTGCTGTTTCTTCTTTCATGTTCAGCTGTAAAAGGAAAATTTACCTAACAAGTTGATGATGCTGAGAACACACACTACTGATAAGTTACTTCAGTACAGAGAAAACAGAAAAGCATTATTGAAAAGAAAAGGATTGTTGAAGTGTATTTGATCAAACCTGCAAGGGAAACATAGGATTGTGATTAGCTGATGTAAGTCAGAAATACAGAATTGTATGTAATATACAATTAACTTATCTGTTGTCATTGTCAATAGTTACAGCTGGCCATTCCAAAGGTAGGAATCAACAAATGATATAGTATATGACAATGTAGAAACAGCCGTGCCATTTGTTTTTTATGTTCATAAGCTGTCAAAAGCAAATCAACCTAACAAATTGATGATCCTGAGATCACCGATCAAAGTACTATAGGAGTTGTCTGATGCATGTTTCCGTTCTCAGCGGACCTTTCTTATTTAATGTTCGAATTCTTCTCTCCCTTCTTTTTATCTGATGATGGCAGCACTCATACCTTATTTACAAAAAGATAATATCACTGGTCACCAGAGAAAAGGAGATAATAAATTGCGGGAGGAACCGATGTTGCCGGTGAAACGATCTTCAATGATTCTTGAAACTTTTGCAGCCACCAGCGCGCACGAAGCGAAAGACTTTTGCTAAAGATACAAAAGTGGCATTGTGTCCTGTGTTTGGATAGTTGGATAACCAAGATAAGCTGAAAGGGGCTTGTCACTTGTCAGTACCGTCACCAACCACATGTAAACACTTGGTCAGAATTGAAAGATAAGGTCCTACTCTAAGAGAATTCGAAAGAATATTCCACAAGCATGTTGCACGACAGCAATCAAACAGTTTGTGCAATTGTGCTGGGCACGTTTACAACAAACAAAAAACAAAGCGATAAAGTGAAACCATGTACAGTAACACATGCAGCATAAAAGAATTAACGCAATATATAGAACAGATTCAAATACATGATGCAACAACGAACTCCTCAAGTATCACAATCTAGCTTCGTCGCCAGCGCCGTGCTGGTTCATCATAAAAAAAAAGGTTGCATGGCCAGCGATTAAGCAGCATCATCTTCAGCAATGAAACACCAGGTAGAGAACTGAGTGCACTTGAAAAGAACTGGCTAATACTTTTTTTAGAAAAAGTTTACAACATTACAACCATAAAGATCAGCACTAACATCAATGACTTTGTTAACATAAGAGTATCATATCATGCGTGCCAGACAAACAGGTACATTCATACGTAGCATAACTTACAGCACATGATACAAGCTACAGAGCACGGTTAATCTTAAATATAGAAAAAAAAAAAAAGAGGCAAAGCTTATTTTGCCCAGGATTCCATCTAAATGCAGTTTCTGTGCTGATGGGGAATCAGGCTTGAGCTCTCGTTTGAGGATTTGCATGGAAAGCCGACTGCCTATTTTGACCCCCTAGTAGATTTAGCGACAGAGAAGTAGACACTGTCTCCTGACCAGGCTCCTTTATGCTTAGCTTTGACATGCCCACAAGTTCATCAACATTAATTGGATTCTTGGAATGAACTGCGACAGGCTTGACAATCTCGTGTGTTTCTTGGGGCATATCGCCTCCATCTTCCTGATTTGGCCAGAAAGGAACTGAGAATTGCAAAAACGGTGAGAAATAAGCTGGAACAATCATCGGATAGGTAGGCTGTAAACTCTCGGGCATGACAGCAGAAGCTGCAGAACTCTCTGCAACAGCAGAAGTATCTGACTCCATCGATTCCACCTCCTCCTCCACAGGAGGCGGCAGTGGTGGTTGATTTAACACTGAGGTCTCTGGTTCTTGACTTCCAGGAAGGGGTGGAAGGTCCATGGACTGTAAAACAGAGCACAGTTCAGTTCAAATTATATGCAAAGCACAAGTAAGCGCTCCCAGCTCCAGATTCTGTGAGAATCGCTCCTGGACAGCCAAACGGCTAAAAAATCCCTCACTACTGCTCCATTTAATCCCCACCAGAATCACTGTAAATCACTTCTCACCTACTCCCCCACTAAAATCGCTCCATCAGAGAATCAGGGAGCTAGAGCTAAGAATCAAGAAGTCGAGCTCTACCAAACAGGCCCAAGAATTACCAAATGAGATTAAGGATAGGACACTGTGCATAACTGTCAGCACTGTTATCCTAAACGCTAAATGGTAAACAGTCAGTCACCCTTTGTTTACCGTTTAGGCTGTTTAGACACCGTTTAAACTGAGTTAAACGATCTAAATGGTTTTGTATAGTACCATTAAAATATACATATCTATGTACGTAAGTCAAATATACTAGAAAGTATACACATTTATGTATGTAAAAAATATGTATCCTAGCAAATAAATCTTTTTTTGGGAAAGAAACGAATAACTAAATCCCACTTCACCATTACAGTGTTAGTTAGTTTGGTGCCAATGTGATAGCTATAGTCCTCCTATTGACTAAACAGTGAGTTAAATGGCAATTTAGCCCATTTAGTTATGTTTAACTCTATTCTTTTTAAGCCGTTTAGACCATTTTTGATGGTTTAAACGGTCCAACCATTCAATGGAATGTTTAGGGCCTAAATGACACTGTTGGCCTTTTACCATTTACATGCTATTTAAACAGCGAACAGTGACTGTCAGGAAAATATACAAGCTACAGAACTAGATCCAAAAAGTAGCACTAGTATAAGCATATGATATATATTACCACAAAACAAGCAATAATGTAGTAACAACACATGTATGAGTAGAAAACAAGGCCATAGCAAGCAATATTTGTGTAGAAATCAAGGCTAAGATCAAGCAAGCTACCTCATCAGGCACCATGTCAAAAAGGCTAGACCTTCTCTTCCTTCTGCTCATATTTGATTGACGTATAAAATATTTTTGAGCATGACTTGCTACTTGAGTAGGTGTTCTTGAGACCACGAAATTCCGAGAAATTCCTCGCCAATCACCTTTCCCAAGCTTTTGTAATCCCAGCAAAAACCTCCGGTGTTCTTCTTCAGTCCAAGGAACACCTGTCAGAGCAACCTTAATCAGCAACATGACACAAAAAGTCCAAAATGCAGCCAGGCAGCAGTATGTGAAGCTACAAGAAGCCAGTGAACTGAAATGAATGAACAGCGGCATATTAACCGAGTATGGTAAAAGTTAGCACCACCACTTCGCTATTAAACAAATCATATAGGAAGGGTACCATCGACAAATAGAGGACTAGCCAAACAGCACGAAATCAGAATAGAGCAAAAAAAATCATAATCTGAAGAAAGGTGCCACTAGACTTATCTCACAAGAATCAGGAGCAATAATTAATTAGCAATAAATATAAAACTTGCAAAACATTGGTACTCATTAATCAAGCATTTGATTTTGCCTATTACATATAGAAAAGCTTGTTTCCTTATCAAGTATGGATAACTGGAACTTGGTACTGCATAACAGTGACTGCATCCCCATGTGTGGCATACATAAGACTATGCATTAGCAGTTTCTATTGCTCGGCATATCCTTCCTGATTATGCAGCCCTATACCTCCACCGTCATTCAGCATTGCAAATCAGTGAGAAATTTCATCAAAATGAACTGACACCACTGCTCGGAACAATCCATAACCCTTGTTCTAAAAAATTTGTAGAGCTGAGCTTCTTAAATCATCCCCATGACCCAGTCAAACAGTATAGTGCCTCCAGAGGTGGTCCTTGTACCATTTTGGGGCTGAATTCGAGTGCCATATATGTAACAACTCAACTAGTACAACATCCATACAATAGGAGGAGTACCCGCAGTGTGATAGTAGTACCATTAATGATTTTCTCTCAGCTGGAGTAGTACCCGTTTCTCAAACTTAGAGTAGAGGCACCTAATCACTGAGCACCAGGTGCACGCATCTACAAAAAAAGTAAGCCGAGTAGGCAGACAGGAGACAAACGGATGGGAAAGCTTGGAGCTGGTTAGAGCTGGAAGGATCTATTGCCTAGGGTTCTGCATCGGGTGGTAACGCCGGGTGGATGAACGATTAGAGGGGAGGGGCAGAGATAGATCGGGCGGTAGCTGACCTTTCTTGCGCTCGCGGCTGGCGGAGGAGGAGCCCTGGACAAAGTCGTCGGAGGCGTAGCCCCCGGCGCCGCCGTCGGCGAGGTCGGGCCCGTCCGCGGGGGACGCGCCGCCGCTGGTGGATCCCGCGGAGAGGAGGGAGAGGTTCCCCATGCTGGCGCTCTTGCGGATGGCCGAGCCATCGGTGAGGCGCACACCGAAGATCTTGACCCCGCGGTTGGGGCACGTCCGCGAGTTGTGCCCGTTGTGGCTGCAGTGCGAGCACCGCCGCGTCATCCCGCCGCCGCTGCCACCTCTGCCTCCCGCCGCCAGCTAGGGTTCGTGCGGGTTGCGCGTGCGTGAGGTAGAGTGGTGGTGGTGGTGGATGACTGGAGGTGGGGGGAGGAAGCCGTGTGAGGAGGAAGAGGTGAAGAAGGCAGAGGGAGAGGTTAAAAACTCACTCAACTGTTGAGTGGTGATTGGTTAAGGTGGTCGGCGAGCGTGGGCCGTCCACGTGGCGGATATTCTTGCGGGGATATATACGTGTGCCGTGTGCGTGGGGGACTCGGGCAGCGGCTTGTGGGGCACGCCTCCCTTCCGTCTACTCGTATTCCCGTGGACACGGTTGCGGGCCGCGTGCGCGCTAGCCGCTCCGCTAACCTCCGCTCGTTTCGTTTTCGTTTCCAATCAAAATCGCCGGGTCCTCGGACCATTTCATCCACATTTCCTGCCCGTTTCGTCTTGCGTGTGTGGTGAGTTGGTGACTGGCAGCAGAGTGAGCAATGGCGAGCCACTCGTCGATCTTGTTCGTTTCCTATCTGTTTCAGGACCTGGAGGGAGGGTATATTTCTTTTCTTCTGGAACAAGTGTTCCTAGCACATCGCTCGGTGGGGATTGGGGATGCCCCTGAATCTCGTGCACCAGTAGAACAATAATACTTCCTCCGTATCGGATTTAGAAGTCGTTTTGTACAATGTTTGGGTCAAACATTGATAATATAAATCAACAATAACTTTTAAGTTGTTGAGTTTGTAAATGTAAAAGTTATATGAATAGATTTGTCTTGAAAAATACTTTCATAAAAGTATACATATATCACTTTTTCATAAATATTTTTTTATAAAAATCAGAGGTCAAAGTTGTGTTTTAGAGACCGTGTTGCTGTCCTAAACGACTTCTAAATCCGATACGGAAGGAGTATGTGCTTGGCTAGCTGTGATTACTCACTCACTCGTCCGTTCGCAGATGCTTAATTTTAACCACAAACAATCTGTATAGGTCGAGGCCTCGAGGGGAAGAACTAACCCGCTTGCTTGGAGACAGCGGCAGTTTCCCACTGCCCACTGTCGTTGCGGCCTTGCGAGTCTACCG
The DNA here is from genome assembly GCA_038087645.1 of Saccharum hybrid cultivar R570. Lineage (NCBI taxonomy): Eukaryota > Viridiplantae > Streptophyta > Magnoliopsida > Poales > Poaceae > Saccharum > Saccharum hybrid cultivar. Next base: position 811,867 of record JAQSUU010000016.1, on the reverse strand, counting down.
CTGATGTAACTAGCAACGTAAGGTGAGTTGTTTGGAACATGTAAAAAGATTTATTTTTACGATTACCCGTAACCCCAAAAGTAACGGACAAAGGACCCATCTCGTTTATGACAGTTCTTTGGATCTAGTTTGCTCAGTTTAGTTCAAATAAATTTATCAGTGACAAGCCAAGGACCATAGCTGTTGAATATGCAGCCTATGCTATATTTGACGGTTCAACCGCTGATGTAGATATATTTTGGATTGGTTCTTAAACGTTAAATCTTGCGGCACGTCAATGTTTTGGAGTTGATTGACGGATTCGACGTGAGACTTTGGCTCCAAAGTTCAACATGACTTCGTTCATCTAGAGCATCGGTTGCATTGAGAAAAAAACATCTAGAAAAAAGCCTATGAGGACAGTAACAAAAAATGTGTTGGTGTATAAAAAACAGCAGTTCTACAAATGTTATCAAACTAAAAAAATCGTCTAGCCTACATTATACAACAGAACATACCTTTTCTATCCTAAAATAACTGTACATCACACTTTTTAACAACTCGACTTTTTTTAAAAAATTGATCAGATATATAACAAAACATAATAATAACGGTTGTAATAAATATTATAGATTGATCATAGTATAACTTTTTATAATAAATTTACTTAAGTATATAAATATCAATATTACTATATATATAGTTTAATTTAGAGAAGTTTATTTTTTTAAAAAATAAGATATATAATTATTTTAGGATCTGATTTAACTAGGAGAGAGAGGTGTAGAGCTTGGCTGCTTGGGACATGCAAAGGGCGGATTGGCGTGGCTGAGGGTGTGTTCACTTCGCGAAAAGTAGCTGAAAAGTTACTGTAGCATTTTTCGTTGTTATTTGGCAAAATTTATCTAATTATAGACTAACTAGGCTCAAAAGATTCGTCCCGACATTTACAGACAAACTATGCAATTAGTTATCTTTTTTACCTACGTTTAATGCTCCATGCATGCGTCGAAAGATTTGATGTGATGTGTGTAAGAGGAAATATTTTGGGTTGGGAGGGGAAGTGAACGCGGCCTGACTCGTGGGCACACCGGATATCGTGTCGTCTATCAAATCATTGACGTGGCGCGTGTCGACAAAAATACGGACGATGAGGAGACTAGTCAACCGGATGGGGCTGCTGCATTCGCCGCTGCAAGTTGCAAGCATGCCATGAAGCATCCAATAGCGCGTGATCGCCTGTGGCGAGCCTCCGTGTAGGCTTCTATACGGGGAAGACTATTTTTTTATAAAGAAGATACGTGGAAGACTTTTGTTAGCACTGCCCGGACGTCCGGACGAACATCCGCGTTCGGATAGCTATGGCTGCAGTCTGTGTTTGACGCGCGGCGTCTGCTGCTCCAAGGAACTAAACTAGTTCAGGACGGAGCTCTATGTCCAGTCTCAGAGATGATCGAGTGTGTGTTCCTTGCTTAAATACTCTGAAGTTCTTACAATGGAAGGTGCAAGAATGGTGGAAGAGGTAGGAGAGCTAGAGTTAGGAGATGGGTTGCCCAAAGAAAAGCTTCGAGAGCCCGGAGAGAATGGAGAGTTTTTCCGAGTCCCTGAGAATGTCACCCTGACTGCCCTTACATAGAATCCAAGGTCAGATCACATGCAATGAAGGAGGTTCTCCCAACCAAGGGGTCGTGAGCCTGAGAGAGGGGGCCTAGCTAACTTGGCTTGCAAGTAACACAGTCTTGTGGTGCATGTCCTAGCGTGGCTATCGTCATGGCCTTGTGCTCACGTCGCGACATGGCATGAAGTGGTGCCACAGTGCTAGTCATGATGGCACTGTGGGCACGATGGTGTTTCGCCAGCCATCCTGCACGACGTAGTTTCACCGTGGCCCTGGTCATCGTTTCCTGGTCGTCCCGAGGCGTCGTACAAGAGTTGGTAGCCGTCCCTGGTCGCTGATTGTCTTGCTACCTGCGGAATTGGTGGCCACGATCTCGTGCTCTAGGGTCGTGGCCCTCGTCAGGTTGGACGGCCTCTAAATCAAGGTCATCGTTATGGATCCCATCTCATAGTGACTGAGATCGTACATACGTCTTTTCAGGCCATATTTAGATGGTGGTCCTCCGTACTAGCCGTCATTGCTTTGCGGTGTTGTCTTGTCTGCGTTGCGTGTCGCAGGGATGGCATCTGACCAGACTGTGGTGATTGATGTCCCCTCGGTCCTTGCGGGGTCAGTGTGGTGTGTGAAAGTCCTATGTTTGGTGGTCAGTGTGGTGTGTGAAAGTCCTATGTTTGGTGTTGGTAATTAGTGACAATGCCTAAGTACTAATCCTATGCCTAAGTTGTATGTAGCATATGAGGATTAGTACATTCCAAGGTTAGTGGCAAGATGGACATGGTGATCATGATGGCCACACTTGGATTTGGACGCAACCCTACGTGATCAAGGCAAAGTTATATGCTTAAGGGCTGTGTTTTAGTAACCAAGACACCTAGTGGGTGTGGTTACATTATAGGATAGATAGACGTACTATAAAGAGAGGAATGACGCGGCTATTGAACTCCTAAGTGCCTCTAGGTATGCATTTCATAATCATATGCATTTGGATAGAACTAATAACGCCTCGAAAAATGATTGTGAAAATACTAACACACTCACACAATACGAGATCACTTTGGTGGTGTTAGCACGTTTGCGAAGGCGGTGGAGTTTGAGCGGTAGAGAGGGTTTTGGGTCCTCTCTCCCTCCCGCCGAGCTTGCGAGGCGGGATTCAGACATTTTTGAGGAGTTGAAATGACTATTTTCCACTACGCCGAAAGTCGAAAAAGAAACGGAGGCGAACGGAGGTCACAGAGTGGACCGGACGCGGTCTCTGTTTGATCGGACGCATCCGGTCAGTGTTCAGCGTCTGCGCGTGTTTCTATTTTTGATCGGACGCGGTGGCGCGTCCGGTCACTGTCGACTGGACGCGTCCGGTCGTTCAGGGAGCTTACTGGACTCCAACCGGACGCTGGCACTGTGGCGTCCGGTCAGTTCTGCAGCGCCTCCGGTCGCTATTTCGTTGTACGCAGTCTCGGCTTGACCAACGCGTCCGGTTAGTTACGGGACCAGCGCGTCCGGTCGAGCTTCGCACGTCCGGTCGTTGCGTACAGCGCGTCCGGTCGGTGGTTCGCGAGCGTAGCCGTTGTGCGATCGGTGCATCCGGTCAGTGTGACCAGCGCGTCCGGTCAGCGCGACTTCGGCTGTTTCAAGTGCCTAACGGCTATTTTCGAAGGGGTACGTCTATAAATACTCGTTGGCCAGCTCAAGGCTCTCCCTCTTGTATTCTCTTGAACATTTGACATACTTATGAGCACTTTGAACTAAGCAACTCCCCTCTCACTCATCTCTCTTGCTTCTTTGCATATTCGAAGTGAGATTGAGTGATCCAAGTGCATTTGCATTGTGAGATTGCATCTAGTTGGCACTTGGTGGTTGATTTGCTGCGGGATTCTTGTTTCTCTTGGTGGTTGCCGCCACCTAGATGGCTTGGAGCAGCTTGGAGGCATTGGCAAGAGTTGGTGATTGTTCTTGGCCACCTCCAGTGATTGTGAGGGGTTTGTGCCTACCTCGGCGAAGCGCCAAAGGCAACGTTAGTGAATTGCTCGTGTCATTGCAACCTTTTACCATTTGGTAGGTTCTTGTGGTGCCTTTTGAGAGGCTTGGTGTGAGACCGATTAGCCACCGAATCACGTGGTGAAGAGGGACACAACGGGGACTAGCGTGCCGGCAAGCACGTGAACCTCGGGATAAATCTTCGTGTCATCACTTTCATATTTATGATTGATTGATCCCGGTGTTCAGTTATCTTGGTATTCATTGTTGATCATATTGGTTGGCTCAATACTTCACCCCTCGGTGAAACTCTCCTAACTCAACTCCGCATTACCTTCTTAGTTATCTTTGGTAGCTAGTTAGCTTTGCTAGAGTAGCTCCTTTGTGTAGCTTGCTAGTTGTAGTTGTAGTTACCTTCTCGGTTTGACTTGTGCGGTTGAGTACAAATATACTAGAATTGTGAATTGGTTAGGTGGCTTGCAAACACCCCGTAGGCTAAGCAAAACTCGCATCTCGCTACTTGTTATATTGATAAACTTGTTTAGCTTGTCTTTGTAGAAAATTTTTAAAGGCTATTCACCCCTCCTCTAGCCATCAAGAGTGTGCCTGCTTTTTGTCAGAGTCAAGCGCGCTTGGTGGGCTTGATCTCTCCCGTCCCTTCCCAGGGGTCGGGCCGGCGAGAGGTTGTGAGCTACTACATAGCGTGCGGCCAAGGCAGGAGGGAGGGGTCGTGGCCGAACCCGACCTCAGCAATTGGCCTGGTCCGCTTGGCTTAGCCGGGCCTTGGTCATTTGGGCTCAAGCTTAGCTACAGTATCGTGGGCCACTCGGCCTGCTATCTAGTCGATGCCTTGAGACACCCGGGGGTCGTAACTCCCGACAATATGCAACATCCAGATAAAACACTTTGTAACATATGTGTGAAACATATGTAACATCTAGATGAAACACTTGCAACGAATGTCTGAAAAAATAGATGAAACATTTGGAACATACACTCGAAACATATGTGTATGTCCATTACAATATATGCAACATCACGATTTACTTTTACAACATCAAGATGAATCATGCAACATTCGGATGAAACATCTGAAACATAAACTTGCAACATGCACTACGCAAAATGTCACATTGCTGCTTGGACGAGGCACGGGTACGCCGACAAAGGAGAGCGTTGTGATGGCCAGGATCTTTCACACGCCAAGGTTGAGGTTCCCGCCAAGGAGGTCTGCGTTGATGAGCGCCCTGAGGAGGTCGTTGTTGTTGTCCCCTGCGCCACTGTAGACGTCAGACTTGTTGACCATGCCGGCGTCGATGAGGATCCGGAAGAGGAGTGGGCGCGGCATGGCGGCGGACACGGCGTGAAGCAGGATGGGGGTGCAGTGCGGCGCGCAACTGTGAGGCGGAGTAGGGTGGGCGCCCGATGCGGTGAAGCCGCAAATTTCTATCGGTGGGGGTTTAGTCGTGGGGTGGAGATGGAGGAGAGAGCGTAGAGGGAAGCAGTCCGATTGCCTGTTGGGCCCGATCGCTGCGCAGGCCTAGAAACGGGAGCGTTCGGAGGCACACGTCCAGATGGACGCCGTAATTATAGCATTACCGTTTTTTATAACTATATGGGGAAGACTTGATCATGCTAATTACTAAAGCAAGAACGCGCCGGTTACTGATGTGAAACACGCAACACGTTCCGGAACAGATGGGTAGAGATGAACCAGTCTGAACTCCGAAGGCTGAAGAGTAGTAACCTGCAAGGCTGCAAGTCAAAAGGAATCAACTCATGAGAGGTCACCAACACCAAAAAGATTTCATCACTTCCGAAACCGACACTGCCTACTAGTGTACTACCATGTCATTATTATCAAATTACTGGAAGCGAGAGCCAAGGACAGCTTATCTAAATCCAAAACGTTATCTGCTCAGAAGAGATTGTATTAATAGCAGATCCACCAGATAGCTTAAGAAAAGATTAATAGATTAAACACCAAGTTGGCGTGAACCTTTTTTCCTTTGCTACTACACCACTATTCGGGGTGAAAACAAATTAAGAACTGGAGATCTTTTTATGGTACGTTGAGCTGACAGTGACTTCTAAAAAAAAAACACACATTTCCTATTTTACTAAAGGAACATACATATACCAAGTTACATATTTGCACCAGATCGAAAGCAATCACACACAAAAAAATCTGGTGAGTGTCACGATTGAGTGACGCGTAATTATCCTCATCCATTGCAGTGACAGTGAGGATGGAGGTTGCACACATGTACAGAGAAAGCTGCTTAACAACCTCCAGATCGTCATGGCTGATGATACGGTCGGACGAAGGATCTCTTACAAGATGTCTGGATATCTTCGTCTTATCTGTAAGGGGTTGTTTAGTTGGTGAAAAAGTTTGGGTTCGGCTACTGTAGCACTTTTCGTTTTTATTTGGCAATTTGTGTCCAATCATGGACTAATTAGGCTCAAAAGATTTGTCTCGTGATTTACAACTAAACTGTGTAATTAGTTTTTTCTTTCGTCTACATTTAGTACTCCATGCATGTGCCGCAAGATTTGATGTGACAGGTACTGTAGCACTTTTTGGATTTGTTTTTTTGGTTGGGGAGGAACTAAACAGGCTCTAAGATCATATCATCCGATCTGGCTCAAGCCTCTAGGCTATTATATCAGCAGAAAAAAAAAATAGCCATGTCAAGTCAAAGCAAATTTTCTGTATTATTAATCGCATTTATTAATCGTTCTTTTAAATGGTCAACGCAGTTTGAGAATGTTGTATCACTTGATTGCATTGACAAGCTAGTGCTGGTGCCTCACAGCAATAAACTTCCATGTACTGCACCACAAATCATTGGTTGGACAAACCGATGAACTATGAGTGATATCCATAGTTCATTAGAGCAGCCTCTCTAAATGCTTATTCAAATATAGGCATATTTCATTCTGGATTTTTCGCTAGCTAAATATAGAAGACGAGAATGACTCTCTAGAGTGCGCATGAGATTTAGAAAAACTGTTGGAGTGTGAAAAGATATAAAAAACGATTTTATGTAAATAACTCTCCAAATGATGATTTAGAGAGTGAGAGGTAGAAAGGCTTTTGGAGATGCTCTAAGCTTATCCATATTTTCTAATCTTGATCATTAATAAATAATTTATTGATTACCAGTATGTTATATTATTACATTACTTAGTAATTATAATATTAATTGTAACTTTTTATTTTTAAAATACATTTTTCATATGAAAATTGCACAAATACACCTAAAATCAACAAATTTTCAGAAATAATCTACTGTCGTCCATCCGTGCAGCAACTTTACAAAATGGCTCTACGGTAGAACCAAAGCTTCGAGTTGCGTTTCAAGGGAAACGAATACAGAAAAATGTTCCATGTGGGTAAACGATAAATGGCAGGAATATCTCATTCTTCCATAAAACGACTTCTGAACATCGTACTGCCAGCAAACGATATTTGTTTAATTGGTGTGTATTTGGGTAATAATCTAAAATGGCAGGAATATCTCGTTGGCATATTTATATAAGAGCATCTTTAACCATATCCAAAAAAATAATCTAAAAAAATCTGATTTTGCAATCTTCTTGTAAATATTGGAAAGAAAAAACAACTCTATCACCAATGATTTTTAATAATTTGCTCCTAGAAGATAAAATTCAAGTTCAATTAAAGAACTTTTTTTTGTCATCGCCCATGCCACATCGGCGCCACCATGGCGCCATAGCCACCCCACAGTTGGCCATTTTCGGCACCTAGCTCACACCCGGAATCTCAAGAACAGAATTTACGTTGCCTGCTCTACTCTAGTGACAATAATGGTCGAAAATCCAATCCAAAGAACCTCCCATGTAGCGGTGGCCGCCTCCGCATGCATAGCCGACCGCTCGGAGCCATCCTGTCACCCTAACTTGCTACCAGAACTTACAAAACAAATTCTCCATTGCCTATTCTATTTCTTAGTATTCTCATATCTAAAAGTAGTGGTCGGAGATTCAGTTCCGACAAACATCTAGGTGGTGACGTAGCGGCGGCGGTCGAGGTGACAGGGTGCCGAAGAAATTAAAAAGTTCAACACCTCATCTTTCCCTGAGATGCCCCCATTTTCCAAACGTGTTTAGATGCGAGTTAGGATAGAGAGTTGTTGAAGAAAGTTTTTTCATCCGGACAAAAAATCAAGATTGGGAGTGACTTTACCAAACTGTTAGAGATGCTTTACTAATATGGTCTACCTATGTACAACCCAAGTTAAAGTTAATTATTATCCTAATCAACGAGCGATAACCATAATCAACAAGCAAACCTCTGCAGGTACCTAAAGACTGTAGAAGCTTGTGGAAGCTGGCTTGTGGAGTTGGTTGGTGTTTGGAGACCATTACCAACTTCTACAAGTTGGATCGTGGAATCTGATAAGACCCAAACAGGCCCTAACACGGGGGTAAGGTAATGGAGCCCTTGATGAAACTCAGATTCTAGGCGTGAGGAGCGCTTTGTGCATCGATGTCATGGAGACCGCATAGTGCCATCAAGGCCTTGACAATGACAACCATGCCGTTGAGCGAGCCCCTTGAAAATGCTGAAATAGCGTAGGAACAAATCATCCGAGATAAGTCCCTCCTCCTTCAGGAGGCCCAACCACTTCACGAGGGTATGGCTAGCCCGTGCTTGGGCATCACCCCTAGGCCAATTCCTGGCTGCAAATGTGTACGCTCCCTCTTCCGCAATGGAGGCGCAGACATCTTCCTACATCGTTGGGCTGAGCGGGTCTGTGCTGGGGGCTTGCGATAGAGCCAGAGCCAGGGGTAATATATATATCGCGTTGACGAACGTAGTCCGTGATCCCCGTGTCGCGTGGCTGCTCCAGGGCGGTGGGCGTCAACTGGGACCTGGCCTGGCATCGCTGCCGCCGGCCTGGGAGACGCACAGCCCTGGCATGGCCAGGTCTACGAGTCTGGCGCCTGACGTAGACGATGTCGGGCCTGAAGTGCTCCGCCCACACGTGCCTCGCTGAGCAGTCCGTCGCAGCAGGTCTTTGGCGCGGGGGCGGCGGGTCGGTGTGTGGCGCGTTTGCGTCTTCCTATGGAGGCGCGATCACTATGGGTGTGACGGTGCGCACCTCTCCTGCGACGGGTTGTAGAGACTCCCTGCGTGATAGAGAAGGGTCAGCGGAACTCAAAACGATAATGATGTTGTACTACATAGTTTTTCTATATGTTTTGCAATGTTACAGTTGAAGTGTTTTATGCTCCTTTGGGACAGAGGCGCGGTGGGGAGCGGAGGACAGGGGCGGGTCCCGTTCTATTCCGTTTCGTGCGTGGGAGGCAGGTGGGGTTCTGTAAGGGACCAGTATCCGGACGCACTCGCGCGCCGGACGTCCAAGCGCTAGAATCACCGAACTCAAAACCTCCTTGATTGTGGAGTGTGCCATCGCCGGTGGGTTTGGTGAGCCGTCATCGTTGTCATCGGTAGAGGGCACCTTGGGTTGCAATGCTGGTGAGTTTCCGGAGTCGGCTCCCTCAGCGTCGACCGGGTCAGCGAGCGTAGCAATGATATAGAGTCAAACTAATGAAATTGTTTTTTAGTTAGTATATCTTTGACAAACTTTTAGTAGAGGCGCATACAAGGTTTCAATATCAAATAATAGGCACGCTATACAAATATCATTATTCTCCACAAAAACAAGTGTCAACCAAATGGGCTTAAAATTTAAGACAAAATCACAATATGCATATCTCCTACCTATACAAAATTAAATCCTAGCCTAACAACTCATAATTTTTCTAAAATCATATCAATGTATGCATAACTAACTATCTGAAAACTGTAACTAGTTAATCTAACCGTCTCTAATTAACAACAACGACGTAGTCGAGTTCCACTTACCCCAACCACATAGTTTCCTTCTCCGTTATGTCTCAAAGAGTGATGCACTCGATCTTGTCCTCACCTGATATCTCCACCCTATGCTCTATGTTAGGGTGGATGGGCATGACAATTTGGTTTCCTCTAGTATTTCAGAGTTTCCTGGCTCTATAACTGCACTCCTTAAAACATAAGCATAACTGGTAGCTCTATCTCCTATAACATTTTGATGGGCTCCTAGGCATGGTGGTAGGAGTATATATAGTTGTCCTCGACGTTAATCTAGCTTATATAAGCAAGCAAACAGCTGGTGCAAGTCATCTGAAACCAATGATGTATCATTCTTTTATCATGATAGGTGCACCATGGAATCATCGAACATCAATATTTTGTATGGCACGAAGGAAGCAAAAGCGAAAAAGAAAACACACCTGGGCCGCGTGGTTAGTAGTCAGGTATCCTCGTCGTAGCCCAACAGCAGTTTGGGCTCGCTTCCGCGTGGTTTGAGCGCTAATTGATTGCTGGTCGACGGATGACTTGCATGCGACTGGTCGGACTGGATATTATCGCTTCGTGGGGGTAGCTAAACGTATAGTTCCCGATCTCATGATCCGTTAGATTTTAATCCAACGACTGCCGAAAAAAAGCATTGAGAAGGAAAACTACATATACGTCGTGTACAGGTTAATTACATAAATCCTCGTCATAGTGCTACCAGCCAATAAGAATCCTGCGTTTGCCTACACCGATCCGCGGCACAGCCTAATCAGAGCCGTCCGATCATGCAGAAACCGACATCTGTTGTGCGTCTCGCGTACGTGCCTATATAAATAGCGCCCCCTATCCCCGAGAAAATGGCAATTTTGCCATCATCAAAACTGAGCTTCGCTCTTTTGCTATCATGCAAGATGGATTCGCCAAAACACCATTATCAAACTAGTTAGAGCAACTCCAACAGCTCCCCATCACTACTCCCTATTCTTCTTTTTTTAGCAAAGTCACAAAAATCACTCTCCAACGGTCCCGATCTCACCTCCCCATCCTTGCCAAGTACGGAAAAACTCTCTCCCAACGCGGATAAATGCGCGCTCGGCCTTGACTCCGCATCGGGGAAACTCGTGCGCCGCCGACCCTTCCCGCGCGCGCGCCCAGGCTTCTCCCCTCGCTCCCTTCGTCTTCCCGCGCGTCTTCTTCTTCCCGCGACGTCCAGATCTCGACCTTATACATGAAGGCGAGCGGAGACCATCACCAAGGCGGCAAGGTCGGTGGAGACCACCAAGGCCGGCGGCTGCTAGGATTCCATCAGGTATATGCTCTATTTTTGCTCGATTTCGCCCGGATTTGGCCGACGTGAGGATTGGGTAGCGTTTAGGGTTTCCATACGGTGGATTGTACGAAGTGGTGATGGCCGAGGTGCTGCTGTTCCTCGTGCTGCAATGCCCCGGCCCGGTGATGGCCGACGTGCGTGTGGTCTTGATTCTTGGGAGGGATTTTCAGTTCTGGCCGGTCGAGGGAGTAGGTACGCCTCTGGATTTCCAGCTTTGAAGCCGTACCTTGAATGGCCTGCCGACTGACGCCGGTGCTTGCGTATCTGATTAGTCAATTAGATCCAATGACAGGATCGAGTCTTGGGAGCGATTTTCAGTTCTGGCCTGCATTTGTACTAGCTTGTCCGATGAGGTAGAAAGATTTAGTACACAGAATAATTTCACTCATCTGTACATGTACTGATACTTGATTTCAGCCGCTTGTTTGAAGCAATTTCATTGCTATGAAACACGAGCAGTCTTTCTTTTTTTTCCTTTTAAAGTAAGCTCACTCCAAGGCACAAGGGCATTTAGCATACATCTTACCTTAAGACAGAGAACTTTAACTGAACCTTTATATCAGCAGCATAGAGAAAAAGAAGTGCAGTAGAGACTGGATGTGAACCTGAAATGCTTATTTGGATCCGAATGCCATATACAGCGGCTTTGCCTATTGAGGTGTGAATACTGAAACTAGTAGCTAATCTTTTGTACATCATGAATGAACCCCAATATAGCTAATCTTTTGTCATGTAGGGATCAGTTGTATTCTTTTTTTTTAATTTGCTGCTGCTGTGAGAAGCACTAGATGATATTGTTTTCATGGTTTATTTGCATATGTATATTTTTTTATTCAATTTGCTGCTGCTGTGAGAATTACTAGATGGTACTTACACATGGATTACCTGCATTTGTAATTCTTATTCATTTGTAGATTTATTGAAATGGAAGCAGGGGGATTTTGGATAGGGATGTTGACGGCAGATGATGATCATGTTGCTGGTTTCGAGGACCTCACGTTCCCGATGACACAAGGAATGGAGGAAACTCATGGTGATCTTCCTGTTGAAGTTGAAGAACTTGATGTGCAAGTCCAGCCTACTCCAAGTGTTCAACGCCGGGGTATTGGCGCGAGGGGAAGGGATACGAGACGGCGGCGTATTGGCGCGAGGGGAAGGAAAGACGCGCGGAATCGCGGCGTCCCACGAAAAAAACGACATCGTTGGCCCAAATTTGGTTTTGCCAAGTCAATTATGGGGAACTATTGGAGATAGATCTTTTTTTTCTTTGTCATACCATTTGGGGAGTTGCCAAATTACAAGATATGGGGAACAAATTATCCCAAACTGTTGGAGTTGCTCTTACACAAGCTAAAATGCCCTTATACTGATTTCTGTCAAAATATAATGATTTTTTAATTCACCCATTTTCTCATTCCCGTTTTATCCCTGCCGTATCTCTTTCTCATCGGACACACAAGCACGGACAAGAGCGGTTCGCCCACCGCCGCTGGCCGACGCCAGCCCGACGCCGCGCCGCCCAGCACCATCCCACAGACGCTGCTCCATGGCCGAGTAGGCGAGCTCCAGCCATGGCCGAGTAAGTTGGACATCGGAGCAATGTTGAGATGAACGGACAACTGGCACCTCCGGCGGCGGCATGGACCCGAGCAGGATGTGCAGGATGGCCAGCGTCTTGGGCCGCTCGGCGGGGGTCGGGTGGCTGCACGCGAGCCCCAGCAGGATCAGTCGCGGTGCGGGCGCCACACCCAGTCCACAAGGAAGTGGAAGCCCTCGATGTCGAAGCGCGGGCGGCGGCCGCACACCACCTCGAGGACCACGGCGCCGAACGCGTAGACGTTGGACTCGCGCGTCGCCTTCTCGGTGCGGAAGCACTCGGGCGCGATGTACCCGATGGTGCCGTGCACGCCGCTGCCGGCCTCCTCCATGTACGCGTGGGAGTGGCCCGAGTTGGTGTGCTGTGTCGCGGAGCCGGACACGGAGGCGCTCCGCTGCTTCTTGGGCTCGTCGGCGTCATCGTGGTCGGAGTGCGGCGGCAGCGTGAGCACCGGTGACCCCAGCGGCGTGGTAGTGGCTCGCGTGGTGGTGTTCCGCAGCCGCGCGCAACAGGTCCCGGCGCCCCCGGTGGCGACAGGAGGCGAGCTCGCGTTTGGGTGGCGGCGGCAGCGGCAGCTGGTATGCGTGCGTACGTGAAGAGGAAGGACGAAGGGATAAGGATCAGAGGCAGGGGTAAAAGAGGAAGGAAATATTGGATGGAATAAAAAAATAATTAAATGTTAGAGGAAATGGCCACAATGGCATTTCAGCTTGTGTAACTAGTTTGATAATTGTATTCCGGTGAATCCATTTTACACGATGGCAAAAGAGCGAAGTCGATGATGGCAAAATTGTCATTTTGTCCTCTCCCCCGGGCAAACATCACGGTATCACGGCTGAAGAGCGACCTACGACTGCGAGGCATCATCAGTGTAGCAGTTGCTAGCACACACACACGATCTGTGAGAGGTAACTAAATAGACCCACCTCCTTCTTTAGTTACTCTCCTACTCCCCTTATTACTACTTGATTTGTGCAGTATTCCGGTGATCTATATTCTTGCTTTATTTGTTGTGCATATATCTAGCTACATGTTGGCCATTGCCATGCTTTGTTGTTTGTATAGATCATCAACTGGCCGGCGCCGTGTTTATTTGGTCCTTGGCGGTTGTTGCTTTGATAAGCATGTGTTTCTAGGTTTTTAATGTGTGAAATTATGGGTTGCAAACTCTAATATGATTACACTAGCTAGACAGTCATCTATCCCCAATCTGCTCAGAGGTTATTCACCATTTATGTCGTACAAGTGTTTTGATAACTTCCGTTACATGAGTATCGAGTGCACATGATCTTGTTTGCACTTTGCAGTGTCCTATTCTCTCTCGACATATCTCTAATTCTCTACACACATGCTTCTGTGTACCGGTATGCCCTGAAATTGTAACAGAGAGGAAACGGCAACTCAATAGTAATTAGTGTTTCTTTAGTATCCAGGTGATGAATCAGGTTTATTCAGCTCTGAAATAGTACCGTATATATACCATATCCAATATTTTATCGAATACATATACCATCCAATATTGCTTGAAACGTCATGAAGCCCCTGCTGCCGATTGGCCTTTTATTTGCACTGTGTATAGTTCCCGCATCTCAATTCATATATTTCTCTTTATCTGCATACATGCTCTCAATTTATTTTCTTACTATTACATTACATGATTAATTAGGCATACGATATGTGTGTGACAGTAGTTCCGCGCACATTCAACTAGATGCAGATACTGTTATATTATTTCTGTTCCTCAGAAGCATTTTAATTTCAATTACAATACAGTACTCAGGATTTATTTTGTACATATGATCAGTTTACTATTTTGTTTGCAAGATGGCTCGTACCAAGTGTACAGCTCGTAAGTCGACCGGAGGAAAGGCACCAAGGAAGCAACTCGTTTTTCAAAGATATTTGTATGCATATGTCAAAATTTGCATGTTAAGTATCATCAGTACTTGCGCGTTGAAAGTAGATTTAAATATTATTAGTATGGCTTGGTGACCATTTACAGATTGCTGCTCGCAAGAGAGTGCCAGTAACCGGAGGAGTGAAGAAGCCTCGCCGTTACCGCCCTGGAACTGTAGCCCTTCGGTATGTGCACGCAGCAAGTGCAACGTAAGGCCCCGTTCACTTCCCATGCATACCTAAAATATTTCCTCTTCCACTCATCACATCGAATCTTTAAATGCATACATGAAGCATTAAATATAGGTAAAAAAATAATTAATTGCATAGTTTGTCTATAAATGTCGAGACGAATCTTTTGAGCATAGTTAGTCTATAGTTAAACAAATTTTACTAAATAAAAACGAAATATGCTACAGTAACTTTTTATCCACTTTTCCTTAACTAAACACACCCTAATTTCATTTCATGCATGGTTTTGCTTTCCTATCAATTGTACGGTACGGCTGTGTTTTTTCGTGCAATTAACCGTGTCACAGCTGAATCGATCCGAACCTCACATTTAGTTTCTTCTTGCAGTGAAATTCGCAAGTATCAGAAGGGCACCGAGCTGCTCATTAGGAAGATGCCCTTCCAGAGGCTCGTCAGGGAGATTGCCCAGCTTCACAAGGTACTACAGTTGCTAATTTGATCACTACATGCATGCATGATCTGCATTTTTCCCTTTTTTTGAAAAGTTGTACTTCGTAGGATCTAAATAAATAAATAAATGCAACTTCATGGCTATGTATATGCACATGCACATGCACATGCACATGCAGAGTGACCTGCGTTTCCAGAGCCATGCGATCCTTGCTCTGCAGGAAGCGGCATAGACGTATCTCGTGGGTCTCTTCGAGGACACCAACCTGTGTGCCATCCATGCCAAGCGGGTCACCATCATGCCCAAAGATGTTCATCTGGCTACCAGGATCCGTGGCGAGAGGCACTAATCCTATTGCGTCGTCGTCAATGGAGCTACCGACAACCTGCTGGCTGCTGCTTAGTTTATTTGTGGTCTTATATTTTGTCGAGAAACCTTACCTTAAGTTTGTGTCAAACGTTATATATGTAGAATAACTAGCTAGTTAATGCATGGTAGTCTCTCCTAGGTTTTCTTTTGCTGGTGTAAGATCTTAAGCTTTATGTAATTGCTGTTATATCAGTCACATTTTCCTGCTTGTTTACCTGGCCCATGTTTAGATCACCTCAAAATTCCAAGTTTTTTCACTCTCTCTCCATCACATCAATTTTTAGCTGCTTGCATGGAGTACTAAATGTAGGTAAAAAAATATCTAATTACACAGTTTAGTTCAAAATCACGAGATGAATCTTTTGAGCCTAGTTGGTCTACGATTGGACAATATTTGTCAAATAAGACGAAAGTGGTACTATTCATCAGGTTGAAAAAATCTTCAATCTAAACAAGGGCCTGGCTGTTCAGTTTCCTTTTGCTTTCCTGGCTGCTGAGTTTCATTTGATGAAGTCGTGATACAAGAAACAATGCATAAGCGCGTCAGTTCTGGATTCAGTCCCAGTAATAAGGTGAAAAAAATGGTGTCAGGTTGTGGTAACTAGCCAATTGCGTGCAACAAAGTTTTGTGTTACCAAATTCCAAGTGAATGGACATCTTTGACGACGATACGATGAACTCTGTGACAGCTGACAAGTGACAACAGCACAATCCTGGTCCTCTGGATTTACATTGCCATGTTTAGATACCAAACTTGGGTAGCCAAATTTGCATAGTAAACATCATATCACACTGTAGCAATTTTATTTTTATTTGTTAATAATTGTCCAAATCTTGATTAATTAGGCTCTAAATGTTCGTCTCGCAAAGTATAACAAAACTGTGCAATTAGTTTTTTTATTTTATCTACATTTAGTACTCCATATATGTGCCGACATTTTGATGTGATGGGGAATAGGAATTCTGCATAGTGAATTTGAGAGGCAAACTTTGGAATCTAAACAAGTATTTGATTTTGAAGTGGTCCACAAAAAGGCCTTCACAGAAAAAGAAGTTGTCCAAACCACACAGGAAGGCCAGTCAGGCCCGCAAATGAAGAAGCGGCCCTGCCCACAATAAGAGCAAAGACGGAGTTGTTTGCTGCAGGAGTGTGCACAACCCCGTTTTCTATTTTGATAAGTTATAAATTGCACCCCAGCACGACTTTTTCCTTTCTTTTTTTTGGAATTCCTTCTTCTTTTTTTGGATGGGCGTGGGTTAGCAGTTTTTAGGTTGGGCCTGTCCATTCTATTTGTTACAGCCCAATGGTGTCTGGGCCATTGCAAGTCTGTTGTCTTATCCGGTGCTACAAATAATGTATTCATAAATAAACAGTAGTCCGATATCATCAAATACTGTGACTAGTTAACTGTACACCTCTGCATCTTAGGCCATGTTTGGATCCTCCTGTTCTTGCCAGTTTTTAGGAGTCTGACTTTTAGAAATTGGGTGGGATCTAAACACCCCAATTTTTTCTGTCAGTTTTTGCCGGATTCTTAAAAACTAGGAAGGTGTTGTTACCCAACTTTTGCTAGTTTCTGTGACCTATAGAGCAATACATGAAACCAGATTCTTAAAAACTAGGGGATTCAAACACCCCACCAATTTTTGCGCAGAATCCAGATTTAGAAACTAGAGACAAAACTGGTTTTTAAGAATTCGAAACTGATCCAAACAGGCCCTTAGAAGAATGCAATTCTATGTATCATCAAAGTTAAAACCATCTTATAATTGACAAATTAAAAAACATAAACAATACTAAGACTCCAAATAGACATATTATGAAAAATATATTTCATGATGATTGAAGAGTATATTGATACCTATTGATATAACAAATATTAGTTTTTTTACAAATCTGGTTAAACTTAGGATGCTTTAATTTAGGATAAAATTTAATTGCATTTTTCTGGGATAGAGGCAATATTATACAAGATGACGTCACTGCCTTATTTTGTTCTGTCCTTGTGGCTTTCAACTAAAGTCAGGTGATGACTCAACATTATTTAGACAGCCATGCTCATACGTATACTGCTATAATTGGTGGCCTCAAAGTTGACTACAAATAGTAATATACTCCGTGGCTACGATCAAGTCCATACGATTTATCTCTTTTTTTTTTCTTCGAGGAGAGCAGTGCATATGGCTCCTTTCTTCTTCTTTGTTGCACTCTGGCCAAGTGGAATAGTAGTAGTGCTAATAAATTGTGAACATGAAGTTAATGAAAGGGAGATCGAGTTCTTCAGTCCAGGGAACATGTCCCTTGATTGCTGCATGGAATTATTTCCTTCTTGTAGTTTCTACTAGTAGTAGTCACGAAACCGGTAGACCCTGTTGCTAAAAAAAACCCCCGGTAGACCCTGTTGCTGTTGGCGAAGACGCGTAGGTACCCCACGTGTAAATTGTTGGCGCAACTGTTTAATCACTTTCAAGCCGTATTTTAATTAGTGCTACCACGGGCAACTTAGCTCGGAGGCAAATAACAATGATTCCCCATCTTGTGATGGTACTCTGAATAAAAAAATTACTTAATCTGAATTCCCATAAAAATTTATGGGAGAGATGCCAAGACAGATGAGAGCAAAGGAGAGAAAAAAATTGCCAATTTACATGGAAGAGCAAAATTTAACGGAAGATTTGACCTCTCGAGTTCTTTTAGGAAGACGATGTATACTGATTGAGAAAACTTCTTGTGTGTATTTTATCAGGGTTTATATTTTGGAAAGACAACGGGTTTACCATGATGTCGTACTGATTGAGTGTCCATTTCTGTAATATACGTATGATGATTGCTTAACCCTGTCGATATACCAGTATCAGGAGTACGCCATCAGTCACGCGGCCGGCCCTCCTATCATGGTTGATGCTGATGGGGTTACGCTAGTGGGGAGTGGGCCCGCCCGCATAGAGGAGCTAGGAGCGGAGTAGTACGAGTGATTAGTGAAGAGGAGACGGGGGCACGTGGGGCAGCTTGCGCTCACCGACGGGGGCACGCTTCGAACCCAATCATGACAACCAAGACACCTTGCCGGGCTAGTGTCACTGTCACAAACTCACAACAGCACCCGCCAGTGCTCGGGGTAAGAGCATCTGCAGTAGTTCCCTTGAAAAGGGTGAAAAAAAAAATACTGTAATACGTTTTGATTTTATTTGGTAAATAGTATTCAACCGTTGACTAATTAGGTTCAAAACGTTCGTCTCGTAAAGTATAACCAAATTGTACAATTAGTTTTTGATTTCATCTACATTTAGTACTCTATGCATGTATCGTAAGTTTGATGTGATTGGAAATCTTTTTTTAGAATAGTACGTTTTTGGTGGAACTAAACACAGCCCTATTTTATTTACTTATAAGCCTCCAGATTTATTGGGTACTCAAATATTTTCCCCACTATCCATTCTCACACAAAGTAGGTGGCCTCTACTTTTTGGATTTGACACCCATCAGGACCCGGTTACTATTGGATTTAATTGAAATTGACCAATTATATTTAGCAATTAAATCAAAGAAAATTTTAAGTCTAAGATCAATGCTAGGTGAAACTCATGATGTGTTAGTAGTAATTAGTGGGATGTTTTAAGGTGGGTTAGTGGTAACGGGTTGATATTAGTGGGTTACTAGTACTCAGGATAGAAGGCGCAACTCCCTGTGTCACCAAGACCAATAAGTAAATTAACTCCTTGGCCGTTCGGCTGGAATTATAAGCCGGCTGAAAAACATTGTTGGCTGATTTTTTGTGAGAGAAAAATGCTGTTCCGGCTGAAAAAACAAGCCGAATAAGACGGATTATAAACCAGATGAACAGGGCTAAAGGCGCTTTGGTTCTCCATCCAATTTACCGTGATGCCGCATGCGTGCATGCAGAAACTGTCTAGCCAACAGAAATGCATCACCGATTCTAGTAGCGGCCGGAGAGTTTATCTGAGCCGTCCTTTGGTTGTCTAGGGATTCGAAAGATGCTGTACTTTTCTGGTGTAAAGCTGACTGTGTAGATAAAATATCCAAATATGTTATACTTTCACATGCAAAGTGGGGACCTTGGACCGAATCTCAATGTATCTGGATGAATCTTGGACGTCGGATAAGCTCCACGGCCGCTATGGAAAGTGGATTTTTTTTGCTCTGGTCTAGCCAATTAGCTTCCAGCATTCATGCATGCATGCTGCACAAATGCGTTCCCGAGGGAGCCCAGGAGTCGATTTGGTCCAGGGTTTTTTTTACCGACCGGTCACCCCAAACCGCCGGTCTCCGGTTCCGGTTTACCGGTCCGGTTTACTGATAACCGGTCGGTAACCGGTCGAATTTGAATTTGAATTCAAACGCGCCTTCGGTTCGGTTTGTCACCGGTTTACCGGGCAGTTTGGAGCGGTAACCGCTCGGTTTGAGCGGTTTACCGCTCGGTTTGAGTTTGAAATTTTCTTTTTTCTTTTTTTTTCAAACTTCTATACGTATAAATAAATACTAAACGAACTCGAATTTAAAAATTTTTTACACCATTGGCTTCTATAAATCATGAACTATTTTTAGGAATTTTTTCAGGATTTTTTTGTTTTTTTAAATTTTAAATTTGAATTTGGGGGCCTTAACGGGGCAGGACCGGGATTTTTTTTCTTTTTTTTTAAACTTCTATACGTATAAATAAATATTAAACGAACTCGAATTTGAAAAATTTTTACCATTGGCTTCTATAAATCATGAACTATTTTTAGGAATTTTTTCAGCATTTTTTTTTTAAATTTTAAATTTGAATTTGGGGAATACCTAACCAGACTGGACCGGAACCGGTCCGGCCCGGTTAGGCCGGTAACCGCGGTAAACCGCGGTTTACCGAGCGGTTTTTTTAACCCTGATTTAGTCCTGCATTTAGTTGTTGCGTGCGGGAGCTAAAGTGCAGGCGCCTTGTATCATGGGACTGCATTAGTTGTTGCATGCAGGAGCTAAAGTGCAAGCGCCTTTGTGTCAACATACATGGTGTTCATGACCATTATCAAGCATTACGCCTGTCTCTTAGTGTCCCTGGAAGGCTACATAAGGGGTGCTCTCCTCCTGTCCGCGAGCGCATAACACAAAACCACGTCTCACCGATCCACTATTGAGTTGCTCTCTAGCATCCCCATCCCAATTCCTGCGCAGTTAGGAATAGGGAGAGCAAGCCTCCAAAACCGGCGTCGAGTTCACCTGCTCGGGTGAAGACCGATAATCAAGTTTTTTGGGGAGCGTTTTCATACAACTGCTCATTTCTTCGTTCCTCTTCTTGCTTCTTCCCAACGACTTAGGGTGTTCGGCACTGCAATATTACTGCACGGCATCGAGTGGGACGACTACATCGACAACCAGTATGTACGTCCACTAACGTTGGCTTGGTGCCGAGTGCCACTGGGTATGCTATTTTAACCCGTCCTTTGTTTTCTATGATTTTTTTTTGCGAAAACTTTGTTTTCTATGATTAAAATCATGATGGTCGGTATCATGTACATGTTCGTTGCGCTTAGTTCACACGCGCACATGTCTGATATTATAAACATGTTATTATATTTTGCTAGATTAAATTGGTACGAAACTTGCCTAATTTACTAACAATCCAAGTAGCTGGCTTTGCGAGTATGCAATTTTCATAATAAATTAATTTAGTGATACAAATGACGCTAATACTCCCTCTGTCCCCAAATAAATCAATTACTAGAATCCCTTATTGAAAAGAGTAACAACATTTATGGTATAAAATGAACATATTATGAAAGTATATTCTATGGTATATCTAATAATAATAATTTGATGTCACAAATTTTGATGGAGTTTCCTAGAAAGTCGGTCAAAATTTAAAAGGTTTAACTTAAGACAACTGAATATACTTATTGAGGGACATAGGGATTACTTTTTTTAATATAAATTTAGTCAAGTTTGAGAAACTTTCAGCAGCACACGTTGTATAATGTCGTTTTTTTTCACGGAGGGAGTACTTTCTTGCTGCCCGGCAGCTTGCAATATTCGCACTGTTTTTTATATTGTATTTGCACTGTTGCCTGTTGGGTGTTGCCAATAGTTGCTGCTTTGGAATTTGCTTGGCATCTCAAGATAGCACAACTCCTAGACCCTTTGACCATGACAGCACGCTTCGAATTAAACGGATGCATTGATTGATTGATGATCAATTAAAGCCTCGATCCGGTCGCCACGTACAACTCCCGGACTCGCGTTACGATTGTGTGTACGTGGTCTGTGTTTCCCACTAGTAGGCCCATTAAAAATACTACGGTCCTTTGGCATGGCCTGTATGGTCTTGGCAACGCGTCGCCATGCATCAGCAAACGTACTGCGTACGTCGCAGATCGATGATCGTTTGTATCGAACTTCAATGCCGCGAGACGATGTCGGAGCTATTCGTAGCTTTCTTGTCTTGCATGACAAATCCAGTTGGCCCTGGTTTAGATTGAAGATTTTTTTAACCTGATAAATAGTACCATTTTTGTCTTATTTGACAAATATTGTCCAATCGTAGATCAACTAGGCTCAAAAGATCCATCTCGTGATTTTGAACTAAACTGTGTAATTAGATACTTTTTTACCTACATTTAGTACTCCATGCAAGCGGCTAAAAATTGATGTGATGGAGAGAGAGTGAAAAAACTTGGAATTTTGAGGTGATCTAAACATGGGCTTGAGCAGAGCAGTTGCAGTTCATACACGGGGTTGATCGACCAGCGAGTAATGAATTGTAGGGGGGGGGGGGGGGGGGGGGGGGGGGGGGTGGCAATCACATGCTCCATGCGTGCTGGCTGCTCCTGTAGGCACTAGTCTGCTAGCCAGGCCAGCGTCGGCCGTGTCCCGTTCGCTGGAGCGCCCACGTCGCCCCAGCTTAGCTGACTGGTTCTGCCAGCTGGGCTCATGGCCTCCATCCATCTCGTCGCGTTACTGTTACCTCGCGGCTCATGGCCTTATGTATACTGTAAGAGTCTATCTAGGCAACACTCGATTGTTTTATGGAAAAAAGTCTACTTAACCCCCTGAACTATCAGCCAGTGTCTAACTTACACCCTCAACTATAAAACCGTCTGTTTTACACCCTGAACTTTTCAAAACCGTTCAAATTACACCTTGGAGCGGTTTTGGACGGCGGTTTGCTACAGTGACCATGATTTTGCTGCAGTAACGTCGGTTTTGACTTTTCTTTTCTATTTATTTCCGCTAAATCTTTGAAAAATTATAGTAAATCACAGAAAAATCATAAAATAGAAAATATAATTTTATTGGACTCCACATGAGTAGATATACACAATGAACATATAATATAGTATACTTTAGTACAAATTTTTTCTGTAGCTTTAAATTAGTTAGAAAATCAAATTTTGTCTGTAATTAATTAGAATAATTCATAGCTACACCTTCTGTGGTCCAATTGTGGTGAAATTTTTATGATGTGGTTATTATTATATGCTTGAACTATAGTAAAAATGTTATACTCATTGGATCATATATAACTTAGTTATAGATTTATTTAGGTTTATGTTTAGGTTTATTCTTGTTAAATATAAATAAATCTATAACTAAATTATACATGATCCAATTAGTATGAAATTTTTACTACAGTTCAAGCATACAATAATTAGTTTACTATAAAAATTTAACCACAATTGAACCATAAAAGCTGTAGCTATGAATTATTCCAATTAATTACAGACAAAATTTGATTTTATAACTAATTTAAAGCTACATAAAAAAATTTGTACTAAAACATACTATATTATATATTCATTGTGTAGATCTACTCATGTGGAGTCCAACAAAATTAGATTTTCTATTTTATGATTTTTCTGTGATTTACTATGATTTTTCAAAGATTCAGCTGAAATAAATAGGAAAAGAAAAGTCAAAGCACCGTTACTGTAGCAAACCATGGTTACTGTAGCACAACCACCGTCTAAAACCTCTTTAGGGTGTAATTTGAACGGTTTTGAAAAGTTCAGGGTGTAAAATAGACGGTTTTATAGTGGGGTGTAAGTTAGACACTAGCTGATATTTCAGGGGTTAACTAGACTTTTTCCGTTGTTTTATGGGTCCTAGCACTCGGTTGTTGCAAGAACAAAAAAAACAGCCGATTTCTACAACTAACCAAAACTGAGTGTTACAGTAACACAAAACACACGAATTAGAGGTCCTTAGATCACAATATGATGGTCACAATGATAAACAGCAAAATATATACAACAAATCTGACATATGCACTATAAGGAGGGAATTCCATGCACTTAATAGCCGATACTTTGACTACTTTACCTAGCCCAAGCCAGACTTCAAACTTACTTTCTCTATTTAGCTCTTAATCCTGACACACAAAAATAAATAGAAACCAAAAGCAATTCAACAGAAGTTCTGGTTTTAGAAAAATTTACATCTTCATAGGCACAAATTTGCATCTTCAAAGGCAAAACTTTACACTCAAGAATGCAATGTAAATAGAACAAAAAGACAATGTAATTGCAAGCATTTGAAAACTAAAATAACTAAAACCAATGATATGTTCACACTCCAGACAAACATAACTGAAGTCTAAACTAACATTCAGAGAACTGAAACACGAACTGAAACACTCTGATAACTGAAACATTTAGAAAACTGAAACACTCTGATGTAGAGGTATTAAATTACAGAAACAACACACCCTGTCACACTACATAATCCTATCAAATAACTTACTAGTAGTACAACAACTCTATTTCTGTAAAGTACCAAATAAGGAGAGATATATAGTGATACTACTACAATAATCACAGTTCATATCTTCTCATCGGGCAGCCAATATGAAATTGGGTCCAAGAAAAATGGAAGATATATTGACAACAAGAGAGTGCCAAATTGTACTGTCACAAACATACGAACCAATCGACAAAGGGCACTAGCAGAAAGAGAAGCCCAGAGCAAAAAAAAAAAACCCTACGAACAGGCTATAGCTAATGCTACCACACCAACAAGCTTCAACCAAATTCATGGAGATGTAATCCTGGGTCAACTTGCGAAATGTCAGAAGTGGGGGAACACAATGTACCGTACAAAGCAGATCTAACAAAGAACTATAGACTCAAACCTATGAATAGAAATGAAATCGGCATGAATCAGATCACCAGGCAATAGCAGAACACAAAGCAACATGGCCCAGTGGGGCGCAGCAAAGCGGGGAAGAAACCACTCCGCCACGTGAGCCAGCGAGCTCTCCTCTCCCACCCCAACCACACAACCAAATCCAACCCAACCCGACCCAGGGAGCGAATCTACCTAAAGATGAAAACGGACGGGATGAATCATGTTCCGTCCGCAAACGTATACCGTATTTTTCCGTCCGTTTTCGTTTTTTGCGGGATAAACGGAAACGGGACGGGGTGCACCGGGACTGGGACCGGAAACGGGATAAGGAGTTTTCCGTCCATATTTACGGAATCCCGTTTTCATTCTGGATGATCCCGTATTCATCTCGTTTTCTTAGTAAACGGGATAAACCCAGTACTTTGCTGCCTCCCGGTTGGCTTTCCGTCTAGCCACTCGACGGACTGCAGGAATGCAGAATTGCAGCGTGTCAAGCTGCATGCATCCTACATACAGTACTATGCAATTTTCATCCCTGGCTCTATCCAAATGAACTTATGTAATTAGCCGTCATGTTTTTTTGTCTTATGTAATTAGCTTTAGCGCCTTGCTTTTTGGGCATGTAGCTGTGGCCGGATGCAGGTGAGCAGTATGTGTAAGCAATTTAGACGGAGCAATGATTTATAGTACTTGCTGACTAATCATGCGAGGTTTCTTAATATCTACTAATTCACCTCTACTTATGTACTGGGGCTATCATATTTAAGAATGTAATTCCGGCTTAAGTTTCCGTTTACCGTTCATTTCTGTCTATTTTCCGATCGTATTACCGATTATCCCGCAACCGTTTTCGCTCCCGGTTGTCCGGCTTCCATTCCCGTTTCCATCCAAAAATATGAAAATGAAAATGGTAGAACGATTTTCCGTCCGTTTCCGTCTTCATCCACGAATCTACCGCCAGCCACCAGCACGGGGAGAGCGGGTGCGAAATCGGTTCGCTGCGCTCTGCCCTCGCTCTCGCTGCTGCACGTCGTCCGCCGAATTTGCTTACCGGCCACCCTATCCCCACCCCACAGGTTGCCAACCGCGGCGGCCACGTGCACCTGTCAGCACAACCAAACGCCCATGCCACCAAAGCCGGCGGAGACAATGGCACCACCGCGCCGCGCGTACCTGTGCACGTGCTTAGTTCCTCCTCCTGCTCGCGCTGCTCCGCTGCTGCCTTGTGCGCCGAGCGGTCGCGCAGTCGCAGCTGGCGAACGTCGCGCAGCTGTGGCTCCGAACCAAGAGCGTGTGGGGCCCGTGCTCGCAGGATGGGACGGTTGGAGGAGACAGGGGATGGAGGGAGCACAGGAGTAGCCTCGGTTTGTGTTCACTTCGCGAAAAGTAGGTGAAAAATTACTGTAGCATCTTTTGTTGTTATTTGGCAAAATTTGTCCAATCATGGACTAACTAGACTCAAAAGATTCGTCTTGACATTTACAGACAAACTATACAATTAGTTATCTTTTTACCTATATTTAATGCTTCATGCATGTATCGAAAGATTCGATGTGATGGGTGAAAGATAAAATATTTTGGGTTTGCATGGCAACTAAACAGGGCCTCGGTTAGATGTTAAATTTTTCCCCAAATTTTACTATAAAAAAGAAGATTTTCCATCGTATCAAAATGTCGGCACATGCATGGAGTACTAAATGTAGATGAAATCAAAAACTAATTGCACAGTTTAGTTGTACTTTGCGAGACGAATCTTTTGAGCCTAATTAGTTAATGTTTAGACAAAAATTCACAAATACAAACGAATTCTACAATGATAATTTTTTTACTATGCAGATTTTGCACCTCCCGATTTGGGCCAACTAAACACGGCCTAGGCGTCCGTTGTACTGACCTGCGGGGACGTACGGAGTAGGTAGCAGAAGCAACGCACCTCGCCAAACCCTAGAAACTACCGGGCGCCGGCCGCCGGGGAAACAACAGTGACAGGAAGAAGAGAGGAAATGGAGAAAAATAGGGAAACAACAGCTCCGACAGAAATTCGGGCGCGACACCCAAAATCTGAAAAAGGAGCGCCGACATCCCACAAGACAGCGGGGGAAGAGATCGGACGGCACAGCCAGCAGCGCGTGTCAGATCTAGCGGACACAATCGCGCGCACAGCCCACAAAACAACCGGTGTTCTTTTGGCATTTCTCGTTCTACAAGGCCAGTCTTAATGGGATTTCATCAAAGTTTTATGGACATTAAATATGCTGATGTAGCACCGTATTAATGAAGAGAGATGATAAGAGTTTCATAGGAGCAGAGATAGTTTTATGGAGATAAAATTCTTCTGCACTGTTTCCAAAATATAGATATGCTGAGATATAAAACCCTCCGTTGAGACCGGTCTAAATCAGCTAGCGCTGTTAAGCTTGACACCATGATCGATCGATTGGCTACCTCGATTCAACGGTGACCGATTGATTGGCTACCTCAATCGTCTGATCATTTCATTACAGTATTACACTATCATCATCATGCATTGAATGTACGCGTGGCGCCGCGAGGCTCTGCATGCAAGCAGGGACGCGCCACGACCGCGCGCAACGTGGCGGCCTTGCCGTGTCCGCGAATGAAGCTGGCGACGCATCATGCATTAGTCCGGATGCGTATCTCGAAGGCGTTGATTCGATCGGCTTTCTTAATTCTGGTCGCGACCTGCAGTGGCATGGTTGGTCGTTACACGCTGCATCTGTAGTTCTGTACTACTGCTGTATGCCTGTACATAGACGTGACGTGCTGTCGTGGTTGGTACGTCGTACTGCATGCATGCTACGGACAACTGTGATGAACCGGTCATCTGTGAAAATTTTGTATTTTAACCTTTTCTAAATACTATTTCTATAAATAGACTCCTCGTGAAACTTTTTTCAGGAATAGACCAAAACTTCAGCGTCAAGTAATAAAATGGCGAGGTCTTCATGTAGGCGTTATGTCAGACCGCACCAAAGCCCGCCACGTCAGTGCCAACGTGGCGTGTCCATGCAGACCTCGGCGTAAGGTTATTCAACGCCGACCAGAGTACATCGGCGTCTGGTTGTTTCACGCCGAGATTGGGACACTTTACAACGCGAGACTGGCGACTTGCTGGCATCGGTTCCCTTCCTGAGTCAGGTAAAACAGGCCACGTATTATTCAAATATTACTTTAACCGGCCAGGAGATACGTACTCGATCTAATCTCTTGATTTCTCATTAGCTTCTCTCACGACGCTTCCCTACCGTCGTAGATACCCAAAATATTTTCCAAGATTACTAGAGATAGCTTATATCACAGTCCATGCTCCATGAAAAATGTATTGTACAACTGCAGTACCTGGGCGTCCGTCGCTGAACGCCGAGATAGCTTTAAAAGACATCTATTTCGCCGTGGTATACATGACCATGCTGTATGCATAATTTGTTAAAATTAGCAGAAGCTTTAAAAGATTGGGTTCCCAAAGTGGAACAGTAGATCCTATCGATCGGCTAACATATTAGCTTTCTAGTTTGTTACATAAAATCGTGGGTGAAAGGCGACACCACACAATTGTCGCACATCGGAGGCCAAACGCGACCCGAAGAAAATGTCGCACCAAACAATGATCTTACTTTCTTTCTTTTTAGTTGTAGGAGAAATGTTTTTCAAGGAAAGGGGTTGTTTGGCTTTTGATGCGACAATTTTAATCTGTTCCGCTGCATGGTCTGACTTTTTAACACTATTTTGGTAGTAAACAGTTATAAGTCTGCGTTTCTTAAGGCTTTCCTAGCTAACTTTTTAAAGTTGATATTAGATGTCGTTGCTTAAGGTTTTCGTAGCTGATCTTTTTTAAGTTGATATTAGATCTCGTTGTCAGTAGTGGCAAGTGGTTTTTATGATATTCGAAGCTTTTTTGTATGATGAGTGTTTGTAGACAAAGCAGTATGATTTTCAGACTCGAGTAAGTAATCAATCAGTTCTGTTTCGTCTCTTTCGTATACTCTTGTATTTCTCCTTTTGGGTTAAATTATCCTTCTTTTATATTGCTACTGTTTCTCTTATATGGATATTATATACGAGACACTCTTTTGAAGTATTTTTATTATATTAATAAAACACGCTTTCTTTGACCCGCTTAATTTGGTGACAGAGCTAATCAGAATAGTGTTCCGGTGGCACATGAGCTATCTCTGTGTCCTACAGCATTACTGTATTTGACTAGCTAAGCTGTCGGCCGGACGTTGGTACGTGCACGCGTCGTTTGTGCGGCCAGCTCGTCGATCGCCTCGCTCGCCCACTTGCCGGGGACTGGGCGCTGATCATCGCCGTCCGCAGCCGTGTGGAACGAACCAATAATTGGCGCGAGGGATCGGATCGGATCGGATACACGGATCACAGCACAGAGGTGTGTGTCGTCCTTGATAGTGCGTGTCGACGCTATAGGTCTAGGGCTTACTATCGCAACATGACAAACACCTTCATGCATGTGGGCGCACTCCTAATTGAGGACATTTTGATCTCACATGTATGACCTTCTGTGTCGAATTGCTGCATTTGCATGGGCAGGATGAACCGTGTAAAATAAAGCACTTTTCGCGTCGTCTAAATATTGTTATGTATATCGGTAATGCTTGGAACATGGCGTCCGGACGGTTCTCTTTCCGTCGGTCGCCGGATCCACCGTTAACTTGTCAAGGACCGAAACGAGTTGATGCGCTGCTTCGGCTTCTTCGTACAAGACCCACACGACTCGTTCATTCTTCACCGCAAGGGCTCACTCGCTGCGTTGCTTCCTCCCCCTATCCCTGCATCGCCATGCTCACCAACCTTCCCCTTTTTCCGGTCTGCACTGCTGCGTCAATCCACATGCCTTCCTTCCCGCCGTGCTCATCCACCTTGCTCCCTAGTGATCCCACCAACCTGTCTTTCTTCCTATGGATGGCCTTGTGAAATTCCGCACCTTACTCTTTGGCTCCAAGGACTCGACTGCTACTATCCTCAACTTCTAAGTTTGCCACCTTGTGTTGCTTTGGGGCCCCAGATCCACACCCTCCTCTTTAACTCTGGGGTTGAGATGTTGCTCAGCATATGATTTTTGGACATTGCTTTTGTTGTTTCTTCAACATTGCATCAGAAGATTTCTCATGTTTTCGTAACAGATTGAGATGTTTCAGCAGATGATCTCTCATGTTGTTATAACAAAACTAACATGTTGCGTTACATGAATATTTGGTATTGCAGTAAGCGATGGTTTCTCATGTTGAATAGAGATGTTTCATCTTCTTTATATTTTGATGTTGCAGTAACTAGCTATTGGATGTTGTACTTGGTTGATTTTCTCCATGTTGTAGCAAACAGATTGAGATGTTACAATAAATGATTTCTCATGTTGCACAAAAAAAACTGAGATGTTTCACTACATGATGTTTGATGTTGCACTAACTAATGATTTGTCTTGTCGATTAAGGATGACCCATCTTGTAACACCCTCGGTGTTACCGCGCGTAACAACGCACCAAAACGTGTCAGGAGCATCTTGTTAGGTGTTTTAGCATGGGTCAAGTTCGTAGGATCATTGAGTAATCCAAACTAGCTAATAAAAAAAAGTTAAATGGTAGTTGCCGATTTGACCGGGTTGTATCGTTTAAGGTTCAAAACGAATTCTTATTTAACAAAAATGCTATAAAACGTATAGGTGAACCGTAAGCGTAGTAGTAGTGCGAGCTTCGTAGACGATAGTGCGGCGTTTGTCTTTGCGAGGTGATACTTGTAGCTGGAGTTTTTAGTAGCTCAAAAATCGAACTTGCAAAGAAGTTCTGTCGGGACTTAGGAAATTAACTCTAGTAGGAAAGCAGTGGCAGCTTCAAGTTCACGAGTTTGTTCCGGAAAATCTAGCTAGGCAGCGATGTCGGGTTTTGGCTCTAGTTGGTACTCGGATGTATCACGTTTCTCTAGGTGTCAAGGTTGGAGCTTAGTTTGCCCCGAGATGGTTTTGGTAGGTACTTTATTTTTCGTGCACGTGTTCTGTCGGTGCCTGTCGTCCTCCCCTAGCGCGGTCACCGCACGGTCGCTGCGCGCCTTGTCGGCTGAGCCGCGCGTTGTGCTTGTCTGACCGAGCATGGGTTTTCGGCCGGGTCCCGCGTTGCTTGGCCGTAGTCGGCCGCGGCGTGCCGTTGACCTCGCTCGTTGGCCAGCTGCAGCCGCTGCCCCCCCTTGGCCGCTTGCTCCTTTGCATGCCACTGTCGCCTGTCGCGGTAGTCGCGTTGCCGCGCGGTCGCTCAACCACGTCGTGCTGACGTCTCTGTGGCACGCCTGCGCTGCATCCCCTCGCGCGTGGGCGCCTACAGTTTATCCACCCTGCACCGTGTCATTGTCTGAGCCAGCGAGTTTTCCCTCTCTCATGTGCACTGTCGCCATGCCGCGGACCTATTGTTCCTTTTCGTCCGCGAGCGGCCACCGCTTTTCAATTCACCTCGAGCATGACTTCGTCTTCTAGCCTGCCAGTCGACCGACCTCGTTGCACCTCGAGCTTGGCCCCACCATGCTCCAATTGGGGTTTCCCCATTCCGCCTGGCCTTAAGGCCGAGCTTGGCCATGCTTCATGGCAACCAATCCCTTTCGCCTCGAACTCCCGATTGATCGCACAGCTAGCTTCGCCACCACCTTCGCCCCCACCCTGCGCGCCATCGCGGGGTCCCCACCGCCCTCTCGTCGCTGCTGACGCGATCGCGCCACCGCGGAGCACCGCCGCTCTCTCGGGTCGCACATGGGCAGCCTATCCTCGCTATCTCTCGGCTTCCACCTTCTCTGCGGCGTGGTTGTCGGTATGCTACTGTTGCTCCCCAACCCTTCTGTTTTGTCCCGCTGACCCTCGGCTCACCGGAACGTCCTCGTCGGCGTTGCAGTTCGGCAGTTGTCATGGGGAGGCTGCGCTGGTCTGCCCCTGGTCCCCTAATCACCGCCCATTGTCTCGGGTTGTCTAACTGGTGAGTATCGGCCGCTTTGATCGGAGTAGGTGGGTCTCAGGTGGCCCGCGTGGCGGCTTTGTGCCAGTGGGTGCCACGCCGTAGCGCGGGGAGGCGTCCGGGGACCTTCCCGTTGCAAGGGAGGTAGTGCAGAGGGGTTTTCTTGTTAAGTTTGTGACTCAGAGAACAGTACTTAGGATCACGGGCGAGTTTGGCTTAAAAGCGGGGAGGTTTTCGCAAAATCGCCCGAGCGCGCATGTGGGCTGTCTGCATGGGCCGCCTTGTGCTCGCGCGGGCCGCGCGTTGCTAGGCCGTGGCGGCGAGGGTTGGGCCACGCGATCAGTTTGAAGTTTTCCTTTTTCGAAAGAAAATCATTGAGGCTTATTATTTCATGTACATGACTACACTTTGAAAAGTGGTAATAAATCTTTTAAGCGTCCGAAAATCACGAAACCAGTTTTGTTAGATTCGTAAGTTCATGATCTATCAGTTGGTGAAATCAGTTCATATAAATCTGTAGTGAGTTTAAGTCTATTAATTTGATGCAAAAACGACTATTGTTGAGACATTAAATTTTGTAGAAATTGTGGTGGAAAAACCGTAATAGCTTTAACCCTGAATTTTTTACAGCAGCTTAATGGCTTTGTAAGTTGCTTACTGTGATTTTTGGTAGCATTTTATTAGCTTGCTAGATGTGGTAGCTAAGTTCTCCTAGTTATACGATACGTTGTAGCGATAACAGAAGAAAGCGATGCAACCTTTTTGATAGGAAACGTTTAGGCCGCTTAGCTTTCGATTAATAGAATAGTGGATGGTTTAGCATGTTAGCCATTAGAGTTAGCTAAATAACTAGTAGTTGTTGTTGTTAAAAGCTTCTGTTGTCACCAGTATTAAGTGTCGTGTTATCATTGCATGCAAGTAGATCACGAGGAGGTTGAGTATGTGGCCGGGACTATGAGGAGGTCATCGAGGAGTACGAGGAGAAAATCTTTGTATCGGAGGAGTTCCAGGAGCCGCCCACGACTGACACCTCTGACTTTGCGCCTGCCTAAGGCAAGCCCCGGTGCATAACCCTTATTTTCCAAGTCTTTATATATATTTAAATGTTGTGCATTTACATTGCATGATTTTTATGATACCCACATGCATATATATATCTATCCATGAGTCTTACTAGTACAGGATCGCATAGTTGCTTTGCTTAGGTTCATTGGTAGAGTGAGTAACCTGTCATTACTCACAATAGAGAGTTACTCATATTATTATTACATTCTGGATAAAATGATGGGAAGGAAATGACGACCGGGCAGGGATGTGGTATGGGTATTGGTGAGTGTAGCAAGTTGTGTCCCGCGGCAACAGGGCATAACTAGGTTGCACTATTTCTCTGTCCGTGTCAATTAAGGACCATTCGTTGCATGGACCCTGGTCAAGTCACATATTTATTATCCTGAGCACATACTTGCTTATGGGAGTGGGAAGGCTTGTTACTCTCTTGTCATGGGCTCCGACTCTTTCCGGATCGACTGATTGGAGGCGGGGATAGGTGGAGGTCTTAACACCGCATTGAGGCCGGGCCTCAAGTGCGGGAGCTAGGAGTCCAAGTTTGGACGGGGACCTGGAAACCCGTGACAGGAGGAGAATGGGTTAGTCTGGCTTGTGCCTAGGGTACAAGCGAGGCGTGTGTTTTTTGGGGTACCCAGCTGGGCACATTGATTCACGAATCGCCGTTTTTGCGTGACGGTATGGCTTGACTACGCTCTGGCATCGTAGTAAGAACTGACAGTTGAAAGATAAAAAAATGGTTCCTTTTGCTCAACCCTTGCTTGATTATAGCCTAGGTGCTTACATAGAATATTGGTTAATAAGTAAAATATGGCTCCTAAAAGTTTCGGAATTAAGGATACACTCTTAGTGCTACTTTTCGTAAACAAGAAACCCACAAGCCATAAAGCCTATCATAATCCTTGAGAGTCGGGAAATATAATTCCTAGTCGGGTAAGTCTTGCGAGTACATTGTGTACTCAGGGTTTATTTTACCCTTATTGCAGGTGCACCTTGAGCAGATAGGCCTTGTGTGGAGGATTCTTCTGGTGGGCACAGACAAATTCTCATTACATTTCGCTAGACGTTATTTTATTTCCGCTGTTAATTTATCGCACTCTAAACCTCTGGTATTATAATAACTATTTCTGAGACTCTGTGTTGTATAAAGTGGACTAAGTATTATAAGTTTGTACTTATTATTGGATCCCGGGTGTAAATTATGGATTGTTCGAGTTCTCCCGTCGGGTGTGCTCGACGGAATCATCTGGTTTAGCTCACTTTCAGGGCACTTAGTGTCTAGTGGAAGACAAGTGCCCTGAAAGCGTGCTAAACCGAGCGATTCTGCCACACATCTCCTTTGTTTTGATGTTGCAATAACCAAATGTTGCATGTTGCACTTCGTTATTTTCCTATGTTGCAACAACAAACTGAGATATTATTTGAATGAATGATTTATCATGTTGCGGCAACAAAACTAAGATGTTCCACTACATAATGTTTGATGTTGTAGTACTAAATGATTTCTCCTGTGATTTCAAATGTTTCATCTATTTTTGTGTCTGATTACTTGATGTTGCATGTCATTGATTTAAAATTTGCAAAAGATTTCTATAGATTTTTATCTTGAAAAGTTGTTGCATCTTTGACCTGCGTTGCTTCTTCGAGCGACACAGTTGACCAACAACGATGTCCTCGCGGAGGTGGGTGGAAGACTAAAAGGGAGCGATTGTACGGATGTGTAGGACTCAGGATAAAAAGAAAAGAAGTGCCACACATGATGAAAACAATTAATACTTAATTTTGATGGATGATGGATGCAAAGCGTTCAATGTATCCGCTCTGGTTGGACATCCGAGCGGTACCATTACTATATATATACACATGATTGATTTCCTGAATGGAAGCTTTTTCTTGTAGAAGCGGCTCAATTTCTAGTTGCATCTACAGTGACGTCCGAACCGAGCTGTCTCTAGAAATATATTTATAGATACAACTTTATTTTTAACTGTCTCTAAATATCAATTTTTAGAGATGGCTCTACTTTTAGCCGCCTCTACAAATGCTTCTATTTGTAGAGATAGCTCTATTTCTAGCCGCCTCTACAATTCGATTTCTTGAGGTGAGCCTCTAAAAATAGGAGTTGCATAGTAAAATTCAAAATTTTCAAACGATCTTGGATGGAGAAATGACCAAAACAAAAGTTGTAGATCTCAAGAGCTATGCTACTTTGTAGTTGATAACTTTTTTCATTTGAAAATCATTTATGCACAGAAAATTACGTTTGAATTTCCACATTTGAAATTCAAAATTTCCAATGACCTCGGATGGAGAAATGACCAAAACTAAAGTTGTAGAGATCTCAAAAAGTTCCACAACTTTGTAGTAAATATTTTTTTCATTTGAATTCGTTTAGGGTCGCAAATACTTATTTTAAAATCAGATGAACATAAAATGTGGAGGACGAATATCCCAATAAGACACACACAAGTGTCTATAGGTGAAGTGGTCAGGATAGAGGAACGTGCGAGGCCCGAGGCAAAAGATGGTCCAAATTCTAAATTTAGAAGAGAACGAAAGTAAAAAAATGGCAATGATCTTCTTGAGGAATGGAGTTCATGAAAAATTAAAGACTACCTTGATTTAATTGTAGAAATTGCATAACCATAGGATAGGAGTGGAGGAAAATGAAGAAAAGAAGACAATAACTTTAAGCGAAAAATGATGATAGAAATATGTTTTTTTCCTGACCGGTGAATGCAGTTGGATGAATAAAGTGATTGACTATAAACAGAGAAATAAATAAAAAATACTTTAGGATTCAGAGGTTATACAATGAAAAGAAAAAAGATATGTATGTAGCTCAAGGGTTGCAAAGTCACCCTTTTCCTTGCGTTTGTGGCTAGAACGTTTTGTATCACAATTGGTGTTGCAAAGAGGAACAAATGGAAAGTGTCAATTCCAATTATCATTGTTCAAATTTGATGGATTTCATGGCAGTAACCTTGGGAAAGAACAAGTTTTTATGGCCAATAACCAAAATCATATTGGTTTTGATATGTTACATGCAATCGGTCCATCGATTTTCCTGCGCGCATGCGCGAGAGAAGCATGCAAGCAACACAATGGACACCGCTCTTCTTTTTCTTCACAAGAAACTGGTCACAACTCACAAGCGAAAACAAATATGGTCAACTTATGGTTGGTAGATGCTGACACATTGACAATACTAGTTGAGGTTTGACCGTTTGAGTGTAATTGTGATGAATCCGATAATATTATAAGACAAAAAAGCCTAATATAATGCAAAAGATGGTTGAATTCTGAATTTAGAAGAGGAGAGGAACTGAAAAATGGTAGTTTGTTTTATTGAGGAATGGAGCTCATGAAAAATTAAAAATTGCCTCTATTCACTACTACATAATGATTATGGGAGGCAGACCATTTTGGTTTATGGAGGCGGGCATTGCAACTACCTCCAATCAATCAAACACGAAAAATAAAAAAAAAGAAAATCCCATGGCAAGCCCGCCGAGCCCATCTACAGGCCCGCCAAGCCCACCTACGGGTCGTCGCCGCCGCCATTGCAGCCACTCCTCGCCAGTGCCTAGTGAAAGCTCTATGTTTGGTGTTGGTAATTAGTGACAATGTCTAAGTACTAATCCTATGCCTAAGTTGTATATAACATATGAGGATTAGTACATTCTAAGGTTGGTGGCAAGATGGACATGGTGATCATGATGGGCACACTTGGATTTGGACGCAACCCTACGTGATCAAGGCAAAGGTATATGCTTAAGGGTTATGTTTTAGTAACCAAGACACCTAGTGGGTGTGGTTACATTATAGGATAGTTAGTCGTACTATAAAGAGGGGAATGACGCGGCTATTGAACTCCTAAGTGCCTCTAAGTGTGCATTTTATAATCATATGCATTTGGATAGAACTAATAACGCCTCGAAAAATGATTGTAAAAAATGCTAACACACTCGCACATGACGTGATCACTTGGTGGTGTTAGCACTTTTGCGATGGCATTGGAGTTTGAGCGATAGAGAGGGTTTGGATCCCTCTCTCCCTCCCGCCGAGCTTGCGAGGCGGGATTCAGGCATTTTCGAGGAGTTGAAACGACTATTTTCTACTACGCCGGAAGTCAGAAAAGAAACGGAGGCGAACGGAGGTCACATAAGTGACCGGACGCTGGACCGGACGCGGTCTCTGTTTGACCGGACGCGTCCGGTCAGTGTTCAGCATCTGCGCGTGTTTCGGTTTTTTGATTGGACGCGGTGGAGCGTCCGTTCACAGTCGACCAGACGCGTCCGGTCGTTCAGGGAGCTTACTAGACTCCAACCGGACGCTGGCACTGTGGCAGCTTGGAGGCGTTGGCAAGAGTTGGTGATTGTTCTTGGCCACCTCCGGTGATTGTGAGGGATTTGTGCCTACCTCGGCGAAGCGCCAAAGACAATGTTAGTAAATTGCTCGTGTCATTGCAATCTTTTGCCATTTAGTAGGTTCTTGTGGCGCCTTTTGAGAGGCTCGGTGTGAGACCGATTAGCCACCGAACCATGTGGTGAAGAGGGACACAACGGGGACTAGCGTGCCGGCAAGCACGTGAACCTTAGGATAAATCTTGTGTCATCACTTTCATATTATGACTGATTGATCCTGATTTTCGGTTGTCTTGGTATTCATTGTTGATCATATTGGTTGGCTCAATACTTCGCCCCTCGGTGAAACTCTCCTAACTTAACTCCGCATTACCTTCTTAGTTACCTTTGCTAGCTAGTTAGCTTTGCTAGAGTAGCTCTTTTGTGTAGCTTACTAGTTGTTGTTCTAGTTTTCCTCTTGCGGTTTGACTTGTGTGGTTGAGTGCAAAAATACTAGAATTGTGAATTGGTTAGGTGGCTTGCAAACACCCCGTAGGCTAAGCAAAACTCGCATCTCGCTATTTGTTATATTGATAAACTTGTTTAGCTTGTCTTTGTAGAATTTTTTTAAAAAGGCTATTCACCCCTCCTCTAGCCATCAAGACCTTTTCAAGTGGTATCAGAGCCGTGGTCACCGTTTGCAGGGCTTAACAACCTCAGTGTGAGATGACTCAAGTTATGTTCAATCATGTTAATGGCAAGCCTCCATTCTTTGATGGTGTCTCTTCCTTTGATCATTGGAAAAGGAAGATAAAGTAATATCTAGGTAATATACATGAGAAGATTTGGGATGTGACCAAAGAAGGATACATCATTCTTGATGAAGAAAATCTCACTCCCAATGACTGCATCAACAAACAATGCAACACGGCGGCACTTGACACAATCTACCGTGCCATTGATGACAAAGTATTTGAGCAAATCAAAGATCTTGAAAAGGCAAATAAGCTTTGGATAAGGCTTGAAGAAACATATGAAGGCACTTCAATGGTAAAAAGTGCCAAACTATATATGCTCAAGGACAAGTTCTCTATTTTCAAGATGAAGGATGATGAATCCATCCCGGAGATGTTCTATAGGCTCCAAGTCATTGTCAATGATCTCAAGGGGCTTGGAGAGAAGGTTGAGGATAAGGACTTCTCACATAAGTTCTTGATGTACTTACCTAAGAAGTTTGCCACCTTGAGAAGAATGATCTTTAGAGAGGGATTGGACAAGGTCAAACCAACCGATGTGCTTGGAGATATAATGACCGATGTCGAATACAATGATGATGAAGATGAGGAAGAAGAGAAGAAGGAGACCAAGGTCAAGCAAGAGAAGCCCATTGCATTCAAGGCTTCATCCTCTAAGGGAAAGAGCAAGGTGGAAAGCGATGATGATGATCCATTCGATGATGAGACCATGGCCCTCCTAGTGCACAAGATGGGAAGGTTCATGAAGAAGAAAGGATATGGGGCAAGGAAGAGGAGAGACACTATAAAGGCAAAGACCCTTTGCTACAATTGCAATAGCCCTGATCACATAGTGGCGGATTGCCCCTATGAAGATAAGAGATTTCATAATGGGGACTTGAAGCTCAAGAAGAACAAGAAGGATAAGAAAGAGAAGAAGAAGAAAGCAAAGAAGAGCTTCATATTCAACAAGAAAGAAGAAGGGTGGTGGTTATGTGGTCACTTGGGATAGTGACAACTCGGATAGCGATGATGATGCAAGCTCTAGTGATGATGAAAGGACCACTCGGTGAGCCATTGCAAGCATCGCCCTCTCCAACAAGCCATCCATCTTCGACACTACATCAACATGCCTTATGTCCAAGCCTACCAAGGTAAAATATGATGATAGTGATGATGATTCTTGTGCTAGTGATGGTTATAGGAGTGATGATGAGGAGGATGAGGACTACTCCAAGGATGATCTATTGGGCATAATAGATCAAATGAGCAAGGGTTACAAGAGGACCACCAAGAAATATAAAATCTTGGAACAAGAGCTCATTAACAAGGGCAATGAAAATGATGCCTTGATGGAGGAGCTTGTAGCTCTCAAAAAGAGTAATGAGTGCAAAGGAATTGAACAAGAGCTCAAAGCTCTTAGGAAATCCTTTGATGAGCTAGAGGCCTTTCGTGAGTGTCTAAAGGAAGACCACGAGGACCTTGAAGTTGCTCACACTAGGCTTAAGGAATCCCACTCCACTCTACTTGAACTCATCAAGGAAAAGGACCTCAAGTTGGAGAAGTTCATGAAGGAAGCTAAGAAGGAGCAAGTGATTGTCACTTGTGATATTGGACTAACATGTGATATTATTGATGATTCTTTATTTGTTGGTCCTACTAATGCTTCATGTAGCTCATCATCATCCACCACAACCAACTCTATCTCTACTACTAGTGATTCATCACTCGTGGTTGAGAATGAGACTCTCAAGAGAGAGGTGGATGATCTCACCCGCGCATTAGGCAATGCCTATGGTGGGGATGCCCGCTTGCTAAAATGCTTGGGTAGCCAAAGATTCTCTCTTAACAAAGAGAGATTGGGCTATGCTCCCAAGAAGGGCAAGTCGGCCTTTGCAACTCACAAGCCTAGCTTTATGAAGAGCAATGGTCAGTTTTGCAATAAATGCAAACAAGTCGGACACCTAGAGATTAATTGTAATAAAATAAACAAGAACAACAACAAGTTTCATGCTAAAATAGATTGCATTCCTTTTTATTCTTGTTATGTGCTTACCAAGGGTGAGAAAGGTGTGCATGCTAAGTTTGTTGGTACACCAATTATGGGTCCAAAGAAAAAGGCCATTTGGGTACCAAAGAGCTTAGTTACTAACCTCCAAGGACCCAAGCAAGTATGGGTACCTAAAAGAAATTAATTTGTTTTGTAGGTAAATTAAAAGGCCAGAGGAAGGCATTGGGTGCTTGATAGTGGGTGCTCTCAACATATGACCGGTGATTCAAGAATGTTCAACTCTCTCAAATCAAATGATAGTGGCATTGATAGCATCACATTTGGTGACAATAGCAAGGGTGATGTAAAGGCTCTTAGAAGAATTGCAATCTCAAATGATCATAGCATTTCCAATGTGCTCTTAGTTGAAAAGTTGAACTTCAATCTTCTCTCGGTTGCTCAATTGTGTGATCTTGGGTTCAAGTGCATATTTGGTGTTGATGATGTGGAGATAGTTAGTGTTGATGGCTCCAACTTGATCTTCAAGGGTTTTAGATATGAGAATCTATACTTGGTTGATTTTAATTCTAGTGACACTCAACTTTCAACATGCTTGCTCACCAAATCAAGTGTGGGTTGGTTATGGCATAGAAGACTTGATCATGTTGGCATGAAGCAATTGAACAAGTTAGTGAAGCATGACTTAGTTAGAGGCTTGAAGGATGTCACATTTGAGAAAGATAAGCTATGTAGTGCATGTCAAGCCGGAAAGCAAGTAGGCAATACTCATCTATTGAAAAGCATTATAAGTACTTTCAAGGCATTTGAGTTGTTGCACATGGATCTATTTGGGCCAACTACATACACAAGCATTGATGGCAACAAGTATGGCTTTGTGATTGTGGATGATTTCACTAGATACACATGAGTATTCTTTCTTATGGACAAGAGTGATGTATTTGACATATTCAAGAAGTTCATCAAGAGAGTGCAAAATGAGTTTGAGACCACAATCAAGAAAGTGAGAAGTGATAATGGAAGTGAGTTTAGAAACACAAGAGTTGATGAGCTATGTGATGAGCTTGGAATCAAGCATCAATTTTCGGCCAAGTATACACCTCAATCTAATGGCCTAGTTGAGAGGAAGAATAGAACCTTAATTGATATGGCAAGATCAATGTTGAATGAGTATAATGTGAGTCATTCATTTTGGGCCGAAGTAATCAACACAGCTTGCTTCTATAGCAACCACCTCTATTGCCACAAGTTCCTAGAGAAGACACCATATGAGATCTTAAATGGAAGAAAGCCCAACATTGCATACTTTCAGGTATTTGGTTGCAAATGTTATATCTTGAAGAAAGACACTAGATTGAGCAAGTTTGAGAAGAAGTGTGATGAAGGCTTTCTACTTGGCTACTCAACTTCAAGCAAAGCTTATAGAGTTTAGAATTTGGCTAGTGGACAACTTGAAGAAGTATATGATGTTGAGTTTGATGAAACAAATGGCTCTCAAGATGAAGAAGAAAACTTGGATGATGTGAGAGGAACTCAATTGAGTAATGCCATAAAGGGAATGGATATTGGTGACATTAGACCAAAGCAAGTGATTGATGTGGATGACAACAAAGATCAAGTGCTCCAAAGTCCAATCACTCAAGCTAGGGATTCTCTTGTGTAAAATCAAGCTAGTACATAATCTCAAGTGCAACAAGATCAACAAGTGGCTAGTTCATCATCTCCAACTCATGATCAACATCAACATCCAAGCAATCAAGTGCAAGTGCTT
Source organism: Saccharum hybrid cultivar R570 (assembly GCA_038087645.1). Classification (NCBI taxonomy): domain Eukaryota; kingdom Viridiplantae; phylum Streptophyta; class Magnoliopsida; order Poales; family Poaceae; genus Saccharum; species Saccharum hybrid cultivar. Next base: position 770,576 of record JAQSUU010000016.1, on the reverse strand, counting down.
CAACCAACCAATATTGCAAGAGACCATCCATTGGATTCCATCATTGGTGACATTCAAAGGAGAGTTCAAACTAGATTAAGATTGGCATCATTTTGTGCACATTCTTCTTTTGTGTCAATGGAAGAACCCAAGGACATTGATAAAGCATTGAGAGATCCGGATTGGGTAAATGCAATGCATGAAGAGCTCAACAACTTCAAGAGAAATGAAGTATGAGAATTAGTTGAGAGGCCTAAGGATCACAATGTCATTGGAACAAGATGGGTCTTTCGTAACAAGCAAGATCAAGATGAGATAGTAGTAAGGAACAAAGCAAGACTAGTGGCTCAATGTTACACACAAATAGAGGGTCTTGACTTTGGTGAAACTTATGCCCCGGATGCAAGATTGGAAGCAATTAGGATCTTACTTGCCTATGTTTGTGCTCATAATATCAAGCTATATCAAATGAATGTAAAGAGTGCATTTCTCAATGGGTACATTCAAGAAGTGGTGTATGTGGAGCAACCTCCCGGTTTTGAAGATGACAAGACACCCAATCATGTCTACAAGTTGAGAAAAGCTTTGTATGGATTGAAGCAAGCACCTAGAGCATGGTATGAAAGATTAAGAGATTTCTTGCTATCCAAAGGATTTGTCATGGGCAAAGTGGATACTACTCTATTCACTAAGAATATTGGGAAAGACTTATTTATGTTGCAAATCTATGTTGATGATATCATCTTCGGTTTAACCAATCAAGATTATTGTGATGAGTTTGGGAAAATGATAGCAAAGGAATTTGAAATATCAATGATTGGTGAACTTAGTTTCTTTCTTGGACTTCAAATTAAGCAAATGAAGGAAGGAACATTTGTAAGTCAAACCAAATACATAAAGAATATGCTAAAGAAGTTTGGTATGAAAGATGCAAAAGGAATCACTACTCCAATGAGCACAAATGGAAGCTTGGATAGTGACAAGAATGGCAACATGGTGGATCAAAAACTATATAGATCAATGATTGGTAGCCTACTCTATGTGACGGCATCAAGGCCCAACGTGATGTTTAGTGTATGCATGTGTGCAAGATTTCAAGCCTCACCAAGAGAAAGTCATTTGAAGGCAACAAAGAGAATATTGAGGTACTTAAAGCATACATAAGATATTGGATTATGGTATCCTAAAGGTGCAAGCTTTGAGCTAGTTGGATATTCGGATTCTGACTATGCCAGTGATAAAGTGGAGAGAAAGAGCACTTCTGGGACTTGTCAATTGTTGGGAAGATCACTCGTCTCATGGTCATCCAAGAAGTAAAATAGTATTATACTATCTACCGCTGAGGCCGAATACATCACCGTGGGTAGTTGTTGTGCACAAATCTTATGGATGAAGGCAACATTGAAGGATTTTGGAATCAATTTCAAGAATGTGCCATTGCTATGTGACAATGAAAGTGCCGTGAAGCTAACCAACAATCCGGTTCAACATCAAAGAACAAAGCATATTGATGTTTGCCATCACTTTATTAGAGATCATCAATAAAAGGGTGACATTGCTATTGAGAGTGTAGGCACCAAAGATCAATTAGCTGATCTATTCACCAAGCCACTTGATGAGAAGAGATTTCACAAGCTAAAGAATGAGTTGAACATACTTGACTTCTCCAACATGAGTTGATGCACCCCAATGTTATGACATGCCTCTCCTTCGAGCCCCAAGGTACAATTGGTTGACATGTCATACATTCTTATGCTAAGGACTTGTTTAGTGCATCTAGTCATAATTTACATGTTCTACGCTCATTCATGAAAATCAAATGACTTTGAAGTTTATATGGTGCCACTATTGTTTCCATGACTTGTATGATCTAGTGATAGCATATAACTTGTTTGCGAGCTTGTGATCCTAAGTGTTTGATCTAGATAACTTGTTTAAGTATTTGCTTCAATATGGTGCATGATAACCCTTCTAGTGAGGTGTGAAGAAGCTTGCCCTTGGATCAAACCGAAGCATTTCACTTATGCAAGCAATCTAGGTTGAATCACAAACTTGATCCTCACCCCATAACATGACATGATATTCTATCTAAAATTGGTCCCTTGTGGTCATTGGTGCCAAAGGGGGAGAAAATGTTGTTCACAAAGATAGATTCTAAAGGGGGAGAAAACCTAAAGGGGAGAATTGATAAAAGAAGGGGATCAACTAAAATTTTGAGCACACAAGTAGGGGGAGCAAGCTCTTAAACATGAATGTTGCATTTCCATGTGCACTTCATATGTATGATGCATAGTTATGCATTTCTTTTTCTCCGATACATTGCTTGTGTGGTGACTTGCTAGTATAATTTGAATGGTATATTGAGGTACTAGCATGAATAGGAAGTAGTTAGATTTTTCTTGCTTCATGTTTTTCAAAGTGGTACGAGAGCCTTGCTTATAATGTTGATATCACGAGGTTTCTAGTTATGTTTGTGCTTTTCCAAGTGGTATCTAACTACACAAGGTGCTAAGATGGTGTTTATCGCTACTCCGATGGTATCACGCTTCAAAGGTCTATAATCTAAAACACTTAGCACCTATTGGTAGTCAATGCTCCTATACTTTCCTATCTAACATGTATGCTTCCAAAATCTAAACATATAGCATATATGTAGGGGGAGCCATTGCTATCAATTTGAATTCATGATCACATGTCCATAATTCTTACACATGGTAATATACTTGGACAGTGTGACATGGGTTCAATTAAAATTTTATCATAATATCTTTGTGAAAGGGTTGTCATCAATTACCAACAAGGGGGAGATTGAAAGCTCTATGTTTGGTGTTGGTAATTAGTGACAATGCCTAAGTACTAATCCTATGCCTAAGTTGTATATAGCATATGAGGATTAGTACATTCCAAGGTTGGTGGCAAGATGGACATGGTAATCATGATGGCCACATTTGGATTTGGACGCAACCCCACGTGATCAAGGCAAAGGTATATGCTTAAGGGTTATGTTTTAGTAACCAAGAAACCTAGTGGGTGTGATTACATTATAGGATAGTTAGTCGTACTATAAAGAGGGGAATGACGCGGCTATTGAACTCCTAAGTGTCCCTAAGTGTGCATTTTATAATCATATGCATTTGGATAGAACTAATAACGCCTCAAAAAATGATTGTGAAAATGCTAACACACTCGCACATGACGTGATCACTTGGTGGTGTTAGCACTTTTTGCGATGGCGTTGGAGTTTGAGCGGTAGAGAGGGTTTGAGTCCCTCTCTCCCTCCCGCCGAGCTTGCGAGGCGGGATTCAGGCATTTTCGAGGAGTTGAAATGACTATTTTCTACTACGCCGGAAGTCAAAAAAGAAACAGAGGCGAACGGTGGTCACAGAAGTGACTGGACGCTGGACCGGACGCGGTCTCTGTTTGACCGGACACGTCCGGTCAGTGTTCAGCATCTGCATGTGTTTCGGTTTTTTGATCGGACGCAGTGGCGCGTCCGGTCACAGTCGACCGGACGCGTCCGGTCGTTCAGGGAGCTTACTGGACTCCAACCGGACGCTGGCACTGTGGCGTCCGGTCAGTTCTGCAGCGCGTCCGATCGCTATTTCGATGTGCGCTGCTCAGGCTTGACCAGCGCGTCCGGTCCGTAACAGGACCAGCGCGTCCGGTCAAGCTTCGCACGTCCGGTCATTGCATGGAGCGCGTCCGGTTAGTGCTTCGCGGCGTAGTCACCGTGCGATCGGTGCGTCCGGTCAGTTTGACCAGCGCGTCCGGTCAGCGCGACTTCGGCTATTTCAAGTGCCTAACGGCTATATTCGAAGGGGTACGTCTATAAATACTCGTTGGCCGGCTCAAGGCTCTCTCTCTTAGACATTTGACATACTTGTGAGCACTTTGAGCTAAGCAACTCCCCTTCCACTCATCTCTCTTGCTTCTTTGCATATTCGAAGGGAGATTGAGTGATCCAAGTGCATTTGCATTATGAGATTGCATCTAGTTGGCACTTGGTGGTTGATTTGCTACGGGATTCTTGTTTCTCTTAGTGGTTGCCACCACCTAGACGGCTTTGAGCAGCTTGGAGGCGTTGGCAAGAGTTGGTGGTTGTTCTTGGCCACCTCCAGTGATTGTGAGGGATTTGTGCCTACCTCGGCGAAGTGCCAAAGGCAACATTAGTAAATTGCTCATGTCATTGCAACCTTTTACCATTTGGTAGGTTTTTGTGGTGCCTTTTGAGAGGCTCGGTGTGAGACCGATTAGCCACCGAACCACGTGGTGAAGAGGGACACAACGGAAACTAGTGTGCTCGCAAGCACGTGAACCTCGGGATAAATCTTGTGTCATCACACTTTCATATTGTGATTGATTGATCCCGGTGTTCGGTTGTCTTGGTATTCATTGTTGATCATATTGGTTGGTTCAATACTTCGCCCCTCGGTGAAACTCTCCTAACTTAACTCCGCATTACCTTCTTAGTTACCTTTGCTAGCTAGTTAGCTTTGCTAGAGTAGCTCTTTTGTGTAGCTTACTAGTTGTTGTTCTAGTTTTCCTCTTGCGGTTTGACTTGTGCGGTTGAGTGCAAAAATACTAGAATTGTGAATTGGTTAGGTGGCTTGCAAACACCCCGTAGGCTAAGCAAAACTCGCATCTCGCTATTTGTTATATTGATAAACTTGTTTAGCTTGTCTTTGTAGATTTTTTAAAAAAGCTATTCACCCCCCTCTAGCCATCAAGACCTTTCACCTGGACCGCGCGCCCTGCCGAGATCCGGCCTCCAGCCGCCGGATCTGGCCTCCCGCCGCCGGGATCCGGCGTGCGTCGGATCTGGCCTCCCGCTGCCTGATAGAGCCGCTCGTCGCTGGATTGAGCTTCCCGTTGCCGGATCTGCCATAGGGAGCAGCGCCGTCGGGAGGGGAGGAGGGCCGCCGGGACCAGGAGGGGAGGGGTCCACCACCGGGAGAGGAGGGCCGTCGTGCGGCGCCGAGAGTGGAGGAGGGGCCACGCGCGAGAGAAGGAGAGGGAGGCGCCGCGCCGTCGGCTGCCATGCTCCGCACGCGAGAGAGAAGTAGAAGGAGGCGTCGCGCCACCGGCCACCATGCTCCACGCGAGAGAGGGAGAGGGAGTCGCCATGCGTCGTGTGTCGGAGAGTGTGACGAGGTGAGGGAGAGGGAGGATGCGGGAGAGGGACGCTCGGTGGAGAGGCGCTTGTGTGTCGGAGAAGCAGAGGGAGGCGCTCTGTGCAGCTAAGGGAGACGGAGGAGAGGATGAGAGTTAGGGTTTACTAGTGTTCACGGTATACATACTAGGAATCATTACCGGGCCTAGATGGGCCAGTTGGGCTCGACGACGATTAACAGAGGCGGGCCTTATAGCTGTTCGCCTTCGTAAATCAATTTTAGGAGGTGGTTGCCTTAAGACGACCGCCTCCAAAAATAGACTATTTTTAGAGGCGGTTGACTTAAAATGCCCGCCTCCGTAAATCAATTTGAGGAGGCAGTTATTTTTTGCCCGCCTCCGTAAATTGATTTTACGAGGTGGGCAAAAGCGACCGCCTCCGTAAATCAAAATGCCCGCCTCCGTTAATCGTCTGGTATTTTTCGAGGCAGTTGAATTTTATGACCGCCTCCATTAATTAAAGTGCAACGTCACGCAAAATTAATTCTGTAGTAGTGATTCAATATAAGTAGAAGTTGCACAACCATAAGATAGGAGTGAGAAAAAATAGTCAGCTTGGCTACACTTCTTCGTAGCTCTGCTGTTGCGGCTTTTGACTGTAGCATGAACCGTGGTGGCAGGGCTGCGAAGAAGTGCAGCCGAGCAAGCTGAAAGATGATGCAAAGACGACAATGGCTTTAAGCAAAAAAAAAAAGTGATGATAGGTTTATGTTTTATTTTTCTAACCGATGAACGCAGTTGGATGAATAAAGCGATGGCTATAATCAAACAAATAAATAGAACTACTTAAAAATATTTTAAGATTCAGAGTTCATAAGGAAAGGAAAAAGATATCTGCGACTATTTGCGTGGATCTCTTTGCTACGTACTCCAGTTATTAGTATGAAAATGAACCAATTTGTTTAATTTCCGCCTGCTAAACATGTTCATGAGTTTAGTAGACTGGTTGTGTTGTTGTAAAAATACACAAACTTTGACTTTTCAAAAGATGAAATGCACTTTGCACTTTTGAATCAATGTTTTTGGAGATTACTCCCTCCGTCCCACAAATAAGTGAACGTTTTTGACTTCTACACTCTATGTTTGACCATTTGTCTTATTTAAATTTTTTTTATAAATAATAAAATAAATAAATCATTATGAAAATATCTCTAATGATTGAATAAGTCGTAACAAAATAAATAATATTTATTAAAAAATTTTAAATAAGACGAACGGTCAAACAAGAAGTGTAGAAGTCAAAAACGTACACTTATTTGTGGGACGGAGGGAGTATATTCGAAGTGTTCGAGAACGGACGGACGGAGTAGCTGTGATTTTATCTCAAAAAATCAAAGGAAAGAGGAAATACTACTCCAGATTTGCGAGTGGGGTCGGACGTCGGAGTGGATGAGGTGAGAATGTCAATGATTGGGGAAGGTGGGCGCTGTCGGGGCCGCGCGGGGCAGGCAGGCGCGCGTGGGGGCTTCCTTGGTGCGGTCCGACGTGGCGCGCGGCGGGGCCGACGAGGCGGACGCGTCCACGTGACCCCGGCCCTGGTCTCCCTCCCGCTTTCCCGTCCGGATCCACGTGACGCTGTCTGCCGCCCCGGCCTTGTAGGTGTACACGTACAGTACGTACTGGACATTAGCACGGGCTCCGGCTCCGGCTGGCTGTTCCCACTTGTTGCTTGCGGCTCGAGCTCAGTAACGCCCGGCTCAGGCTCACCTCGCACGCATGGCTCGTACTACGTACTGTATGACGGTATGAGTACCTCATGGCAGGTCAGCAGGCAGGACCGCCGCAGGCTGCACGCATGGGATGGTTCCTCTTTCTTTTTTTTTATTTGTGTCGAAGATAAAAGCGAAAGTATACTCCACCTACGGTCCTACTACCAGCTGAGCGAGCAATCAATCATCGAACGTGGGCCGTGCCTCGACCTCGACCTAATCATGAACTCATTCCTGGTTCATGATTGAGTCGATGATGACGACGACAGCAAACAGGGGTAACAGGCCATATACGGCCAGTACAGTGTAAAAAAAGGAAAAGGAGGCACGGCCGAGTACTCGAGTCCCCTCCGCCCTCCGGCATCGCATCACACCACTCACCGCTGCACATCGACGTCGGCCATCGAGCAGTGCGGGTGGGGGTGGGGGGTGGGGCAGGGCAGCTGCAGCGCCGGGCGGCGCAGACAATCAGGGAGGGATGCTGGTGCCGGTTGCGCGCGAGGGGACAGCGCGATCGCTCACGAGGCCGCGCGGCGTCGGCATGCGTCCGGGGCTCCGGGCACGCTTTATAACGCAATCACGCATGTGCCGTGCGTCCCTATTCGCATTCATGTCACTGCGCCCAACAGCAGCACTCACTTCCGTGACAGCACCATTCACTGGCCTTGTTTAGGTGCTGGATTCGGGCACCCTGAATTACTGTAGCAACACTGTTGGGCACTGTAGCATTGTTTCTGTTTTGTAATACTTGTCCCAATATTAATTAATTAGGCTCAAAATATTCGTCTCGTAAAGTACAACAAAACTGTGTAATTAGGTTTTGATTTCATCTACATTTAGTACTCCATACATGTGCCGACATTTCGATGTGACGGAGAATCTTCTTTTTGCATAGTAAAAATTTAGGAAAAAGTTGGGAACTAAAAGGCCACTGCTGAGCAAAATTCGCCACGTCTCTTTGGTTTTTTTCTCCAGTCAATTTTCGGGGCCTGATCTCTCTGCAAGTGCAAGTGCTATGCTACTGTACGTGTACTCTACTGCTCCGTCCCTTTTCGTTGGTCGCCCGGGAAGCGTGTTTGTGAGGGAAACACGGTTTTTTAGAGACAAACATTTAGGGACGGAGGGTGTAGGTGGTTATTGGTAAAGGTCATCAGCCGTGATCACTGGTCAGCATGAGCTGGCTGAGACGACCAACAGCCTGTTCGTTTCGCTGGTTTATTGTGCTGAAAGTACTGTTCGCTGGTTTGTTGTGAGAGAAAAACACTGTTGGATAGCTGCTGATTGTGCTGATAAGTCTAAACGAACAGGGCGCTGCAGCCTCCAAGTAAAAAATGGCAAGAAAATCCAATTACAACTGCTTCTGTGGAGAGAAGCACTCGACGGCGCACCGAAGTCAAAAGTTTCCAGATACTCGTACGAAGTGCAGTTTGCAACGTTCCAGCCTCCAAGGAAGGAGCCGATCGAGATAAGGTGAGGTCGGTCTCCTGTAGACGTGTACCCCAGCCGTGTGGGCAGTGCCAGTCCGCACTCTAGACAACTTGAAACCACCATTAAAACTAGAAGAAATTAAGGCCATATTTGATTATTTGACTTGTTTCCTACGATCGGCTTTCATCAGAAAGAAAAAGTCCAGAGAATGCACGGTAGATAATATCTTTGACCAGATTTATTGTCTAATAGTAGAACATTTGGCATGCAGGAGCAAAGACTGAGTTTCTTCTCCGTCTGTTTCTTTCATGCATGTGGAGGAAGGACGAGGAGCAACAGTAGCCACAGCATCGCCCAGCAGCGCCGATGACCCGGTTGCAACGATGCCCGGCCTCGTACGGTTTCGGAGCAGCCGCGCGCATGCGCGTCGCGGGAGCGGGACTGCGGGAGCAGCTCCAACAGGACTCGAAAGGAACCACGGATCGCCATCGCGAAGGCATCGCTGATCCATCCATCCATCCGGAGCCGGGGGGACAAGTCAAAAGAGGCGCCAGAGGGCCACCGCTACGTGCCTGGATCCCCACGGGCACGGCGAGGCTCAGCTGATGATTGGGCTGCGCCGGCGAGGGTGACGCGCCTGCCAACACCTCGTCATCACTATCTTGACCTTTCTTTCCTCCCCACCACCCCCCACAAAGTATCCCCGGTGTGCGTCCTCTTTAAAAGCAAGACCCTCCCCTTCCTCCTCACTGCCACACCGAGCTCTGTCGATTATATTCATCCACCATTTCGTCGAGAAGGAAACCAAGTTCAAAGTGACTGACAACTCATCAATGGAGATGGCGGTTAATGCGAGAGACGAGGAGCAGTACGGGAAGAACGACAACCATCTCGGGCTTGGGCTAAGCCTCAGCCTCGGCATCGCCACCGCGGCTCCGGTCGAGGTCGAGCCGCCGCCAGCGCCACCGCGGCAGCAGCAGCAGCAGCGAGCTATCAGCGTCGAGCCCATCTCCTCCCTCCTCCCCGCGCCGCAGTGGTGGAACGGCCCCGCCGGTCTCTTCTTCTCTCCCTCCTCCGGTGAGTAGACGCCGCATGCATGACGCATCATGATGCATGTTTTCTATAGGGACACCGCCGTTCCTCGAGTGATGTTCTGGTCCTGACAGATACTGCGCGCATGCATGCAGGGATGATGGATCCATCTCTGGAGAGGAAGCATCAGCATCAGCCGCAGCCGCCGTCCACGTGCCACAGCCACGAGATGCCGTTCCTGCGGCTGCGGGGGATCGACGTGAACCGGGCCCCTGCCGCCGGGGAGACCGGCCGGAGGGGCAGCTGCAGCGAGGATGAGGAGCCCGGCGCGTCGTCGCCAAACAGCACGCTCTCCAGCCTCAGCGGGAAGCGCGCCGCGCCGGCGAGGAGCAGCGGAGAAGTGGATCGAGAGGCCGACCACACCCCGAGAGCTGGAGGCGGCGGCAGCGACGACGAGGACTCCGGCGCCGGCGGTGGGTCGCGCAAGAAGCTCCGCCTCTCCAAGGACCAGGCCGCCGTCCTCGAGGACAGCTTCAAGGAGCACAACACCCTCAACCCCGTACGTGTATAATCAGTTAATCACTCGAGGAGTATATATCCAAAAAAAAACATCGATCACCTTCAGACTCGAGGAAATCTAATAACTAACCGTTTCTTTTTCTGTCTTGCATGATCAGAAGCAGAAGGCGGCGCTGGCGAAGCAGCTGAACCTGAAGCCACGTCAGGTCGAGGTGTGGTTCCAGAACCGCAGAGCCAGGTAAACAAAACAAAGCAACCCCTTGATAATTTATAATTAACCTGGTAATTTCATCTCTTTATATAATAATCATCCCATTCATTAATAATCGCTAATGATAATAATCGAATTACTGTTCATTCAGGACGAAGCTGAAGCAGACGGAGGTGGACTGCGAGTTCCTGAAGCGCTGCTGCGAGACGCTGACGGAGGAGAACCGGCGGCTGCAGCGGGAGGTGGCGGAGCTGCGCGCGCTCAAGCTCGTGGCGCCGCACCACTACGCGCGCATGCCGCCGCCCACCACGCTCACCATGTGCCCCTCCTGCGAGCGCCTCGCCTCCGCCGCGTCGGCCGACGAGGCGGTAGCGGGCCGTACCGCGCCCCCAGGGCCCTGGGGCCCTCTCCCCGTGCGGCCAGTGTTCGTCGACGGCCCGGCCCGGAGGTCATGATCGAGTCGGCAATATGGCATGAGATGGATGCGCTTGCTAATTGCTACTGCGCTAGTGCTAATTAGGGTTGGATCTCTCTTTTTTGCACTTTATTGTACCTTAGTTTTAGTTTTTATTAATCTTTGATTTTTCGCACTGTTTTCTTTGCTGAGAATAGGTAACGATGTCTTGTGTCTTGTATTCATAAGTCATAAGTGATGCAATGGTCTTCTACTTTGCATATATACGATACGATGTCAGTTGTTGATATGTGTTGCTTGTTTGTGATGCTTGTTCAGAGTGCAACCACATTGCCTAAACATGATTTTTCTGTCCTACAACCACTCTGAATAATTCCAACATGTACTTAATCATTGGATTAGTGCAATTACTCTGTTGTAAGTTTTTTTCAGAGGGATTATAAGTCAGCAGATCTTCTTTTTCCCTCTCGCTGTACCAAAGTCTGAAATTTCTGACGTTGATATTCGAGTCCGAAGACGAAACCGCCCTGCTTTTCCTCCCCGTGTTCCTATCGTTGAAGCATTCTTCACGAAGCACTAGTACTAGTAGTATGGAAAAAATAGAGGAACCCAACAAGAACGGAGGTGAAAGAAAGGTTGGCGTCATGTCATCCACCAGACCACAAGAACCGAAGAACGTGAGGGTGGGTGCCATCGCATTCCTTGTCTGTCTCTGGTCACCACGCACGCAGCACGGCAGGATTCACATGTGCCGCTGAATAAACCGGCAGCCAAGGGAGTTGCGCCGACTGAAATGGGCGGGCAGGACAGGATTTTCTGCAACTTCCGGTCAAATTCCAGCGAGCCGAGTATACTGCGGCGAAATGTCCTGTCGAACGAAGCTGACTGAAAAGAACGTATAATGAGGTCACTGAATTGAATTCCTAATTTCAAGAGGGGGAAAAAAAGATCCATGGATCTCCCTACTTACGTCGAGTCAACCTGAACCATGCACCTGCAACCTGTTAGTACTGCCTACTGACAAAACGTTTTCGTAGGAATTCATGAACTCCGCCAAAATTTGCATGATTTCGGAGAAACGGAGCGAGAGCAAGTCGAAAGCTATAGGATTCACGTGGAATTCCTACCCGCCAAACAAGTCATGGTTAATTCCACATGATGTGTAGGGGCTTTTTTGCCCCTCCAGTTTCATCAAAAAAAAATTCCACATGATGTGTTATGCAGCAAACAAAGATTTGATGATTAGTATACCCACTAGTTCCAGAATTAGCACAAGCACTGCCATTAAACTATGCCTTATACTATAGCTTAGCAGCAGTAGGTACAGGTGTGCTTGCATGATTTGGTTCCGCTCGTCAGTGAGGTTTGAGGGGGCGCAGCGCGATCTTGGTTAGATCCGGGCGTGCGTTCGTGTGCGTGCGTGACTTCTTCTCATAATTATACTAGACTCTCCAGTAGCCCCTGGTGGCCTAATCCGACACTAATCTAGCCGCTACTCGCTAACCACCATTTCCCCCCAACACCCCATGTGCGGGGGGACACTAAACTAAACGCCCCTGCACACGCGTATCCAGTCACCCGCCGCCACCATGTCCTGCTGCCGTGCTCTAACCCTAATCATTTGGCAATGCATCGTTAATCTAATGGGGGAGGAGATCGTTGTTGACCCGGCGGGGAGCCCACGCGGACGGCCTCAGCTTAACTCCGGGAGCGAAAGCTGCATGCAAAGCTGCTGACGGCCTGCAGGCCTCTGATTTCGGCTTAGAAAATGCTTAGCCCTGGGACACCTTGCTGCTGGCTTGCCCCCTCCCTTCCCTGCTTTTGTGCTCACTTTGCTGAAAACTTTTCCTAAGCTGAACGAACATCTCTAAGCTGTAGTACGTACTAACTCTGTCCGGTTAAGAATGCAATTCTAGTTCATTTTTTGATTTCCGTGTCTAATGTTTGACCGAATATATAGATAAAAGTATTAATATTTTTGACACCAAATAAATATATTATGAAAATATATCTCATAACAAATCTAATGATACTAATTTTATGTCATAATTATTTATATTTTTTTATATATAATTAGTTAAACTTGACATACTAAAACATTGCACTGTGCTAGAATTGCATTCTTTTTAGGACGGAGGGAGTACATGCAATCATGATACCTTACTGATTCAGCTGTACTACTGTGCAAGTCTCTTGTGGTCATTGTGGGTTGCCTGCACAAAGTCTCTGATTGAAAAGGGGGAAGAGTGGTGCTTACGGCTAAATGCCTAATCATCGCGCTACTGCTACGTTCTGGGACCAGCTCTGCATTTTTGATCTACTATTCGTTTCCCCCCTTGTCTTTCTCAGACTTCTTCCAGAAGAACAGACAAATCTGCATGCAGACACTGCAGAGAGACACCAAACTGGGTTGTGTGATGGTGCCACTCTGCTGTTGCTGCAGTTGTTCAGCAGTCAGCACAATCCAAAATCGTAGGTGAGATCTGGATATACACCACTCAACATTCATCGTCGGAAACAGGTTTCTCTAGCAGTAGTATTAACCGACTTGTAGAGGAAGAGCCTGTTCGCACGAGACTATCAGCCAAATCAGCCAGCCAGCCAATAGTATTTTTCTCTCACAAAAAATCAGTCAGCAGTACTTTCAACCAGACAGATCAGCCCAAGCGAACAGGCTTCTCGCATGCCGCAGGGTTTAATTTCTTGCGTGTAAATTGAGTGTGGTTCCAGTTTCTCGTCAGGGTTCTTCGGTGGTTGGTCTCGACGCACGCCTGACCACAACCAGCGTCTCTACTCCTCCATGCTATTTGGTTCAACATCAGACAAACTCGCCTAGGCTCCAGATTGCTGCCTAAACGGACATGGTCAAAATTCTAGATTGAGGGTGCTGTATGCAGGACTTTTTCCAGAGCTCTGAAAATTTGTTTGCATTCCTGAGAAGTTGAATCGCCTTATCGCCGTCTTCTCCAAAATGGCACCACTGTTTTCACCAGTATTCTGGCGTGTGCTCCTTGCATTCGGCGCATCCCCATCAACACCGGTCGATGCTCGTTTTGAAAGATTTGAATGCTCCTCATTACGCCCATTCTGTGTTTCTTGAGTCTCCTTCAGAAAAATCTAATAAGTCATGGCCTGAACCCTGTCTAGATTTGGTCCCTCCGTCTCCATCTCTCCATATACCTACGTTTCTTCTGTCTGCTATTGAACTCGTCTTGTTCCCAGCAGTCAGGATCATCCTCAGAGGAGTCGTCCGTGCTACCTCCATCTACAGAACTTTCATCTCCGTACTCGTCGGCAGAAGTGTCTTCTTGTGATCTTGTCCTCGGTTGGCAGCACAGAACTATCTTCTAGGAGCACGCCTTGCATCCCTCGGTTCTCATTCTTCTCCACATTATTCGCAGTGTTATTTTCTTGGTGGGCAGGCCTGCTATCTCTGCCAGGTTCTTCGAGTGCAGAGACGTCATTCATGAACTTCGAGAGAGCATTATTTGTGATACGCACAAAGCTTCCCTACGGCATTGCATAACACATTCTTCTACAGGCCAAAACATGTGGTAGACACAAACCCAGTATCGGTAAGAAATGATTATGCCGATTAGGGCTCGTTTGGACTCCAGTCAATCGTTATGCCAATTAGGAGTCTTTTGGATGCACGCCAATCCACCCCAATCCAACCCATGTGGATCGAGGTGGATTGGAGTGCATAAAAATTGTAGCTACAAGAAGACATATGTACCTGTGCGCTGCGCCCAGCAGAAACATTTGCTGACACAAAACTTCAAGTTTTGGGGCGCCTCCGAAGATTGCGGAATGGCGGATGCGTTTGATGCACCACTGTAGTTTATGTTATCAACAACTCTTTTTTTTTTCAAGAATACTAGTGCCCGGTCGTCCGAATAGAAACACGCGTCCAGACGCCCGCGCCTCCTCCGTCATGCATGCCCACAGAAACGTCACCTTCCGCCGCTCCTTCCTCCTTACCCCCTCCTCTCTCTCCACGAGTCTAGACGCTGCGCCTCCTCCCTGCGCCCGCCGCCGCCCCCGTACGCTCCTTCCCTTGAACCCCCTCCTCTCTCCACATGGGCAGGACTCAGGAGCAGGGACGAGGATGACTGGACGAGTGTGTCCCGTCTACATGACCTCAAGTGCGCCGCACATCTCGACCACTGGCCCCCAGCACGCCCCATCCGCTAGCCTCGGCTCGCTGCGCCCCATCTCCCGACGCCCGGTCCATGCCCCATGACTCTCTATGTCTGAAATATGAAACACTTGGATGCAACATACGTCTAAAGCATATGAAACATTTGGAATATACACTTGAAACATGTGTGTGAAACATATGCAACATCCAGATAAAACACTTGCAACTTGCAACATCCAGATAAAACACTTGCAAGTTGCAATAAGTGTTTTCATGCTTGCGTCCATGCTCGGATCTGGGAGAGAGAGGGAATAGAGGTCGCGTCGATGATGCCGTCGCCCAGATAGTATCACCCATGCTTCTTGCCTCCTCCAATCCTCATGACGACCTCTGGATCAAAGTCCCAGGAGCTCGGGTTGTAGTCATCTACATGGAGAGACCTTGCCGCCGACGTGTACTCATTGATGCGGGTGTAGATGGTCGGGTTGGTGTACACCTCGGACAGGTCCTCCGGGTTGTAGGAGACGTCGGACGTCGCCTTGCCCTTGTGGGCCATAGCATATGCCATGAACGTGGTGCACTCCTCTCCCGCATGTGACGCCGACTGCGAGAAAGACAGTAAGATGATTAGAAATCAGGCAGAATTGAGCATTAGAATAGAGAAATGAATTCAAGTACCCATGCTTGTCCGTATACGGCGAGGCTGCGGCTGTCTTGATGGTGCGGTACACTTGGCATCAGCAATCGCCGCTCCCGGGCAACGTTGTGCGCTTCGGCCCACTCGGGGCCGCACCACCTATCCACCATCATCTCCCAGCACTCGGGATACATGGCGCACCACCAGGGACACATCTGCACGTCATCAAGTATTTGACATATAAGAGGAACAAATTAAGACTACTTAATCTAAAAAAGAATAAATATTAATGTTCTTTATCTACCTACATGTACAGGTCCCAGCGTCATGCTTCTTGCTTGCGGCTTCTTAACATCCTCTCCAAGGATCGACCTGTGGTAAGTGATGATGGCCTGGACGCGTGCCTCATAATGGATGTCCACGATGACCTTTTTGCAGGCTTTGGTAAGCACCACCTCCGCCCCTGACCTCAAATCCCTCCTCGCATCTAAAATAAAGCTGCATACAGACACGATGTATCCATTCATTATTTCAAGAAAAGTCCAATGAATGCGATGTACTGACCAATATGGTGCGATGAAGACTTACCCAAAAGTCCCGCTTCACCCGCACCGCCTTGTTGTCAACCTCCACGTCAGGGGCGTTGGCGTAGTGGTCAAAGGTGTAGGTCGGCTCCGTTTTCCTGGCGTACTCAACCAGGCCAAGGAAGTGGGTCTTGCAGAGAAGACCTAGGATGCTATTGACATGACGTGCGAGACCACCACCCGACACAACCATCCAGTTCCTGCATAAGTGATTAAGAAAAAAAATATTAGTTTCTACTTCAATTTTCAACATATCATATGAAGAAGTATTGATAACATCTTAAGTTACTTACTTTTGCCCTTCGGGACGAATCACCGGGCGTTGATGAGTCGGCGGAGGAGGGAGGCTCACGGGACCTCACAAGTAGACACTCGACGAACTAGAGGAAGCAGAACCCGTACGTACTGCCTCCTCTTCATCGTCCTCGTCCCCACCGTCCCTCCTCGTCCGTCTGCTGAGTCTGCTCCTCCTCATCCCCGTCCCGTCCCCGTCCCCGGCCAACACCTCCTCCTCCACCTTGTCCTCCACCGACGTGGGAGGACGAGCCTGCCTCCTGCTGCTCCTCCTCCTCTTCCTGTCCGATGGCTCCTCTTTTGCAGCCGACGTAGGGCGTATCCTTCGGTAAATCGAGAACACGTTCCTCTGACGGTTGCCCACCATCTTTGTTCAATCAACTGTAATTGGAAAGAATAAACAAGAGCTAATTAGAAATTAAAAAGAATAAACAAGAAGTAATTAGAAATAGATGCAAAATAAACAAAACATAATTACAAAATAACATAATATTACATGTATTAGAAATAATATGAATGATCGGGATTAGCTGGATCATAAGTCTCATCATCACTATCAACCATGTCAAAATAATCAACACTATCTGAAGGAGGAATGCTGTCATCATTATCATTGCCTAAACGTAATCGCTCAAGCATTTGTAAGTCCTTCACATTTTGCACGTCATCTCCATCGTCCTCGTCATCAACCCAATCATTGTCTACATCCATTCCTATCGCTTCGGTTAAGTCTATCTCAAACCTCCCTTGTAGCCCCTCTTCTTGATAGAACTATCTGTCATATGTGTTTGTGTTGAAGTTATAATCTTCATCGTTTGGGACAGGTAGTTTACTGTGTGGCGATACCTTGTTCACAATAGCCCAACCCTTAAGATGCTCTTTGGTTTGGCATGCGTATGAGGTATAATAAACATGTGTGGACTGTTGAGCCACAATATGACATCATCTCCTAGATAGATGGAATCCTATTGAATTTTGACTAGCCCAAGATGAGGGATCCATCTCGTTACTCTAGGATCAAACCAATGGCATTTGAATATGACAGGACTAAGAGGTTTGCAACCGATGTCATTTGCAAATGGAAGTTTGTATATTCCTTCAATTCTTCCATAATAGTCGAGGCTATCAGTGCCGGGGGTAAAAACTCCACTATTTGTGGTTCTTCGATTGGGTCGACTCTGCTCTTAGCTTGCTGTGTGAAAGCGATATCCATTCACGTCGTAACCGGTAAATGACTTGACCCTATAGGCATAGCCGTTTGCAACATGTCTCAACTCACCACTGATAGATGCATCGGTTTGGGCCCGCAAGCTCGAGCAGGATAGATCGTTATATTATTCGAATGTACGAGCAACTTGGAAGGTCGAACTAAGTATGAGCTAAATTAGAAAGGACCTTATTTTGGAACCAAGAAATGAAATCGGGCCTCCCTAGTCATGCATCCTTTGAAAGAAGGGTATCAGCTTCCTACGGGGTAGGATCCCTTGATTGATTCCCGAAGTGATGAAGAAATTCCCTGTACCAACGTGAAACAAGGGGTTGGATGAGGAATAGTGACTGCGTATTGAAACAAGTTCGTTGAGAACTTACCCAATATACGACGCCACCTCGTCAAGGTTGTTCAACACATATAGCATGATGCAGCGCCACTCTTCATGTGTCAAGGTCTTAGTGGTCGATGCACTTGCGCTTCCGAATTGCCCTCGAAAAAGGCTGAGGTTCGATTCATTTTCGCCAGCATTGTAACGAGGGGGTGGATTATGCACGCTAGGAAGGTTCTCGGTGTAGTATTTTTCTGTGAAGTTTGACACCTCCAGAATGTATGCCTCTGCAATGGAAGCCTCAATTTTGCCTTTATTTCTATATTTTTTTTGCGAAGAGTCTTTAGACATCTCTCGATTGGATAGCACCAACGGGCCTACATGGGCCCCCTATTCATGCCTCATACGGGAGGTGCAATATCAAATGCTGCATCAGATTGAAGAAGCCAGGTGGGAAGATCTTCTCTAACTTACAGAGCAACACAGGTGCCACGTTTTCCAAGTCATCAATCACGGTCCGAGATAACTCCTTAGCACAAAGCTGGCGGAAGAAGTAGCTCAACTCTGTCAGCACTAGCCACACATGCTTAGGGACATAGCCTCAAACCATCGCCGGAAGAAGCCGCTCAATCAATATGTGGTAGTCATGACTCTTCATCCTGTTGACTCGCAGAGTAGATAAGTTCACTCCCCTCCTTAGATTCACTGCATACCCATCAGGGAACATTAGCATCTACATCCATTCAAGTACTTCCCTCTTATGTTTCCTGTCCAAGACGAAATCGGCCTTAGGCCTTTTCCATGTCTTGCCGCCTATAGGAGGCTGCATCTCTTGCTTTGGTCTATCACATAACGTTGCCAAGTCCACTCTAGCCTTAGGGTTGTCCTTTGACATTTCAATTTCCATGATGGTTCCCCAAAGTGCCTCGGTGATATTCTTTTTAGTGTGCATTACATCAATGTTATGTGGGAGAAAGAGGTCATCAAAATAGGGGAGCCTCGTCAAGCCCGACTTATGAGTCCACATGTGTTCCTCACTATACCCCACAAAACCACCACCTTCTTGATTGGCCACGAGAGCATCTATCTGAGCATGAACCTCGGCACCGGTCTTCATCTGCGGTGGAGGGTCTTTCACTACGACACCTTTCGTAAACTTCTTGATGTTTTGTCTGAATGGATGGTCAAGAGGGAGGAATTGATGATGTTTGTCGAATGACGAATACTTGCCACCCTTCTGCAACCAAATGAACCTCAGACGTTCCTTGCATATTAGGCATGGGAACTTCCCGTGAACACACCAGCCGTAGAATATCCTATAGGCCAGGAAGTCATGCAGTGAGTAGTGGTACCAAACATGCATTTTGAAGCTTGTCTTTGTAGCTCGGTCGTATGTCCATACGCCTTCCTCCCAAGCACTGACCAATTCATCAATCATAGGCTCCATGTACACACCCATATCACTCCCCGGGTGTCTAGGAATTATCAATGACAAGAATATGTTTTGTCTTTGAAAGCATACGCTAGGGGGGAGATTGAGGGGGATAACGAACACGGGCCAACATGTGTATGGGGCAACCATCAATCCATAAGGATTGAACCCATCTGTTGCTATCGCAACACGTACATTACGAGCCTCATCTGCTTTCTCACGACGAATGCCATCAAAGCGGGTCCATGCTTCACCATCGGATGGATGTACCAGTTTGTCAACATTGTATCGTTTCCCCTTTTTGTGCCATGTCATCTGTTTCGTGGATTCCTCGGTCATGTATAGCCGTTGGATCCTCGGTATGAACGGGAGGTGCTGTAGGATCTTCACGGGGATCGTAAGATGCCTCTTCTGGCCATCACCAGAGTCTACCTCCAGGTACCTGGAGGATTTACACTTTGTATAGTAATTTGCATCCTTGTGTTCTTTCCTAAATAGGACGCACCCCTTCAGACAAACATGTATCTGATCATACGACATCTTGAGTGCATAAAGGAGTTTCTATGACTCGTACATGCTCTTTGGCAGAATGTGGCCATCCGAAAGCAGGCTGCCAATCATGGTCAACATACCATCGAAGTGTTCTCGACTCATTCTACACTCGGACTTGAACCCCATTAAGCGTCCAATGGCATCTAGTTGAGAAACCGATGTCCGATCGTGAAGGGGTTTATGTGCTGAAGACATCATGTCGTAGAATGCCTTTGCGGTTGGCTCCATCTCCTCCTTCGTACGTCCTTCACCGTACTGTCCTTCGTGTCAGTCATCTAACATGTCTGCTACCCTGACACCAGCATCAAAATCCTCGACGCGGGGTCTCACCACCTTCTCTCTCAAACGATGGGCTTCACCATGGTAGACCCACCGAGTATAGTCCGGCGTAAATCCATTCTTCAAAAGATGTTTACCCATGTCCACCTTGTTTTTCCTTTTTCTGTTTGCATATCTCTTGCAGGGGCACAAAACTAGAATCGCTCCTTTAGCAGACTCGCCAAATGCTAGCTCCAAGAAATCATTGGTCTTCATCATCCATTCAGTGGTGAAATCACTCTGACTTGAGCGGCCCGTGTACATTCACTCACGGTCATCCATCCTCAACATATATACCAGCGAGCAAAGTAACCATCAATTGCATCTACATAGCATTTCTACTGTCTAATAGGTGAGGATAGGTCCTAATCCCATCCGTGGATATGTAGATGATGTTAGTTTCCATGGTCTACTCCTATCTGAGACATAATTTTGGTAGCACCTCCCCGCTGTTCTCTCGATACACGTCCCGGCGGGGAGAGTGTGTATCCAGAGAACAACAGGGAGGTGATGCCAAAACCCTGTCTCGAATCAGAGCAGACCAAGGAAACTAACCCATCTACGCATCCGCGGGCTGTCCAAAATGCATGGACAATCCAAAACAGATATAGTCGTAGATATGCAATGATCTACATATCTCCAATCGTATCTCTTTCGAACGGGAGACGCCTAACTGGGTTACGTGACCTACGACCATGGGACAGAAAGAGAGGTTATACTGAGGGTGGTGGTGGAGTCAGGCTAGCGGAGTCGTGTCGAGTCGGTGCAGTGGCGAGGCGACGCGGTGCAGGCAGACCTGTAGCGACGAGGAAGACAACTGGGGTCACCGAGGTACTCCGGCTCGGCTCCAATGGGCTCTGCTCTGCAAAAAAAGAACATACGGGCTCAATTCAAAAATTTGGCAGCACCTCCCCTGCACGGTGAAGTTTCCAAAACCTGCAAGAAATTGACGGCTCGATGGCCGACAACGACATATACAACAAGTGTCACTAAACCACCGCCACCACCAAACCACCGCCACCGCCACCACCACCCTAACTACCTAACTAACTAAACCCTAAACCCACCACCACCACCACTCTAACTACCTAAGTAAACCCTAAATCCAAACTAGCTAACATACCTTGGGGAGATGGCGACGGTCGACTGCGGGAGGCTGGGTGACGCTCCTCCTCAAGAACCGGTGGCCGACGGCGGTAGACGGACGTGGGCGGGCAACGGTGACGCTCCTTCCTCCGTCTCCTTCTTCCTTCTACTTTCTCCTCCTTCTTCCTCCTCCTTCCTCCTTCCTCCTTTTCCTTCTCCTTCTCCTTCCTCCTTCTTCTTCGTCCTCCTTCGTGGCCGAGGCGCGGGGGTGGCGGTGCGGCCACGGCAGCGCACGGGCGCCAGCGGCGGGTGCGTGCGTGTGTGTGTGCATGTGGGCTGGTGTGTGGTGTTAAGTCATTTTGACTTGCTTTGTCGAGTGCCCGCGATCTGGCACTCAGCAAATTTTTTTTTTTTGTTTTCCAGCCTACGGTTTACGTTTAAATTTTTTTTGCTCTTTGGGAAGTGCCAGATCACGACATTCGGTAAAGATTTTTTGTTTTCTCTGGTCCACGGTTTACGTTTAAACAAAAAAAAATTGCTCTTTGCTGAGTGCCGGATCGCGGCACTCGCAAAGATTTTTTTTTCCAGTCTACGGTTTACGTCTTAAAAAAATTTGCTCTTTGCCGAGTGCCAGATCGTGGCCCTCGGCAAAGATTTTTTTGTTTTCCAGGACTATGCCCACGTTTAAAAAAAAAAGAAAAATCCTCTTTGCCGAGTGCAGAACCAGTCACTCGGCAAAGACATGCCTTTGCCTAGTGCCATTTTCTGGCACTCGGCAATGATTTTTTTTGCTCCCAACTTTTTATTTAGTCCTCCTACACTGCCTGGAACTACTTGTTCAAGTTTAGTATATTTCTTAGACTTTTTACTATATTTCTTCAATTTATTTCATTTACTTGATTTTTTTTGAATAAGTCAAATTTGAACTACTGGTCATTCAGATATCAAAAAAATGGATGAAAAGATGATATTCTTGTTATTGAGTGTAATTTTAGGCCGCATCCAGGGACATGCCATAAATTTTGAACATGTTGTTCATGAAACATGACCACAAACTTGTGGGTGAATTGTTTTTAAAATGTATAAAATGCAAACGCCATTTGAAAATCATGAAACTTGTCGAGATGTCACGATAGCATATGTGGACACTGTGATAAAAAAATTGAGAAGGTTTCACACATGTGAACACATAGATGCTTATAAACCAAGAAACCATATCGCATGTGATATGTGATCACATGTGAAGATGTCTGGTTTGTAAGCATCGTATGTGTCAACGTGCGCGAAACCTTCTCAAATTTTTATCACAGCTTCCACATGTGGTAACATGACATCTCGACAAGTTTCGTGATTTTCAGACTTCGTTTGTATTTTATATAATTTAAAAATCATTCATCCGCAAGTTGGTGGCCGTGTTCCATGAACAAGATGTTTGAAATTTCGGTCCGTTCCTGGATACGGCCTCACACAACACTAAATAACATGAATACCATTTTTTCAATCACTAGATTTCATTATCCGATGCACGTGCAGTTCAAATTTGCATTTTCTAAAAGAATTCAATGAAATAAAATAAATTAAAAAATATATCAAAAAGCCATAAAATTACACCAATTTTGAACATGTAGTTGCTGGTACTGTAGGAGGCCTATAGAAAATTTTTGGGTGCAAAAAGAAAGAAAAATAAAAATCATTGCCGAGTGCCGTGAGCCTGGCACTTGGCAATGAAGGTCTTTGCTGAGAGCCAGGTTCATGGCACTCGACAAAGAAATAGAAAAAAAAGAAAAATTTCTTTGCCGAGTGCCTAGCGGTTGGCACTCGGCAAAGAGTGACTTGCCGAGTGCCTGTCTGGCACTATGTAAAGCCACCTTTGCCGAGTGCTTTTCTTTGCCGAGCGCAGCACTCGGCAAAGAGCGGCTTTACCGAGTGCCCGATATTTAGCACTTGGCAAACCTCTTTGCACTTGGCAAAGAGGCCGTGTCCGGTAGTGCACGGCGGGTCCACACACTCTAGAACGCCGTGGCGGGCGAGAGGCGTGGTGGAAAGGGAGGAAGATGGGTTGCTGCGCTCTGGCGCGGTGGAGATGCCGCTCGGTGGAGAGGAGGCGCGGTCGCCGAGGCGGCGTGGTGGAGCGTGGTAGCCGAGGCAACGCGCGGAGCGTGGTCGCGGTGTCGCGGAGACCTGTTGCGGCACTGCGGTGAGGTGAGTTTTTATAGAACCGTTGGAGGTGAGTGGATGAGCACGTAAAAGGACAGTCGTTGGGCTGGCGCGGGCAGCCCACCATCTAGAGCGTCCGGCGCGGACAGACACCCAATTTGAAGAATTACCGCTTTTTTCAACTGGTTGTAATATTTGAAGCAGACAGAGAGGAGGGTCATGAGCTCATAACAGATAGAAAAGTCAGTCATTCCAATAAAAAATCATAGCCATTTCTGAGGAGCAGTGATACAGAAAAACTCACCAAGCATTTTCCAAACGAGCCATTTTTCTTTGTGTCCATCTCAAGGACTTTGTCGACAAGCTTCTTGCTCGTTCCATGCAGAAATCCGTGGTGTTCCATCGGGAAATTCCCATGTCACCAGTATCAAGCGAATGCTCTAAGGGTGTGTTTAGTTTTCTATTTCACCTAAAAAATTTAGGTTTTAGCTTATCATTTTACAGAATGGAACTAAACACCATGCAAAATTTTTAACAAAATGGTATCCATTCTCCATTTTGGATTTTGGCCTCAAGAGGCAAAAAAAAAAGGTCAAAAAGCCAAAATGCCCTCACCCATCCCATGAAAAATTTGGTATTTTAGATGAAACTAAACACACCCTAAATGCAGAACCTACAGAAAAATGGTAAAACTAAGTCAGAGAGGAGAAACGGCAAATGCTGGTTCCCCCCGTATAATTCTTGCAGAAGAGTGCTCACCACGAGATAGAAAAGGCAGCCCGTCACACTGTTCTTTCTGCCTTTTCATCTAACAGACTTCCTTAGCTGCTCCACAACAAAATCGCACTAGTTCAGGTCACTGATCGACCCGGTGTCAAACAACGCTGGGAAGCACTGGGGGCTAATTCTTACACTAGTCGTCCAGCAGAGGAAGCTTGAAATCACAAGCACCATGAAAGTCCGGATGAAATGATCGTCTGTGCACAATCTGCCATGGTGCAAAGTGTCGAAATGTGGTGCAGGGTCGAAAACTCGAAATGTGAAGTGCCCATTTTTATCACCTTGTAGGCCTGTGCATTCGAATTGCTCGCTGCCCCTGATTTCCCGGGCTTATATTTCCTTCTGAGACCAGCTCGGCCCATCTTTCACCCCCAGTTTATCTTCTGATGGTAGCAACAAGTAACCACGGAATCTTCCTGGTCCCACTTCCAATTGAGCCCGCGCGAATTCCGTCCGACAGGCCCACTCTAGGCTCATTTTGGTCTTAATAACTCGTTAATTACGGCCCAAGCGCAGACTAATGCTGCAGACGCGTAACCTCAGCTTTCTCACCAAAATAAATGGATCTGTCTAGATCTCTGTCCTCTATGATCACTCAAGCAATTTGAGGAGCCTGCCCCGCGACGCCACTATTCACGCGCGAGACTTCACGCGCCCGATCCCCGGTACGGCTCATGCTCGCCAGGCCCCGTCGCTCCCTGCCGCGATCGCGCCGGTGCTTGGTCAACGCGCACAACGAGCTGACGTGGCTGCGTAACTCCTAGCGCCGCCGACCGGCAACCCCAGATTCGCCGTGTCATGTTGCACCGTCGGCCGGCCGGAATAGGCAACGCGCCGATGCACCAGGGCGGCGGCCCTGTTCGCTTCGCTAAAAAGACAAGTTAAAAAATACTGTTCGCTGATTTTATATGAGAGAAAATACTGTTTTTTTATAGAAAAAGTATAACCGATAAGATAAGTGAATAGGGCTGAAGCCTCGTGACGCTGACCCGCCGAGGAAGACGTTTAACTGCATCCCCGCGGCACCCCGAAGAACGACGGTGAGGCCAAGCTGACGGCCATGGCGAACTGCTGTGGCGTTGGACCGGCGATGCTGTGTTTGGTTCTAGACCCAGCGAGGGGAGACGTAGAAAGGTGTTTCTGGCCTGTATCTTGCACATCCTACGTGTTTCCTTTCTTTGGTGATAGAATATGAATATCCTTGCTGTGGTGATGAATTGCTGACTTCTAGCAAGTTTGGTTGATTTCCATCCTCAATGAGAAAAACCTGTATTTTGAGGGATTTGAGAGCTCCAGCAAATCCCCATTCTAAAATCCATCCTCCAACCCCTCAAAGATGAGGTAAACCTCCCTCCCCCCAATACCTGATATTTTTTGGCGCGAGCTCTAGCTGCCGGCACCAAGGAAGGGGAAGGGGACGACGATGATGGCCGCGGGCGGGGAAGAAGGCACCCACTTGCTGCAGCTTCTCGTGCCTGACCGCAGGCCGCCACGACCGCGCCTGTGCCTGCGCCACGCTCCCCCTCCACGTGGACGTCATCACCCGCCTCTCGATAGCAGTTGCTTCACCACCGCAGGCGCCATGGCTGGGGACAGGGAAGAAGGCACCCAACTTCTCGTGCCGCCTACCATGGCTCCTGGCGCCTCCACTCCCCTCGTCTGGAGGAGCGGGATGGGAAGAGGAGCGATGGAGGAGTGATCTGGAGGAGCGGAATGGGAAGAGAACAGCGGAGGAGTGGAGGCTGCGAGTCGTGGCGGTGGGACGAGTCGCGGCGGTGGAGTCATAGATGCAGATCGGAGCGGGGAGGGAGAGAGAAAGAAGCGGGTGGGAAGGAGAAAAAAGTAGTACTGAATGACATATGGACCCATACACTAGACAAAGATATTGGCGATGAAATTTTCTGCTTCTGCTGGAGATGAGGCTTTTCAAAATCCTTAAAGGGGTCTGTAGCTCCCCCAATAACTAGTTTTGGGGATGAGTTTTTTCTCCTACTGCTGGAGATGCTTTAAGGTCGAATGTTGCCATTTTGCTGCTATCCTGGTAGGATGTTCCCTGGATTAGGCATATCAAATAGCAAGTTGATTACTTTGTTTTCTTGATTCCTGAGAGTAAATCTAATGTTACAGTGTATGCATACGCCTATATGATTCAAAGCCTCGTTAAAGCCAAGATGGATTTTCTAATGCAGCTGCTATGAAAAAGGAATTCTAATGCAGCTAATCTTAAGCTATATATATTTTTTATTTCATGATGGCTATGGAACGTGAGCATATGAGGGATTGCAGCCCTGCTGCTATCTGAAAAATGGGAAATTTAGATAAGGTAACTACTAACATTGATACATTCGGAAAAGGGAGAGCATTTCAGAAAAGGAAGAACAATATAGCACGTGACTATATTATTGTGCCTCTTGCATATGGATCTTGGGAAATACTTATTGCAGTTTATAATATAAGAAAAATTGGGGGTGTCCTAAATCATTGCACGTTGACTTCTGATGATGTTATAAATCAAACTTATTTTCTATTTTCTATCGGTTTGTGTGTGCAGCAGAGGACGAGGCTCAAGTTTTGTCCGTGTCATCTACGGATAAACTAGATAGAACACCTGCTAGAAGAAGATACGGATATGGCGGCTATGCATCTTTCGGAGGCCAGTCTGTAAGCTCTTTTGGTAGCCAAGCTTCCGGAATATGCCGATGTCCTGCGTTCAACTGTCAACCAAGCAAGTAACAGTCTTTCTTTGATTTATGTGGATTATTATGCCAAATCTATTTTGTTTCCCATTTTCTTCAGTATTATTGAATCCTTTTGATAGTTGGATTTGTTTGTTTCCCAATATGAAATCCTTGTAATGGTCAAGTCTTAATAGATTTATATTTTGGTTGTTTTAATTTGCATGTTTGAATGCCGCCCTAGCGCTAGCATGGGCATGCTACTAGTCACACAAATGTAACCAAAAACACAATATGAGAGATTGAGGCGCTATGGTCAAACGAGTACTCCTAAAGGACGAATCACTCAAAAATAATAGAAATAGAATTGGAGTGTAACAGGACTTAAATTAAAATCACAAAGATTATGCAACACCTCCGTCCAACTTCATGCAACACAAACTACAATAGTTAAAGCACGTAAGATCAAGTAATTCTATGAAAATTCTCAATTGAGTCAAAAGAAATCAAAGCATAAAGATTACACAAAAATAATGAGCAAATATTGAAATCAAAACCATGAGAAATTGGACTCAAAACAAATGATAAAAATTTTGAAACAAATAATGCAATACCTAGGAAACACACCTAATTAATAATGAGCCAACAATGACCCTAATAAACTTTTTCAATTAGTATTAGATACATTAGTAATACCTAGCAAACGCACCTGATTACAAACTGTAAGAATAATTGAAGTCTAGTATTAGACACATCAATAATGCCTATGAACTACACTTGATTGACCACTGTAAGTGTAGTTGAACTCTAGTGTGAGTACAAAATTAATTCTAGTCACATGATACTAAATTTGTAAGCGCATTATCATGAGTGGCCATACCTTCTTACTCTAAGTGTATTAATACAAAATCACTATTATTAGTGACAAGCTGATTATATTGAGAAATAGACAAAAAAAACAATGGGTAACAAATGGGGTCTCATAAAACCATACAAAAATAAAGCTTGCATTACCCTAAGTACCAACAAATATAGGAAAGTACCAACAATCGTAGCAAATTAACCAATATAAGTATCATACCAAAATGGATAGGAGACATTATGTCAGCAAAGAAGAGTGGGACAATTGAGATGATGAAGCTGTAGAGCTCATCAGATTTGAAAGCGAGAGCCTCCAAACAACCGAGGGAGAAGAACATTTGGAACCAATATATCACACCAAACTATGGAAAAGATAAAGAATATAACAAATGAACAAATAATCAAAGCATGAAAAATTAAGATCAAAAGAAATAAGAAAAAACAAAAAAATTTCTATAGTTTAAAAAATAAAAAAGATTCTGAGGCCATTTCCTCTAACAAAAAAATCAAAATAAAGAAATTCCAAAAATAGAATTTTTTATGGATTGCAAATACCAATTTTTTTTTGAGGATAGCGTGTGAACCAAACATACCAAATTTCAAAAATGGAAAACAAAAAAAAAACAGAAATTTTCTATGGAATGCAAAAACCAGAAAGATTATGAGAGGTTTTGAGGGCATTGCCTCAATAAAAAATACAACATAGCAATCATAGTCCTTTCAAAATATTAGCCAAACATGAGGCTAATAAACTTTTTGCACTTAGTACTAGTTACATCAATGATACCTAGGAATTACACATGATTGACCACTTTAAGTGTAGTTGAACTCTAGTGTAAGTACAAAATTAATCCATAGTAACATGATAGTAAACTAATTAAGTGCATTTATCGGGTGGGGCCTCTTGACATTAGATATGGCAAACAGATACATCTGCAAGCGCACGAATATCAATGTAGCTTTCACCTTAAGTATTTCAAGGTACCAAATTTCCACGGAGAACGCGAAGTGGACTAGTTAAGAACTAAGAAGTGGACTAGTTAAGAACTAAGACTATCCAAGGGTAAAAGTAATAGGTAGAGAGGATATATGTGGTTTCTATGAACTAATACAAGACTAAAGAAGACTATGGTTATTTACTTCGGGGCATAGCCTGCCTTGCAACCTAGGAGAGATGACTAGACAAGGTCTACCACGAGCCCTATGATTTGATAACTAGACCTGTCGTGGTGGAATACAGAGGATGGACAAGGCTGTCACCACCTGCCACCTACCACAATCTATCCGGAGGCCTAGCCGTAAACACAGGTAAGCTATAGCTTAAGCATCATGCTTAATCTATAAACTTACTACTCTAATCCTATGTACGATGGGAACTCTAACCAAGCTATGAAACCAGTAAATACAATAATATAAATAATACTTACGTAATGCAAAAGAGCAGAGTTATCACAGAAGATGCTAGACTTCACTTGAAGAAGAGCTTCATCCACCGAAGCACAAGTGGAGAGGATGTCGATAGCCCTGGCTCCTCCCCAAGCTTCACCTCACTCTCTCTCTATCTTCTACTTCTAAGTAGTAGAGCTATAGAGTTTCACCTAGCTACTACTCACACTTGGAGTGATGGAATGAAATGGTGCGTGTTACAAGTGAGGGAGAGGGGTCCTATTTATAGCTTGAGGTGGAGTAGGGGCTACTCCATTGCCACATCAGCGATCCGTGTGATCATCCTTCTCCACCCTTGGATGCAACTGACCTTGAACCGCCATAAATGGACGCACCACATTGCTCCACTTGTGCTAGTGTGCATGTTGTCCAAAGTTGAGGCAGTTTGGTGAAAGTGGGCCTTTGCCGGCGCCCTTGGGCCGCCGCCCGACGCCCCCTACCGTCCGTCTTGAGTCAGTGCACTTCATCTACAGTCCTCCAGTGAATGGGTATGAAGTTTGGTGCAAATCGGAATTTGCTTCCTCCGGATATGGACACATATTTGCTTATGTTGCATTGTGCCACTTTGTCCGGGCTTTTCTGAACCCCCATGTGATCCAATGTGGTGAACAAGGCTTCCCTTGGGCTCTTGGGTGAGTGTAGAGGCCCTAGACCAAGTTTGGTGGCCATTGGACACAAGTCCTGGGCCGGCCGTCCTCCATCCACATCGCCCGACGCTCCCCTATGCCCAAGTCCAACCCGGCACGTCGTGCGATCTTTTGGAAGGCATAACTTTATCGTCCAGACTACGAATTGGGTGAACCAAAACTCGATTTCATGTATCTCGATGAGCTCTTCGACATGGTGTAGTAAAAATGAGCATTTGATAAAAGTGTTTTTGCATGTATATGGCCTTCTTGCTCCTACACTCACATAGTCATCACAACTTGTGGAAATAGTTAGAAATAAGCCCTATGACTATGGTTTATGTCATTTATATGACCAAATTAGGCATGGTTGATGGTCTAAAATGAGGTATTAAGGACCATCAACATGGCCATTCTTTCTTACTAGATACAGATTTTTTTGCTACATTTAAAAAGAAGAAACTAATATCAGAAACACCATACAGATAATCCAAAATGGAAAACTAGAAATCGAATAAACCAGAATGACAGTTGAACAGATACAACAAAATATAAGCTTTATACCATCTTTAGTCCTTGTCTAGTTGGAGACAAACAGTTGGCCATAAGAAAAGACTAATACTTCTAAGAAGTACTAGATGTAGAAAATATATATTCCACAAAAAATGATAGAAATCTTAATATCAGAGTCAAGCAGTACATATGAAAATAGATACACAGACACACACCATCTTTAGTCCCTTAGATGCATTTGAAGCACATTAGCAATAGAACATAGAACCAAACAATTTATAGATAGAAAATTACCTATTTCTTGTCAATGCCAACCTTTGCTTCACCCAACTGCATTTCTAGCAACTCTCTTACCAAAAAAGGGAGCCAACATTTCAAATATAGAGGAGAAGCTATATCAACAAAAGAGTAAGCAAATTGAGGTGATGAAGGAGTAGAGTAGTACCACAAATTTATAAGTTAGAATCTCCATACATAGGCAATATATCGGACTTGATGATCTGCTACAGTCTTGGTTTTCGAGACCATAGGCTAACATATATCCATACAGATGGAAAACAAGACACAGAGCACTAATATATATTACAGACCATGACAAACACAATTCACATACACACTAAAACATGAAGGTTCAAAGTTAAAAGAAAAAAGGTAGCAATTCAAATATTACAATACCATATAATTATTCTGGTTCAGACCAACAACAAACCAAACAATAGAAATAATGAAAAGTATTATAATTAAACCACTAGCCTAAATGCCAAAGCAACTGGTCCAACACAACTTCCAAAAAGCATAACTTGTAGATGTCTTCTTGAGGTTATCATGAGCACATCATACTAGACAAGGTAAAAGGCCAAAATTCCTATCAACATTAACACTCTGGTAGATGTCTTCTTGTTGAGGTAAATATTGATGTGGAGAGCATAGTAGAAAGACATTCTTTCACCTGCCACTCAAATGAGTGCCCAGCCATCATATTAGCATCTTTTTCATCAATCGCCAAAACATAGATAGTGCCATTCTTTGAATCTGAGGCAAACTTGTAGATAGGTAGAAATTTAACACCACGATTCTGCCTAACAGCACGAGCATCAAGTTTAACCTTATCAACACTGCTTAAGCCCTTAGCAGTGAGAAGGTGAGTTTGGTGTCCAACAACTAGATCCAATTGTTCAACAACAAACAATGAAACAACTTCATTGTCTAAAGTGAATGGAACAACAACATCAGGAGCTATTGAATTTTGTAGAGAAACAACCTAGACAAATAAAAAAGAATTACAAATAGAACAAAGTTAAATAGAAAAGACAAAAAGGATAAACTTAACTACAAAACCCTAACTATATACAAAAAAATGCAAACAAAATAGGTAAGCCAACTACTACTAGAGTCCTATTGCCACATCTAAATGTACACCTAGTACACAGAAGGAAATGGCCTATTTCCAGAACTCAATAGGACAAACAAGAAGCTAACCAAACTGGCAAAACTATTGTCGGTGTTTTGTAAACTAGACTAGTAAATTCATATGAATGCTGTGCTGCTCTAGGAAGACGATGGTAGCATCCAAAAGACATGAGAATTTATACTGGTTCAGGCCGGAGCCCTACGTCTAGTCTCAGAGATGATCGAGTGCATATTTCTCGCTTGAATGCTCTGAAGTTCTTACAATGGGGGTGCAAGAATGGTGGATGAGGTAGGAGACCTAAATCTAGGAGACAAGCTATCCGAAGGGAAGCTCTAGGAGCCCTTCTATGGTGTAAGAATGAGTGAATGAAAGTTGGATCCCCTAGAGGGGTGCCCTAACTGCCCTTATATAGAGTTCAGGGCTAGAGCATATACAAGGAAGAAGGTTCTCCTGATCAAAGGGTAGTGAGCCTAAGGGAGGTCTTAGTTAACTTGGCTTGCAAGCTATGCCATTTTGTGGAGCATGTCTGGGCGTGGTTGTCGTCATGGTCTTGTGGCTATGTCATGACATGGTGTGACGTGGTGCTACTATGTCGGCCGTGGCGCCACTGTAGGCATGGTGGTGATTCGTTAGCCATCCTATGTGATGTGGTCCTCATCATGGTCTTTGTCATCACCTCCTAGTTTCTGAGGGCGTCGTATAGGAGTTGGTAGCCGCCCCTAGGTCGTCGATCGCCTTGTTAGTTTGAGGGCTGAGTGCCACGATCCCAATCGTTGGGGTCATGGCTCCCGCTGGGTAGGACGACCTCTAAGTCAAGGCCTTCGTCGTGGATCCCATCTCGTGGTGGGTAGAATCATACATGCATCCTATCGATCGTATTTGGATGGTGGATCGCCGTACCAGTTGTCACCATCGTGCGATGTTGTCTTATTTGTGCGGCGTGACGTAGGGATGGCATTTGAACGGATCAAGGTGACCACTGTCCCCTCGGTCCTTGCAGTGTCAGATTGGCGTGCCCATCCTTGTTAGAACGGGCATGCCTGGCTATGCTTGACCTCTCCCCGTTCCTCCCAGGGGTCGGGACAGTGGAGAGGTTGTGCATGTCTCGTGCGTCGTGCGGCTAAGTCCACTGATGGGGTCATGACCAATCTCCGCCTTAGTGCTTGGCCTAGTTTTCTTAGATTAGCTGGGCCTCGATCGTTCGGGCCTTTACTAGTCGATTTATTGTGGGCCATAGGGCCTACTAACTAATTGGTGCCTTGAGACACCCTAGGGTTATAACCCCAACAGTAGCCCCCGAGCATTTTTGTGATCACAAAGTGATCGTGAAAGCGCTCAGATGCGTGTGCGTTTATGTATGGGTTCGTAGTCGTGGCCTGCTCGAGCTTCATCGCTCGACCCTTCGCGAGCTACTACATTCAATGCGGTCGGTGGCTGCTACATTTGTCCTTGTCAGGATGCCCTGATGATATGGTATGTGACTACTGAGTCCTACCATGTTAGTGTGCCATGTTTCAGGGTTCCTGACCTAGGCGGGGCCGAGTGGTCTCATCGACATTGTACGGCCCTGCCTTTGAGAGGGTCTTGATTTCTTTGACCTCACACGGGCTATGACCTCCCATGGTTCGCCACGTGGTGTGGGGGTCTCTGGTTGTTTGGTCGATCCTTGGCCTATAAATGGAGACCCTTCTACCGTTTGAGGCACTCGTGGTTGTGGCCCTGAGCCGTTTTCATGTGGTTAGATGTTTTAAGAGAGTGAGGAAAGGAGAGAACTTGATAGTAGAGGTGTGAAGAGGAATGTGACATTCTTGTGATGCATCCTATTGAGGGTCATCTATGTTGGCCGAAAGCCATTTGCTGCTCTTTTTCTATTAGTTGGTGCTAGAAGGAGTCCTATGAGTAGGGTAGGATGGGGTGGCATGGATATCAGAACTATAGCTTCGTGACCTCCTCACCTCTCAGGGCCCTTTGGCTAGGATGCGCGAGGTGGTCCTTGTTGTGGATAGTTCCACCATGTCGTCCTTGTCCTTGTGAGATGATGGCACTGCTGCCGTTCTCTTCCCTGTGTTCTATGCTCTAGGAGCTGTGGTGTTGGGAGGATGTTTGCGAGGTGCTTCTCTTCATCACGTTCGCTTGCAATGGCGGAGGGGAGCGTCCCACAAGCCTTCTTTTAGCATCCTAGCTTCTAGGCTTGGGTCACTACTACCCTGTTGGATTGAGGAAAGATTTGTTTATAGAATGTCACGGTGCTCGGCTAGATTTGTTTTGTATTTTAAGTTATATTTCCTGAGTTTTTTTGGCCTGGGATTGTCTTTGTAACACCCTGGTGTTACACATGCATTAGCACCTGCAAACATGAGCATAATCATTGTTATGCATCCATTATCATCGCATGAAATAATGAGTGAACCATTTCTTTGAAACATGAATGTTGCATGCACTTGTTTAGTTTGATGCTAGCTAGATCAGTGGAACATGTTAGGTTTTAAATGCAAATCACTTAGAAATAATTACCATGCAATTTGGAGCAAAGTTTGTATTCAAACTTTTGGCAAAATATGCTTTTGAAAATATTATTGAAAATGGTAAAAAAAACTCTCCATATTTAGCTTTTACTTCCCAATTCAAAACTATGCAAATTTTTTATTTGTCCCTAAAGCAAAGTTATAGAGGATTAAATTCTAAGCAACTTTTATTTTTAGGCCACTTTCAAAAGAAGTCATTTTCTTGCTCAAAATGGTATTTGAAAATTGTTATTTAAACATTTATTGAAAATAGAAATTGGAAAAATCTTTTTCTCATCTTCTGGGCCGCGCCCCTCCTTTCTCGGCCCGTGGCCAAACCGGCCCGGCCTGCCAGCGCCAGCGCCCGCGCCGCGCCCGCGTGGGTTGTTCCGACCGCGCCAGGCCACGCACGCCCGTGGGGGCCAAGCGCCGGCGAGCTCGCCGCGCGGCACTATCGGCCAGCCTTCACCCCGCCTAGCCACGCACCACCTCCCCCTCCATCCACTCTGTCCCCTGCTCCCCTCCTCACTTGCATGCCCACTCACCGCCCAATTATACGAGATTAAGTAGGAAAATCATCCAACGGAAGGACAATTCAACAAACTTAAGCCCATATAACCCGGTAGTTCGTGAAATCTCGACGGATTTCAAACCATTTCACATAACAGCCAAGATCGTACTAAGTTTAACGGTTACCATCATAAGTTACATAAATGTACGCGGCACAAAATACATCAGAGTTTAAACATAGTTATTAGAAACCAGGTTCGAATAAAAGTAGCGGAAGCGGTAGTTCAAATTACGCACACACACAACATTTTGAAATAAAGTGCCAGCTTGTGACCATCTCCAGCAAAAGCATCAGACAAGAAGTAGCGAATGACCATTGCCCATGGTCCTATGCTTCGCCCATCGCAGGATAGAGGCAGTTGATACAATAACCGTAGTACATCTGCCCATCTGCAACAAGTGGGAACAAAGCCCTGAGTACGAGAAGGTACTCAGCTAGACTTACCCGTCATAAACCAGAAATAAAAGACACCAAGGAATCATGATAGGCTTTCTGGTGGGATAGCTGACTCATTTGCAAAAAGGCATTTTTAGCATTTAGGAAAACCTTTACAAAGGCTTTGCATCAAGGTAAATCTTTATTAACCTGTCAACTACATTTGCACCTGTACTAAAGTAACATGTAATTAAACAGGTAATGATAACCAATGATCATTGACAACTTCTATTATGTCATAATTCATATAACTGTCCAAGTGTTCCATCAATATTACTACGATGAAGTAGCTCAAGTCAAGTGTTCACTATCCAATGAACAATGGCGATTCGAATCGATTATTAACCAGCTGGTAAGTTATTCCTCACACAAACCTCACTCACCCGCTAAAGTGAGGTGTTGGTCGCCGAGTCAACCATTCAGGTAAAGTCACGAGCTTGCCAGGAACCACTTGTACCCGGGGGCCGCCCGACTGCTCTTTGGCCTTATCATCGCGCCCTCGTATCCTGCCACTACTGCTCCGGTACAGTGCGTTGCGGGCAATCCACTCGGCCCGAATAATCTCTCAGTTTCACAGTCGGAAGGTACTTTATCCGGCCAGCTAAATGTGAGGCATGCGTTCAACATGACCCGAGGGACAACAACGGACGGTCCTTAATCGACACGGACGGAAAACACTACAGTCCGAAACCCTTCAAGTTTCCGCCCGGTCTCAAATTCATTTCACACTTAGTTATACCATGACTTCATAGTCATCCAAGCAGATCCAGGTAACCACCTATAGCTCGCAGGTGACAGAAAATCACCCGACTTCTATCGGTCTAAGCAAGCTAAGCATTGACTCGACTGCGGATACCAGGGTAACAAGGATATAGTATAACAAAGGTAAGCAAGGTATAATGCAGCAACGTTTGCAAACAACTCCTAAACGTAATGCATCAAATTAAGTAAAGTTAATAATAAATTATTTGCAAACCGGGATAGAAATGCTCCGGGGCTTGCCTCTCTCGAAGGAGCTCGGACGGTGATCGGGGCACTCCGGGAGATCTTCACCGACCTCCTCTTCGGCTTCTGTCACCTCCTGCTACTGCACCTCGAGCTGCTCCTCTAGCTCCTCGGGTAAGACGACTGGGTTCTCGGTTTGCAATCCTGTATGATGCAATGCGCGTGAGTGATTATGCAAACGTGCATCGAAGGAGATGAATGCAATGAATATGTTGAAATGCAAGGTAGTCAACATCATCCAAGAAACTATACACTACAAGCACATGTCATCTACTGCATTCTCTTCTACTACTAACATGTCAAGTTAACATATCTTATGAAATGTTTCAAAGATACACCAAAGCTTTATAAAATGTCTTAATCATACTTAAAGCAACACTTGCTTAAAACCTAATTAATAATAAGTTTGAACAGCAACATATATTCCTGATGCTCCTAAAAATCCAAGAAAATTACAGCAGCATAATACTACCCTAAACAGACTACCATAAAAATTTCATGACATTTGGATAAGTAAACTATCCTATACAAAAATGACAAGCTATAACATAAAAATGAGCATGAAGTTACTTTGTACTATGAAAAGTGTCAAACAACAGAACTAATATTTTTCCTAGGTTCTTCATGGAATATAATGGCTGTACAAAAATTATCACATGCATGTTTTATACAAAGATTGCTCTCTAGCAAAAATAACAAAAATCAGCCATTAAAGGCACTTGAACTACACCTCAACATTTTTCCACAGCACATGCATGAAACATATTTTTCCTAGGAAGTGCATGATATATGAAGATTAACAAACTTGAAATCATATTTTTCTGATACATATAGGATTTACTAGTCATTTTACAAGATATCAGCAATATCAAGGATTAATTAAAGCTCTACAG
The DNA here is from genome assembly GCA_038087645.1 of Saccharum hybrid cultivar R570. Taxonomy (NCBI): domain Eukaryota; kingdom Viridiplantae; phylum Streptophyta; class Magnoliopsida; order Poales; family Poaceae; genus Saccharum; species Saccharum hybrid cultivar. Next base: position 733,652 of record JAQSUU010000016.1, on the reverse strand, counting down.
AAAAGTATCCCAAAAATGACATGCAATATTTTTAGATTGTAGATCTGGTTCCAATGAGTTCATAGAAATTTATTTCACAATTTTTGGAGCTCAAATGAATACAAAAACATTTTCCACAACATCCTTTATTATGAATAATAAAAGAAAACAGAAAACGATTTTTATTTTTAAAACTGGGCCGGCCCGGGAAGTAAACCGGCCCATGGCCGTTCTTAGCCTGGTCCACGCGCACGAGGGAAAACAAGCGAGCAGGCCCGCTCTGGCTTCGGCCCATGGCCGTTCTCGCGAGGAGGCCGGGGCGGGAGATGCCGGAGGCGGCGGTGACCGCAACGCGCGGCCACGCGACGACCGGCCGGTGGCCATTGCCGACCACGCCCGGGTGCGGAAAAGCAAGCAACAGGTGCGCGGGGAGGAGGCAGATCCGTTTTCGGTGATAGAGAAGCAAGAGGGGTAGCGGGGAATCACTCCCGCGGGAGGCCGCGCGCGCGGTGGCGCCATGGCCGGCGGCGGCGGATGCACGAAATCCGCACCTGCTTGGCTCGGGTGACGGCAACGAGGTGCGCATGGGGTGTCAGAGAAGGAAGCGAAGGTGGGTGCGCGAGAAGGCGAGCTATGGCGGCTCACCGTCGGCCAATTTGGCCGACGGGTGCGGCGGTGGCGGCGCTCGCGCGGTGAGGTGCTCGCGTGGCACTGAGCGGAGGAAGGCCGAGGCGGGGAATTTCGGAGAGGGAGGGTGGATGCGGAGCGCACGCGATTTAGAAGCGTGAGGCGCGCGCTGGCGGGGGCCACCGACGGCCAGCTGTTGACGGCGAGCGACGCATGCCGGCCACGGGGCGCGTGGTGTCGGCGCGGGCGCGTGCGTGTCGCGGCGAGCGCGGGCGAGCGGGTGGGAGGAGGCGGCCGAGCGGACGCGGGCCGGGCCGAGGTGGCGGATGCGGCGCGCGCGCGCGGGGTGGCGCGGGCCGATTCGGCCAGCGGGCAGAAAGCGAGGCGGCGGCCCGTTTAGGTTAGAAATTGGTTTTTCAAATTATTATTTTCAAACAAATTCAAATAAAAATTTTCAAATCTCATTTTGAGCAAGAAAAGGACCTTTTCTGAAAATGACCCAAAAACAAAAGTTGCTTAGAATTTAATTCTCTACAACTTTGCTTTTAAGACCAAAGTCCAAATCGGGATAGATTTTGATTTTTTGAATAAAAGCAAATTTAGAGAGGATTTTTGAATATTTTCAAATAACATTTTTAAAATAAATCTTTGACAAAACTTTGAGTGATTTAGTGGCTCCAAAAATTTTCCTTATCATTCTAAGTGATATGAAATTTATAGTTGCACAAATTTGATGAGTGTCATTATCACATTATCACAACATGTTATGCAATACTAGTCTCCACACTTTTAGTTTACTAAAGGTACACCCTAAGCACATATAATTATGAATGCCATGACATGTTGTGCTCATGATTGCAATGCAAATGCTTGCGTAACACCGGAGTGTTACAGCCCTCCCTCTTATATAAATCTCGTCCCGAGATTTGGGTTACGAACCATTTATTATAAAAATCTTCGTATGCTTTTTGTAGGTATTCACCCGTTTCCCAAGATGCATCCCCCTCATTATGATGACTCCATTGTATCTTATATGTTTTCACCACACTGTTTCTAGTAGCCCTTTCTTTGGATTCCAAAACTCGAATTGGCTGCTCACGATACACCAGATCTGACTTAAGTTTTATGCCTCGAGGTTCAATTATTTTCTCTGGAACGCGCAAACATCTCTTGAGATGTGATACGTGAAAAACAGGGAATATAGCACCCATTGATTCTGGTAATTCCAATTTGTAAGCCACTGGACCCTTCCTTTCTAAGATTTTGTAGGGTCCTACAAATCTGGCGGCAAGCTTTATGCGTATTCCAAACCGCTTCTTCTTCATTGGCGTGACTTTCAGATAAACATAGTCACCAACTTCAAACACAAGTGGTCTCCTTCTCTTATCCGCATAACTTTTCTGACGTGACTGAGCTGCTCTCATATTTTGCTGAATGATATGAACTTTCTTTTCGGCTTCTTCCACGAAGTCAATACCATAATACCTTCTTTCCCCTGGCTCAATCCAGTTTAAAGGTGTTCTACACTTTCATCCATACAGAGCCTCAAAAGGTGCCATTTTGATACTTTCTTGATAGCTATTATTATATGCGAATTCTGCTAAAGGTAACCACGACTCCCATGAACCTCTGGAAGACAACACACAAGCTCTTAACATATCTTCTAAAACAACATTAACTCTTTCAGTCTGACCATCTGTTTGAGGATGATAGACAGTGCTACGAATCAGACTAGTCCCCAAACCTTTGTGCAAATGCTCCCAAAAGTGAGCAGTGAACTGTGACCCTCTGTCAGACACTATAGTCTTCGGTATGCCATGCAATCTCACAATCTCTGCAATATACTTCTCGGCATATTGAGGTGGTCTATAAACTATCTTGACAGGCGAAAAGTGGGTTGTCTTGGTAAGACGATCCACGATTACCCAAATCGAATCATGGCCTTTCTGAGTAGTGGGCAAACCTGTGATGAAATCCATACTTATATCATTCCACTTCCAACTAGGTACTGACAAAGGTTGCAACAATCCAGCAGGTTTCATGTGAATAGCTTTCACTCGACAACATGTGTCACATCTGGCTACATAAGCTGCAATTTCCTTCTTCATCTTTGTCCACCAATAGCGAGGCCTTAGTTCTTGATACATTTTACTACTGCCAGGATGAATGGATAACTTAGAGTGATGAGCTTCATCCATAATTTTATTCTTCAGCTCTCTATCCTTTGGAATAACAAGACGGTTGTCGAACCACAACACGTCCTGCTCGTCCACTCTGAAGTGTTTTGAAGATTCTTCTTTAATTTTCTTTTTGATGTGGAATATCTCTTTATCTGCTTTCTGATCTTCTATTATCTTACTTTCCAAGGTGCAACTGATCTGAATACTATGTAACATGACAGGGTGCATTAGATTAAAACCATCTTCGAGTAAGGGTTGCATATTCAGACAATGTGACTTTCTACTCAAAGCATCGGCTACCACATTGGCTTTCCCAGGGTGATACTGTACATTCAAGTTGTAATCTTTAATTAGTTCTAACCATCTTCGCTGTCTCATGTTCAATTCTAGTTGGGTGAAAATGTACTTGAGACTCTTATGATCGGTGAAAATGTTGCACACATTACCAAGTAAATAGTGTCTCCAAATCTTTAAGGCATGCACCACGGCAGCAAGCTCAAGATCATGCGTCAGATAATTGATTTCATATTTTCTCAACTGACGGGAGGCATAAGCAATGACTCTTCCTTCTTGCATCAGAACACAGCCTAATCCTATTTTTGATGCGTCACAGAACACATCAAAAGGTTTCTCGATGTCTGGCTGCGCAAGAACTGGAGTAGTGGTCAACAGTTTCCGCAAGGTGTGGAAAGCTGTCTCACACTCCTCTGTCCACACAAACTTGTGATCTTTCTGTAACAGACTTGTCATTGGCTTGGCAATCTTCGAGAAGTCTGGGATAAAGCGGCGATAATAACCAGCTAACCCTAGGAAACTCCTGACTTCTGGCACTGTGGTTGGAGTTTTCCAATCCATAACCTCTTGCACTTTGCTCGGATAGAATATGACCAAGGAAAGGAACTTTCTTCAACCAAAACTCACATTTGCTGAACTTAGCATACAACTTATGATCTCTTAGTCTGGTCAAGACAATTCTCAGATGCTCTTCAGGATCTTTCTCATGCTCAGAGTATACTAGAATGTCATCAATGAAGACAACTACAAACTTGTCCAACGCTGGCATGAAAACCGTATTCATCAGATACATAAAGTGTGCAGGAGCATTTGTTAAGCCAAAGGACATAACAAGATACTCGTACAACCTGTATCTGGTAGAAAAGGCGGTTTTCGGGACATCTTGTGGCCTGATCTTTATCTGATGATACCCTGATCTTAGGTCTATCTTGGAGAACACCCTAGCTTTAGCCAACTGATCAAACAAAACATCGATATGAGGCAACAGATATTTATTCTTGATAGTTACAGCATTAAGAGGTCGATAATCCACACACATTCTCAGAGTACCATCTTTCTTTTTCTTCACGAACAAGACAGGACATCCCCATTCAGACTTACTCGGTCGGATAAACCCCTTCTTTAGCAATTCTTCCAGTTGCTTCTTCAGCTCAGCTAACTCATCCGGAGGCATCCGATAGGGTCTCCTCAAAATAGGAGCTGTTCCGGGGATCAACTCGATTCCAAACTCAACATCTCTATCTGGAGGAAGGCCAGGTAACTCTTCTGGAAACACATCCGGGAACTCACACACTACCGGGATCTGGTGGATTGGAACAACTTCCATGGCACAGGTCACACTCACAAGGTCTATTCTTTTGGGCAATGGTACCTGAAAAGTACCCTCTGCCTGCGGATCCTTAAGGGTAAGCAACCGACTGCTTGTATCTATGACTGCCCCCCAGTTCTCCATCCAGTTCATTCCTATTATTACATCCAAAACTAGCCCCGACATAACTATCAGGTTCACTCGAAACTTCCGACTATCTAACTCAAGGGTTGCCCCTCTAACCATCTTATTGGTTAACACATCAGCCCCTGCTAAACTTATGCGATAACCATAACTCAATTCTGTGCATAGTTGTTCATGCTTCCGTGCAAATGCTTGACTCATAAAAGAATGCGAGGATCTAGAATCAAATAGAACAACTGCAGGGTGATGGTTAACAAGAAACTTACCGGCAGTTACAGGTTCTCCCTCAAGAATCTCGTCAACGGTGGTATGGTGTACACGGGCAGTGTAAGTCTGTTGCTTCTTTCTAGGCGGATAAGGGCAAAACTTTGAAAAGTGGCCTGGCTGACCACAATTGTAGCAGGGCCCCTTCACTGTACCAGCAGATCCTATAGCTCCCTTGGAGTTGCTCTGTTCTGCAGCTGTGGTGATCTTTGCTGGCGGCACGGCCATCTTGTACGGCTTCTGTGCTCCCCTGTAGTTCTGAGTTTTATGCTGTGGAGGCCTGAACCTTGCACCAGGTGCGGACGGACGATAAGAAAGATGATCTGCAGTGACAACTCTGGACTGAGATGGTCCTGACTCAAACACCCTCTTGCGATTCTTGGATGCAGTGTAGGCGTTGTTGTTCTTTTCTTGTTTCAAACAATCACTGACAAAGTCATTGAACCTGGCGCGGGTATTGGTACCCACATGCTTCATCATCTTCAGACTTAACCCTCTCTTAAAACTCGCAATTCTCTTTGCATCTGTGTCGACCATGTATGGAGCATAACGGCACAAGTTGTTAAATGCATGCAAATACTGTGTCACAGTCTTGGTACCTTGATTTAAGGCCAAGAACTCTCTGAGCTTCATCTCAACCAACCCTGGGGGAATATAAGTACCCTTAAACGCTTCAGTGAATTCTCTCCAAGTAATCTGGGTATTGGGAGGAAAGGTGGTGCGGTGATGCTTCCACCACATCCCTGCCGGTCCTTGTAACTGATGTGCAACATATTCTGTCTTCAGAACTTCTGTCACTCTCAACACATGAAACTTATCTTCCATAGTGTTGATCCATTCTTCAGCGTCGAGTGGCTCTGCTGCTTCCTTGAAAACTGGCGGCCTGGTGTCCATGAAATCCTTGAAATTGCTATACTGGTTCGCCCCATGGCCACCACCTTGATTATTTCCCCTCTGAACATTTTCAGCGATGGTACGCAAAAAATCTTCCATATTCCTTTGTGACTGCTCGGCGTTGCACTGGCTTCCAAGGAACTGTGCAAAGAACACTTCTGCAGTGAGCGGTGGAGGAGGGGGCAATTGTGGCTCTGGCTGTGGCTCCTGGTGATTGACATTGTTTGCACCACCCCCACCAGCCCCTGCACCGTTGCCACCAGTTTCAGCGGCCTCATACGTGGCACGACGAGTGTTTGCCATCTGCATATTTCAGCAACAAGTAATAATTGAGCGAAGTGGTAGTAATTGTATTCGAATGAACAATCATGCCATACTAAATTTATTGGAGAGAACAAGTCATGCAATAAAACAGAGGCACAATAATCACATTCCAATTAAAACAACATCACTAATCAAATTACTTCGAATGCAACATCGCGTTCCATACAACCACGTTGCCAGCATACATACACTGGACTTTTATACGTTCAAGCATTGCATACACAACCAAGATTCAAAAGATCGCTAGTCTCAAGATCGAACAGGATACAACACGATACATGGAAACCAAAAGAAGGCCATCGTGACAGAGCCTATCACTAACACAAGGCAACTAGCCTACTCCTCGAGGCCGTCGTCAAGGTCAGAGGCGTCACCATTGCTACCATCAGTAGCGGCATCGTCGTCGACGTCCATCTGGGCGGCGTCCGGAGGAGCATACGGGCCCATCTCGTTGTAGAGGGCATGAAACTCTTCATGCAAGTTGGCATTATACCCTTCTAGCTCCTCGACCCTCTGCCTCAGAAGGTCCCTCTCGTTCCAGGCTTCATTCCTTTCCTGCACTAGCTGTCCCATCATGCGGTCTACATTTCTGTTGGCCTGGGTCAACGTCTGCACCCGCTGCATAGCACTCTCACCTCTCTTGAGAGCCCGGTCTCGCTGTAAGCTCATGTCGGCTAACTGCTCCTGCAAGCTAGCTATAGCACGTGTTTGCTTCTTCTTCTGCTTCCTTGCTTCAAGCCGATCACTACCTCTCAGACCAGTCAAGGTCCAATAGGTACTCTCAAGACCCTGGTATGCTTTGATGGCTGCATACATGGCACTCATCGTGTGGTTGTCGCTAGCCCGTCCTTCACTTGGACCTCTAACCAGGGCACTTCCTTGCGGTTGCACCCAAATGGCATCATGAGGATCATCTCTCGGGAAGGTGCCTGCCAAAGCTGCTGCCAACTCATTAGGAAACCTGCTCATTATGTCTCGGATGACGTGAAAGGCTGCACCCTCTGCACCCTCAACTGGAGTGCATCCTTCAAACTCTAAATGCCAACCATCCCATTCTGGCGTATCACCAAGGGCAGGGACGGTGATCTCCACTATTGCAAGTCCATCCTCAGCTAACTGGCTCTCATTCTAGGAGTACACCGGCTCTTGACCCTCTGGGTACCCCACATCATAGAGCACTCTCTAAAGCAAGGTGGGCATGCCAAACTCACTTAGAAAAGTGTTCGTGCTGCGGCGCTCCCGCGGGGCCATTTGGTGACGGGGTGCTCTTCCACCAGTGGACTTACGGGCAGTCTTCTTCGTGCGGGCCATCTGTAGCACAAGTTTTTAAATTATCCGGTGAGAACATATTTTAAGTTAATGTCACTTTTATCAAACTGGGATAATCCTTTTATAAGGGGAGGAATGCATGTTATGAATGAATTGCACATGCAATATGATGCATGCGCGAGTCTTACGTTCTCACAAACTTAGAAAATACAGACATATAACGATAAATTCGGTGGCATACAAACGATCTCTCATATACGTAACTAATTTGATCTACACGATAACGCTGTTATATACCTGCAGAAAATTCATTTCAGCCCATTCCCCATGAATGCATGAAAGCAGTAAATCTACCTACACACTCTACACGAATCCCCAGATGCGTGTACAACGGTAGTAACTACCCAAACACATCATCCTATTGACAGCATCGCCTCAACGGATGGAACACCCACACATGCGATACTTTTATAAAAACATGCGTAAAACATGTAATTATTCTAGTATCATATAAGCACTCTCCCTAAGTCGGCGGTGTATCCGATCATGCTCTCACAGCTCACACTTACCAAAGCGTAGAGGTAACTGATCCATACATTATCACTCAATTAAGTGGCACTCATACAATAGCACGCCGTATGAGCAACAAAAGAGAAATACGGTGCAAGAACCCCAAGTTAGTACTTAAATAGCCACCTAGAGTCCTTAACTGGGCATACAGGATATGACCACTGGCACACCTTTAGTTTTAAAATCACACTGTTTAAACATAATTTTGTTTTAAATACACTCATGAACAGTAATCACGTTAAACCATGCTCCGATGCCAGCTGTAACAGAACCGCCCAATTATACGAGATTAAGTAGGAAAATCATCCAACGGAAGGACAATTCAACAAACTTAAGCCCGTATAACCCGGTAGTCCGTGAAATCTCGATGGATTTCAAACCATTTCACATAACAACCAAGATCGTACTAAGTTTAACGGTGAGGGAGGGTGGATGCGGAGCGCAGGCGATTTAGAAGCGTGAGGCACGTGCTGGCGGGGGCCACCGACGGCCAGCTGTCGACGGCGAGCGGCGCATGCTAGCCACGGGGCGCGCGGTGTCTGCGCGGGCACATGCGTGTCGCGGCGAGCGCGGGCGAGCGGGCGGGAGGAGGCGGCCGAGCGGACGCGGGCCGGGCCGAGGCGGCGGCTGCGCGGGGTGGCGCGGGCCGATTCGGCCAGCGGGCAGAAAGCGAGGCGGCGGCCCGTTTAGGTTAGAAATTGGTTTTTCAAATTATTATTTTCAAACAAATTCAAATAAAAATTTTCAAATCTCATTTTGAGCAAGAAAAGGACCTTTTCTGAAAATGACCCAAAAACAAAAGTTGCTTAGAATTTAATTCTCTACAACTTTGCTTTTAAGACCAAAGTCCAAATCGGGATAGATTTTGATTTTTAGAATAAAAGCAAATTTAGAGAGGATTTTTGAATATTTTCAAATAACATTTTTAAAACAAATCTTTGACAAAACTTTGAGTGATTTAGTGGCTCCAAAAATTTTCCTTATCATTCTAAGTGATATGAAATTTATAGTTGCATAAATTTGATGAGTGTCATTATCACATTATCACAACATGTTATGCAATACTAGTCTCCACACTTTTATTTTACTAAAGGTACACCCTAAGCACATATAATTATGAATGCCATGACATGTTGTGCTCATGATTGCAATGCAAATGCTTGCGTAACACCGGAGTGTTACAGCTCCTGCCGTAGAGGCGGAATGTGATCATGGGCATGATCCTTCTGAGTTATCTTGTCTCTAATGCTTTTGTTGGAAGTTGACCTTGGAACTGGCATGTATTTGAAATAAGAGTAATGTTAGTTTCAAATTACTTTGCTTCCACTACTTTTCAACTTAAGCTGTAATAGTTATGTTGAACTCCGATATATATTGAATTACTTGTGAAATGGATGTAACATGTGACTTGTTATGTTGACTCACTACGATCTTGGTTTGTATGTTGGTTGGTTTGAAATTCCTCGTGATTTCATTGGACTACCGGAGTTTTATGGGCTCAAGTGTGAGAATTTGATCACTTCGGTGATTGTTTTTGTACTTGTGCTCTTATAATTTATACGGTTCCGTGACAACCTCCACCCCCACGTGGCGCTGCTCATCACCGGCGGTGGGGTAGCGATCCTAGATCTGGCGAGGCAGCCAAGGCTGGTGGCTCTAGAGGTGCTCCCACGGCGAGCATGCCCCATCGCAGTCCCACCTGGCAGGGCCGGCCGCTCCACCCCGACGCCTCCTACGGGCCCACCACTACAAGCACCGGAGGTTTGTGTCTTGGAGAGAGACGACGCAAATAAGCGTCTTAGTTCACCTTGTACCCAAAATGTCTGCTCTGTATGTGTCTTTTGTTGGAGCGCTATGCACGACCTATTTTGCTTTTGCGTCTCGCTTTGCATGAGCCATTGGAGATAGTCTGAGACACCCCGGGGTTATATCCCTGACAACTATGCTGCAGCAAAAGATTGGAGAGGGGGAGGAGCAAATTTTATTACAACATAGAGAATATAATAGCTTAATTTAGTAAAACTTGTTGCTACTAAAAGCACCCTGTAACACAGTACAATCTTTTTAGTCTCAACTTACACTTATATTACATACAAATTACACCAAACAAATTGCCATAATTTATATAAATTTCAACTGTAAATGAATCATACAATTAATCAAACCACAAAACACAGGCAGCAAGCTACTACTTAATGCAATTTTTCAACCATGCTTGAAGGATTGACACTCCATACTAAGGCAAACCTACCTAGACGGTACTAGAACTTAGTAAAACAAAACAGAAACACTACAAAAAGGTGACATCATCTAAACTAAAAGATAAAATATTAGAAAAAATTAACTGCATCTCTAATTACAAAAACAAAGCAAAATAAAATAAGAAACATACCTTAATCCTTAGATGAATAGCAAAGAAAGCACTGAAAGAGTTCTTCATTAGAAAAATACTTGTAACATTGCAAACTCCCACAAGTTCTTGACCAACTCTAACTTTCCAAGCACAATAATACCTAGCAAGATGATCATCATGAGCAGTAACATAAACAGTATCATCGGCCTCATATATCATAATAGTAAAGTCTTCACAAAATGTTTCCCATAAATGACCTTGAAAGCACGAGTAGCGACCATCACTTGATCATCAGAATGTGTAAACCTTCTAATAGCCATCAAACGATTTTGGTTGCCAACTTGCAGACCAAGGACCTCCATGACATATTGAGGAACGTTCCTCTCTTTCAAGGTGGACAAGTCACGCCTAGGATCCATCTAAAAAATAAACATACTAAATAAAATGAATAGTTTACTATTACAAAATAAATAACAATAACAAAAAATTAGATAGTAAAAGTGTGCATCTTAAAATCTTGTGAACTATAACTAAACTACCATCCATAGTATAGGAAAATTATAACAACATTATAGGAAAATTACAACCAAAGTTACATACCACAGGTAGTGTTAGCTTGATCTGGTGACAGACTTGTCAGCAACTTCCCTTGATCAACTGAAAAAGAAGCAGCAACCTGCAAAAAAGATCCATTAAACTAAAATCAAAAATCAAAGCACAATCAAGCCAATTTAGAATTTCTTTTGTTTTTGTTTATTTATTTTGATATTATTGGTTCATGCACTGGTCTTACTTTTCTTTTGTTTTTTTGCTTTCCCTGCAAATTATATATTTTTTGCATTGCCCTCCTAGTATTTACTTGTATCCAACTTCTTGTCTCATATACATTTGTTTCTGTCCGTCTGGTATGCAGATGTGGAGGTGTAGCCGGAGGTGGAGACTTTTTAATTGTCGATTTGGCTTCATTAGTGAGTATTTCATTTAGTTTTTGTTTAAAAGTTCTACATCCATCTGTTTTTGTTCTGATTCTATTTTCTCTCTCCATTTCTTTCTTCATGTATTACAGCTCTGTTGTTTGGATGTTCATGTGGTGGCTGAGATGGAGGCACTTGTTGATGGTCTTTTTGCATCATCGGTGTGTATTCCTTGTATATGTGCCAAAAGTTTGTATATGGGGTCGTTATTATCTTTTTGGTTGATTTTGCCTTTTTTTGTGCTCGTTCTTGTATTCTGTGTGGAAAAAGAGTCTGAGTTCAATGGAGGTGCTATATGTGTGGCGTTGGTGAGTATCCTTCATGTTGTATATATGCTTGTCTTTGTTTGTCGACATAGTGTATTCTTTACTTTTGATGTGATTTCTTGCAGGTTGCGGAATCTTGTCTTGCTGCCTTTAGGTATTATTTGAAGTCTTGCTCCATATATCTATTGGTACTTTAAGGTGATGCACCCTCTCTTTTGGATGTGTAATTTGATTATACTCCTTTCATTATTTCTTCTGTAATTCTATCCATTTTGTTCCTCATATACTTTCTAGATCTAGTTATTTCAAGCATTAGTCATATCTTTTATCTTGTGTCCAACTGCTTGGATTCAACTAATTGGCAAGGTGTAAAGATGGTTTGAATTGTCATTGAGGTTTTTTATTAGCATTTTTTAATTATGTTTTCCTTTTTTTGGTCTTGGTTTCTTCTTGTCAATTTGGTTTATGAATTAATTTTTTACTTTGTTGTAATTTTTTGGATACAATGTTGTGTAGATATGATTGGATCTATATATTATGTTCCATATTTGCAGATATCTCCTTGATTGTGTTCCCTTTTTGGTTATTGGTGTTGGCCCCTTTATTTGGGCCCTTTTATCTGCTCCTTAATTTGGGGCGTTTCTTATAGTGTATGGCCCATTTCCTATTTGTCAATTTTCTCCACGCGTGAAATCTTGGAAGGTGCCATTGCAATTATTGCATTCGTGGTTTCCATCCTATTCTACCGCGTGTAGTTAGTGCTCATTGTTTCCCACGTTCCTCTCTTGGTAATTGGCTTCAGTTATTTCTGAGTCCTGTTGACACACTCCCTTTATATCTGGCCATTTTGACTTCACCATGTCTCTATTTATTCCTATCTCCTTCTCTATCCTGCGTCTTCTTTTCTTCTTATGTTCTTTTTTCTTGGCTTTCCACTACTCTTCGAGGAAGTAAGTTTTCTGGCTTGTTCTTGTTCATGTCCATTTCTTTCTTGTTTTTGTTATTTCTTTTTTCTCTGTTCCTTCTTCTTGGCTTTCCTATGGTCTTCAGGAAGTAAGTTTTGTGGCTTGTTCTTGTTTATGCCCATTTCTTTCTTGTTTTAGTAATTTTGTAGTACCTTTGTCTAATGTTTTTGTTTGTGTCTACATGTTTATGTTCATTGGTTCTATCCCACATGTAGTATATCTTTTTTTGTTTTCATCATTTGTTTTTAATATTTCTGTTCTTATTATTACTATGTAATGTTCTTGTATCTTGGCTTAAGTTTGTATTCAAATATTTTTCTATATTGGATTGTAGTTCAATTCTTTCCTTAGCACCAAATAATTAAAGATTTCTCCTAAAAAAGGAAAGATTTGAACTATACAACCAAATATGGAAAAATATTTGAATACAAACTTAAGTCAAGATACAAGAACATTACACATGAATAATAAGAATAGAAATACAAAAACAATTGATAAAACAAGAAAAAGATAGACTACATGTAGAAAAGGACAGGAGCAATGAACATAAACATGTAGACATAGACAAAAACATCAGACAAAGGTACTAAGAAATAACTAAAACAAGAAAGAAATGACTCGTCAAAGACTAGAGATTGGAGACCACCAATGCGTAGAGCTTGCCGAATACTTTCTGTTTGATTGATTATTCGCATTAATTGAACTGTGGATGGTGGAGTTATATTAATTCTTAGTTTTAAGAAGACAGATAAAAAAATAAAAAATCCCTGGTCTAGACTAGGAGACGTCGTGCGTCTTCCTCTCTTCTTAAGAGTCATCGTTTTTCTGTCGCACAGGGAAAAAGAGAAGAGGGAGAGGAAGGAGGTTTTAGGGCTTGCCACCACCGCCATCGTCCGGGGTGCTGTTCTTGCATGAATTTTTAGTTAGGCATCATCTTTTCTCCCTGTTTTTGTCCTCATATTCCTTGTTCCCTTGTTGTCCATTATGGATGTCCTACATTCATCGTAGATCAGAACCGGTGAGACGGCCGTAGCGGCATAGATTGCCGTCAAGAGGAGAAGAGGAAGGAAGGAGTGGATCGTCAAAGGCTTATCGTCGTATTCACTGTGGTTGTCATAGGTGAGATTCCAAATACAAATACCCTTCTTTGGAATAGGTTTTGTGAGTCGAATCATCCATTTAGAACAAGTTTAGTTGGATCAATTCCTGAAATTATGCCATTCACATTCTGAATTTCTGTCATACTGAGCAATTTCTATTCATTGCCAGTTTATGGTATCTTAATGGCCTTATAAAATTTTATTACTATGGGCAAAGTTGTAGAGCACTTCAATATCTTTGTTCTGCCACAAAGATCACCCTCGTAGCCTCTGTAGTTTGGAAGATATGATCTTTTAAAGTAGATTGTTTTTCAGCAAAGAGGTTTTGGACAGTTTTAGATCAAATCAGTTTTCGGCCATCTGAGTTGAAGAATTTGAAGTTTTGGTCTGAATAAAAGTTGTAGTGTTTTTCATATGCTTTTCCAGATTGTTATAGAACACAATTTGTGGATGAGTATGTCACCAATTATGAAGTTTATAATCTCGCTGTTTTGTTTTGATTGTCAGAATAGTTCAGTTATGGTAAGAGGATGTTTAGGTTATCTTGGAGATCTCTTATGCCAAATCATTTTATACCAAAGTTGTAGATAATGGGGTTTTCTATCATTTGACAATTTTTTAATTATTTGATTTAATGTCTATAAAAAGAGAAGAGACAGTGTTGCTATCACAAATGGTAGCGAAACAATAGATGCTTAAACGTCGTATTTGGGGTACTATAGTGCGTTATTTATTCTTGTATTTTCTTGTACGATTGTGTTGGTATTGAGGGTTGCTTGTAATCATTTGGTTTGCCTCTAAAGAGTGCATAACTCATTTTAATTGATCTTCGGTGAAGGCAAGTAAACGTGGCAATGTGGTCCACAAGCTTTGACTTTGTTATTTGAATTACCTCCACTAAGTTACAGTTTCTCACAAAAGCTAGATAATCTAAATTTGGAGTTATGTATTTACTTTGAGGTATGTTATTTTCATAGCTTATGTTATTTCTCTTTAATGTATGATTTATGAAGTATCTAAAGTGCATACATTGTAACTTTCGCATTTTTGCATTCTTTCTATTGGTATGCCTTTGAAGAAACCTTAGCATAGCAAGTCCTTGAATAATCCATAATAGTATGGTAACCAAAACAACCTTCTTCTTTGGGGTCAAGACTTGCATACTGCTTAATCATATCTTTTTTCCAAACAGAAATTCGAGGAATAGTTTAAGGGACTTTTTTGACAGGAACTGTGGAGCAAAACTACCTAGGAGAATACATTAAAAAATGAGTGAAACCACTTACAAACGGGGGAGGGGGAGGGTGGTTGGTAGAGGGCTAACCAAGACTCACCTAAGTACAAGGCGCGTGGCCTAAAATAAAAATAAGCATCCAACTAAAATTACAAATTGTGTAACAATCCATAACTACTTGATTCGAAGAAGCCAGTAACCGACTCAGAGCATGGACTTGATGTGATCTAAAATTATCATGGTCAAGTTATAGAACATAAGAAAACAATAAATATAAATTTAAAATTATAAATAAAAAATAAAAAAAACAAGTATCAGCAACAAAAAAACCTAAAATCAGGAAGTAAAGACAACCATCAAAAGTAGCTTGCTGAGTAGATTTGCAACTTTTCCATTGATTAAATAACTTGATGTACTCAAGCAACCAAGAAAGAACATACCCACACCAATCATATCCTCGAATCTTACCAATATCTTCAAAAATACCAAAAATTTCTGACTAGCAACCACAAAAGAATTGGGACAAAGAAAAGTACTCATTGCAACTACAATGAAGCAAACAAACATATCATCATCGGACATTTGTTTCTGAGAAACAAGAGCATTAGAAAAGAAAGTGATTGGAGGAACACTTTCCTTCGCAAATCTTGATAGTAAACATGCCTGCCAGTGGTATAATTAGCAAGAAATGGAGAATCACCAAATGGAATGTCAAGAACAAAATGAACAACCTCCTTCGTAAATGATATAACCTTGCCGTCAACATCTATGTCACCAAAGTTATAGTTCACAAGGCGAGCAACCCAGTGAAAAAAAATTGTTGGCATAGAACAATTGTCAAACAAGAGCACAGATCCAAATCCAAACTTCTGAATCACATCTTTATGGTCAGGAAAAAGAGAATTTATCACATTGGAAAATGTTGACACAAAAAATCTTGAGAAAGCAACTTTAGGTCTACCATCAGACTTCTTCTTCTTGACCTAAAATATTTAATATATTAATAAATCAAAAATTGAAATGAGAAAGATTTAGAAAGACAAAATCAGTACATACATTGTGACTCAAAGACATTGACAGCTTCTTCTTCAACATCTTGACCCTAGAACATTGAACAGCAATAATACAAAAAAGAAAAATCAACAAAACCAATAAAGCAAGTTAAAAACCAAATAAAATTATGAGGCACTTAACACAAGTAAACAAACCGTACTTCTTTCAGATATTGCTTGTACAACGCTTCATTGAAAGATTGATGAGCATAACACAATGAATCCTAAAAAATAATAAGCAATGTGCTAGAAAAATATATCTAATTCACATTACAAATTAAATTTATACTTACATCTAAATCGAAAAGACCATCATAATTTGAGTCATCATTTTCATCGGCAACAGAAGAATTGACACAATAACAATTCATCTTCATCATGACCATCATAACCATTAGTATCCAAAAATGATGACTTCCTTTTACTAGCCATCTAAAGGTTAAATAGAAAATAATTAAAATATAAAATAAGAGCAACTTATAGTTAAAGAGTAAAATAATTACTTATAACAAGAACATGTAAAATATACCAAAAAAATAACAAGTAATATATAAAACTAAACCTGCCAAGCACACAGAAAGACACCTACATTCAACAACCATGTATATCACTATCACCAATAAGCAAAAAAGAAGCTAATGCTAAACAAATTAATTTAAATAAAAACCAAAATCCAACACCTACAATAACTAGTGAAAATAAAACCAGACAAGCACAAAGAATGACACATATAAGAAACAAAAGCAAGCTGAAAAGAATATTCATTACAACAACAAGCTAAACAACAACAACAGCTATTGAGTAATGACATATCAGACATACAACATGCTAGAGCCCTATTTTCAAAAATAAATAAGTATTGTCATAATGTATCAGAACAATTAGAGCAACCAGGAAAACCATAAGAATTAAAATAGAATATCAAAATAGATGTTCCACCAATGAACAAAGAATTACAATATCAGAAACAAGCATAAGAACAACTAAAGAATACAACACTCTAAAACTTAAATAATCATCAACAAGAATCCAGTAACCATGGCAGTTCCCCTCTAGTTACTTAGATTGCATCCACTTCAGCCTGGGCACATTTTTACTGAAAATCGATGACCGAACCGAGCTGAACCAAGTGTTGGTTTTTCAGTTTGGTTTCGGTTTTCATTGTTGGAAATTTTGGTGATCAGCTTCGGTGTCGGTTTCTGCATCTCAAGAAGCCGATCCACCGAACAAACTGATATGCATCGCGCGGCACTATGACACTCCATGTTTTCTATTTCCCACCCACAGGCCCACGCCAACACCATGGCCCAAAGAAAAACTCCCTCCAAGGCAGCCCACAAAACACTTCACTTGCCAGAGCCCAGATCTTCAGTCCACCAGACACCCCCACCCTTCGGCCTTCATGATAGCACCCAGTCCACTCACATCGGCGGTGGCGACGCAAGGCCATGGAGTATCTGCATGCACGATGAGGAGGGGAGTTGGGGATCTACGAGTGGGCAAGCGACAGATTTGCGTGCGCGGGCGTGTGGCGGGGACTGGGGAGTAGAGGGCCTGCACCCAGGTGCGGCGTTGGGGCTCCGTGGCTAGCGGCAAGCAGTAAGGGGTCACCCAGCAATGGCGCTGCAGCTCCACGATGAGGACGAGGCACAATTGGCAATAGCAACAGCGAGCAGAGTAGAGCGGCCAGTTGCCATGGCAACCAGGGAGGCCAGCACCAGCGGTGAGCATGGAGCAGCGGTGGTGTCGGATGGCCGTTTGGTCACTGGTCGGTTTCAACCAAAGAACCGACCTAATAAACCAAAATTGAAGGCGTCGATTTTGATTTCTAGAACAAATTGATCGGTTAGCATCGTTCGGAAACCGATTTTTTTAAAAAATGAGGACATCGACACGATTAGTCGGTTTAAACTGAATGCCCACCCTGACATCCACTAACACAACACAATGCACCTAGTAACACATTTGGATATGTAACATATAAACTAGGCTCAAACCTAATGTAGTCAGGACAAAAATCTAAAGAAAACAAATTGATAGAAATAAAGGGAATAGAAGAAACCCATCAGACTATGGCAGCCAAAATGTTTCAACTATTCTATCCAATTCATCATGTTGAGCCTCATGTTCTATATATAACACCTCTAGAAGAAACAATTTACAAACAAACACACGGAGCAGTTCATATCCCATATTTTCAGTATCCGGACCAAGTTTCCCATGGCTAAGAACTACCATCACTCATGTCCATCTACAAACAATCAAATTCAACTACACCT
Organism: Saccharum hybrid cultivar R570; assembly: GCA_038087645.1. Classification (NCBI taxonomy): domain Eukaryota; kingdom Viridiplantae; phylum Streptophyta; class Magnoliopsida; order Poales; family Poaceae; genus Saccharum; species Saccharum hybrid cultivar. The sequence continues at coordinate 715,575 of JAQSUU010000016.1, read as the reverse complement.
AACATCAACAAACAGAAATATGACGCCTAAGACTACTCCTCCGCATCAACATACACAAATTAGGAACAAACATTGAATATCACAACAAGAGCAACCGGATCTACAACTTCTAAACATGACCCTAATGAAAACTCACTTAGAAACAAATCCACACCGGAGAAGACTACGACTCCAACTAAGCCCAAGGGTCTGCCTTAGCCTACAGTTCCGGCTCAGGCTTCCCAAAACAAAAGAGTAGATAGAACATCAAAACGACGAAAATCCAATCAAAATCAGGTCAACAACGATGGGATCTAAAACATCTAATAAAAACTAGAAGGGAAACTCACCAATGAGTTCAAAATCGATGATGGAGAGGACCTCCGCCTCCAAAAAATAGAAGAGCACAGAGAACATCAAACGACAAAAATCCAACCAAAATCAGGTCGACAACGGCAGGATCTAAAACATATGATCTACAACTAGAAGGAAAACTCACAAACGATAGCAAAATCGACGACATAGAACCCCTTTTCCATGGGCTTCGCCTCCAAAGTGGGGAAAGGAAATTAACAGTTCAAAGAGATAATGCGCGTGTTTCCCAAAAATGAGCTGACATGTTGGACACGAAAGTCAGAGACAAAAGCGGAGGAGGGAGATGGACAGACGACATGGCAGGGGATTGACGAGTGCAAATCTGATGGCCAAAAAAAGGTGTGACAAATACCAACAAATCAAACAGGCAAAATATAGCTTTTGTGAAATAAAAAGATGAAAAAACTCAACTAACATAAATATTATGTCAATGTTTTTTATCGGTAGATATTTGGTTCTTGGGGAACCCCGCTTGGTGAGAAGAACAATCATAGATGGAGATGAGATTTATACTGGTTCGGGCCCATGGGAAGCCAGTAAAAGTTGTACGTCCAATTTCTACTCTTGTATTTCTTGTATTCGCGAGATTGCTATTGCAATGTGGCTATGCCTATGAGAGCTTCGATGATCACAACACGGGATATTGCTAGCTATTTGTATCCGTGATCAACTTGCCCTACAAGCTTAAGGAGTCATTCTCTAGTCGGAGTCTTGGCACAATCCAGAGATATCCTTCCTTGAATAGGGTTGTCGTTGGCCTTCGGGTCTTCTTTGATCTAGAGTCGATAGTCGACAATATGGAAGTCAGGGTACACGGGGGGATGACATCGACATAAGCCCCAAGCTTGTCTGTCAAACCCAACTTGGTCATCTGCGACTAGTCATGATTGTCTTGGTCTGGTGGTTTGTAGTCCGAGTACCAAGAGGTGGCCTGAGTGTCACACCCATTTTTAAGGACAAAAATAGGATGCATAAAAGACTCATGTGCGCCCCAGGAATCAGACGCACACATAAGTTGACAAATTACAAAGTATCATCACAGTGCTTATTACATAACGAATAAGTATTTAAGACATAGTCTTGAACGATAGGTAATAATAACTAATAGTAATTCTTCAGCGGAAACTCCACACAGGGACACGGTTGACTGGTTGACACCAAGACTAGTACTCATTCCGATAATCTTCCTCAATATCTTCATCTGTTATGGTGGAAATAGCAAGAGTGAGTTCATGTCGAACTCCACAAATATAACACAGGGTTCATGAGGCTCAAAAAGGCTAGACACTGTTTAACTGCATTTAGCTTTTAATCATATATTAGCAATTGAGTAGCATCAAGATAAACCACTTCCCATTAAAGAACCAATGATCAATTGTAATAATGATAACGAATAGCATTAACATGAGCATAATAATAATCAACAATAATTAAGCATGATATAGCAATGGTGATCATCTATCTGTAAATGTTCCAAGGCCGCTCGTATCCGTGAGCACGGCTAGTATACCAGTTTTTAACTCTGCGCAGAGGTGTACACTTTCACTGTAAGTCATGATTTCCAAATGAGTGGGGAGATCAAGCCCAAACACCCGAGAACCATATAAAGCCACTCAAAAGTTCGTCTAACAAGTTAGGGCCATTAGATTCACTCGGCAGGCAGATGTAGAACCCCCCTTCCCTGTGGCACAACAACCGCAGCCTATACACACTAGGCCAGGGGCTCGCACTACACCCAAAGTGGCAAGCCATTCTTACGCCATTTAAGGTAACCACTAACAAGCTAGAAAAGGTCTCTTGAACAACTAAAGCCAGAGCCATATAGCCCTCACAGCTGTACTGTATATCCCGGATAATCATGTACAGATAAGTCCTTATGGAGAGAAACCAGAGCATCAAAATAATACACATGCTCTAGCCCCTTTTAACAGTAATAGAATCATCTTAAAGGTTGATTGCTTAATCCATTAATCAAATTACAAGATCATTGTTCTTAGTTTAAGCACTAGCAGTAGCTACCCATATGCATTCCCAAGGTTGACAAGGAATCAAGATAACAATCACTAAGTTATAATCTCTAAGGTTATCAAGGTAAGCACATGCATATGTATGACAATTCAATGTATAGGTAACAAGGATAGTCCTGTGTTATACTTGCCTTGATCAAAGCTCTCCAAGTGATACTGCTGACTTGGTTCAAAGTAATACTCCAAATCGTCCAAATACTACTCACCTTCTATATTCGATCATCAATCAACACATACATGCATCCAATCAAACATACACGAAGCAAACAAAGAGATATAATTAGAACAGTACACCAACAGTAGCAAAACAGTAATAAAAGTTTATAAAACTCTTCTACACGTTTCTACGATCACACAGACGCAAAGATCACCAAATTCGGAGTTAAAACGTATAAGTTATGAATTTTCTAAGATTTCCTATAGATAAATAAATACTAAATTATAAACTCGAAAAATAAATTATCAAAACTGACTGTACAACTACACTAACATGTAGAGCTCGCAAATACGAACCTAACGCAACTTGAACGGATCAAATCGGAGTTAAAACGAAGATTTTATGACCAAAACAATTCTAATGGCAAAACTGTAAATACCTGAAAACGTATTTTTGATTTAGCCAAAAGAAAATACGCTTTCAAAACCAAGAAACGGAGTTCGGATATTACGCTAAGGACCGCGGGTTAAACCTTAAAGAATTTCAGGGTCTCTTTAGTAAAAAGTCAAGACGAAGGGGTATCTCCTTTTCTAGGCCGTTGATCTAAAGATGGACGGCTGTCATTCACCCTCGACTTCACAGAGAAAAGGTCGGCCATCTTCTCTAAATCCGGCCGGCCAGCGCCATGGCCGACGCCAAGGCTCACCGGAAAACTTCGGCCCCGCCTTTTCCGACCACCATTCAACCCGCCACCAACTCCAATGGAAAGTGGAATCAAACCCGAACTATCTTAAGCGGTTTTGGTGAGCTATGACTAACCGAGGAGAGAGCGCGGCAAGAGGAGAGACGGTGGCGCCATTGCCGACCGACTGGGAACTTCAAAAAAAAAACCTACTTCGAAGCCTCTCCAATAAAAAAGAAAGCACCAAAAGAAAGAGAAGACAAGTGCGGACTCACCCACGCGAAAAATTTGGCCTCCGGTCCACCCGAAAACACCTCAACCGATCAACCGCCGTGCTCCAACTACCTCAAACCCTAAACCTCGATTTTTCACGGTGGAACTCACGGTTTAGATGAAAAACGGAAACTAGAGGACCTATGCGACCTATTTATAGCTTCTATTGGCCGTGTTCGGGTAGGATTTTCCGGAGATCGCGAAATCAACTGATGTCAACAACTTCGGTTCGGAGTCCGGCGTCTTCACGGAAGGTGGAAGACGACCGACAACCGGGCCCCACCGGTCAGCGACCATGAGAGGGCGCGCGGCTTGTCTCAGCGACGCTGGGCCGGCCCACTCGGTGTCATGCACGGAGGAACGGAAGGCGGCAGCGGCCCACTCGGAGCGGCCCAGGCTCCAGCGTGGGGAAGGAAGAAGCAGGCCGGCCGGTTAACCGGGCCGCCAGCAGGTAAATTTCCTTTCCCTTTTTTTTCTATTTGTTTTTCAAAACCTTTTTCAAAAAGAATTTCTAATCCAAAACGAATAAAATAAATTCCACATCACAAAATAAAATAAATGCAACAGCATGAATGCATCACCAAATATATTTTCTAAAATTTTAATTCCCTTTATCTAATTTATTTAAAATTCATTACTACTAAAATTTGGGTGTTACAAATTCTACCCCCCTTACAAGAATCTCGTCCTCGAGATTGAACTGCTTACTCAAACAACTGCGGATATGATTTTCTCAATTCATCCTCTCTTTCCCAAGTTGCCTCCGCCTCTGAATATCGATTCCACTGCACCTTGCACATCTTAATAACCCGACTTCGAGTAACTCTCTCAGCAGTTTCTAAAATCTTGATCGGAAACTCTTCATATGTAAGATCTTCCTTAACAGTCAACTCTTCTAAAGGTATCTGCTCCTCAGGCACACGCAAACACTTCTTAAGTTGTGAAACATGGAACACATCATGTACTCCAGATAAATTCTCAGGCAACTCTAATTGATAAGCAACTTCCCCACGTCTGGCAATAACTTTAAATGGTCCAACATACCTTGGTGCTAGTTTACCTTTCATGTTAAACCTCTTCACACTTCTCATCGGTGACACCTTCAAATAGACATAATCACCTACCTCAAAAACTAGATCTCTTCTCCTATTATCAGCATAACTCTTCTGACGAGATTGTGCTACTCTCAAATTCTCACGAATCACTCGCACTTGATCTTCTGCGTTTCTAAGAACATCTGTACCAAACACTTGAGATTCACCTGTCTGATCCCAAAACAATGGAGTTCTACACTTACGTCCATACAAAGCTTCAAACGGTGCCATCTTAAGACTCTGTTGATAACTATTATTGTAAGAAAATTCTGCATAAGGCAAACTCTTATCCCAACTAGTTCCATATTGCAATGCACAAGCTCTCAACATATCCTCTAATACCTGGTTGGTCCTTTCAGTCTGTCCATCTGTCTGTGGATGATATGCTGTACTAAAATTCAATTTTGTTCCCAATGATTCATGCACAGCTTTCCAAAAATACGACGTAAACTGCGATCCTCGATCAGATACAATCTTCTTTGGAACTCCATGCAAACATACTATCCTCTCCATATACAACTCTGCCAATTTTGGTCCACGGTAAGTAGTCTTAACTGGTATAAAATGAGCAACTTTGGTTAATCGATCTACTATAACCCAAATAGAGTCATAACCTTTCTGAGTACGAGGTAACCCCACTATAAAGTCCATACCAACTTCTTCCCACTTCCATTCAGGAATCTTCATTGGTTGCAACAATCCAGCAGGTCTCTGATGCTCTGCTTTCACCCTCTGACAAGTGTCACACAATGCCACATACTCAGCCACATCTCGCTTTAATCCAACCCACCAATATTTCTGTTTCAGATCCAAATACATCTTAGTACTACCAGGATGAATAGAATAAGCTGACTCATGAGCTTCGCGAAGAATTGCCTGTCTAACAGTTTGATCCTCAGGTACACACAGCCTCTTTCTAAACCATAAAATTCCATTATCATCCATCCGAAAGCCTGGTGACTTACCAATCACTATATCTTCCGCTATCTTCTTTAGTTTCTCATCCTTCAACTGACCCTTGTAGATTTCTTGCTCTAAAGTAGGCTCTATCACTAATTCCATTGTATTAGTAACAATTCCCAAATTCAAATATTCAAATTCAGCACATAACTCACTAGTCATAGTCAATGTCTGTATCTCATTGACATAACTTTTCCTACTAAGAGCATCAGCTACTACATTAGCCTTACCAGGATGATAGTGTATCTCAATATCATAATCCTTAATCAACTCTAACCATCTACGTTGCCTCAAATTCAGATCTGACTGAGTGAAAATATACTTCAAACTCTTATGATCAGTGTATATATCACTCTTATGTCCAATTAAATAATGTCTCCAAATTTTTAAAGCATGAACTACAGCTGCTAACTCCAAATCATGTGTAGGATAATTCAACTCATGCTTTCTCAACTGCCTAGATGCATAAGCCACAACTCTGCCTTCTTGCATAAGAACACATCCCAAACCTTGACGAGAAGCATCACAATAAATAGAAAACTTCTTACTCAAATCTGGCAAAACCAAAACAGGCGCTGTAGTCAACCTCTTCTTCAATTCCTCAAAACTAGCTTGACATTTATCTGACCACACAAACTTGGCATTCTTCTCTAATAGAGATGTCATAGGTTTAGCAAGTTTAGAAAACCCTTCAATGAATCGTCTGTAATATCCAGCTAATCCCAAGAAACTACGAATCTCACTAGCATCAATAGGTGGCTTCCAATTTAATACATCCCTTACTTTACCTGGATCCACTGATATCCCTCCATTAGAAATAATATGACCAAGGAAAGAAACTTCCTTCAACCAAAACTCACATTTACTTCGCTTCGCATACAACTTATGCTCTCTAAGCTTCTGCAACACCAACCTCAAATGTTCAGCATGCTCTACTTCTGTCTTGGAAAAGATCAGTATATCATCAATAAACACTACCACAAACTTATCCAAATATTCCATGAACACCTTATTCATCATGTACATAAAGTATGCAGGTGCATTGGTCAATCCAAATGACATAACAGTATACTCATACAATCCATACCTTGTAGTAAAAGCTGTCTTTGGAATATCAGAAGCACGAATCTTCAACTGATGATAACCAGAACGTAAATCAATCTTAGAGAACACACAAGCACCTCTCAACTGATCAAACAAGTCATCAATCCTGGGCAAAGGATACTTATTCTTGATAGTTACCTCATTTAGTGACCGATAATCAACACACATCCTCTGACCGCCATCTTTCTTATCAACAAAAATAACTGGTGCTCCCCAAGGTGATGAACTAGGTCGAATAAAACCTTTATCTTGTAATTCTTTAATTTGTTTCTTAAGTTCTTCTAATTCATCTACTCCCATCCTATATGGTCGTTTGGCTATAGGTGCAGTTCCAGGTAATAATTCAATAAGAAATTCAATGTCTCGGTCAGGTGGCATACCTGGCAATTCATCAGGGAAGACATCCGGAAATTCCTCAATCACTGAATTCTCCTTAATAGTATCTTCAAGCTGATTCACCACAGCGGTTGGTTGCTTCTGCACTGCTACATCCACATTGATTTTATCTCCATTAGGTGCATTCACAACTACCACTTTCTGCTGACACTGAATCTCTACCTGATTTTTTTTCTGGGCGAACTCCAATTTCAGCAACTCAGTAAAACTATCATATCTCGAGCTACAGACGTCCAATTCAGATGATCTTTACATGGTTGGAAAGCTTACAAAATTATCTACAACTTTTATTCGCAACACTTTTTCTGATTCTGTCAATAAATTGGCCAAAAACTGAACTTAACCGAAACTGTTTCAGAATTCCAGACTGTGCAGTAACTCCAACTTGGAACAGGTATATCTCTTAGCTCTTAATAGATATTAGAGTGATTCTTGCGGGGTTGGAAAGATATAGAAGTCTAATTATTCCCAGTAAAATTTCTTAAATTTCTCATGAACGGATTTTAAGTTATTTCTAAAACATCCCAGACTGATCAAGAATCAGCAAAGGACAGAACTATGTTCACCTCACAACCAACTAATATATTTTGATCAAACTTAATATTCTCAACCATGGAACTTGTAGGCATGTCTACAAAACTCCAGCACACATTACAAAGATCCAAATCACACATTATCATAATAACAATCCATCAATCACACAATTGTTCACACCACAAACTGACTCTCAAAACAAACCAAACTTAAAATTAACTCGCAACTACTATTGTTCCTATTACATAGGGATTTTTCCTATTTCCTAATTAAGCTTCTCATAAATCTTGGGATGACCTAACTCCGCCCTTAATTGATCAATCTCCTTATAAGCTTGCTCCTTAAGTTCTTTTTCCTTCAGCAACTCATCCTTCAAATCCACCTCATGGAGAGCCAATTCACGAGCTAATCCCACCGTAGCTTGTAAAGTCAAGGAGGAATCATCTGCAGGCGGCACGGTCCAAATACCCTTGTCATGTAAGAAACAAGGAAAATGCCGGAGTGCACCCTTTAACGTCTTGTCCGAGCGTAGACCATGGTAGTAAACAAATGCATTAAAAGCGACATCCTCCATGCTTATCTCCACAGTTGCCCGGCTCACTCTGGTAATGAACTTTGACTCCACCTTAGGCTCCTTAGTGGTAGGATCCCTTTTCTTAACCCATAACTCCATTTCCCAATAGGAATCCATCCATGGATGACTATACTCTGCACTACGATACTCCAACGTAGCTTCCCAGTCATAGTAGTAGTTGTCCAAGGTTCTTGTCAACATGTCATGGAAGAAAGCATCAGCTTTAGGAACCAGGATATGAAACTTCGTAGTCCACCCCATAACTACATCCTCCATTGGTGTATCACCAACTCTTGATTCAGCATCAGATAGCTCTTGATCACCATCTTCATACGGCTCCTGAGGTTTGAAACGGGCAACGTACTGTGCAGCTGACAGACGGGGATGAGGAGGCATCTACAAGATTTAGACATAGATTAGATAGAATCAATGTATTTTCGCAATAGAATAAAGTAGAGGAAGCATAAAACTTTAGTAATTAACAAGGTGAAAAGAGGAAGCATGAATTAAGTGAAATATGGAGGTTATTAACGACCATTCTAACTAGGCTCGCGTCCTACAGTCAACACGGCTCTGATACCAATCTGTCACACCTATTTTTAAGGACAAAAATAGGATGCATAAAAGACTCATGTGCGCCCCAGGAATCAGTCGCACACATAAGTTGACAAATTACAAAGTATCATCACAGTGCTTATTACATAACGAATAAGTATTTAAGACATAGTCTTGAACGATAGGTAATAATAACTAATAGTAATTTTTCAGCGGAAACTCCACACAGGGACACGGTTGACTGGTTGACACCAAGACTAGTACTCATTCCGATAATCTTCCTCAATATCTTCATCTGTTATGGTGGAAATAGCAAGAGTGAGTTCATGTCGAACTCCACAAATATAACACAGGGTTCATGAGGCTCAAAAAGGCTAGACACTGTTTAACTGCATTTAGCTTTTAATCATATATTAGCAATTGAGTAGCATCAAGATAAACCACTTCCCATTAAAGAACCAATGATCAATTGTAATAATGATAACGAATAGCATTAACATGAGCATAATAATAATCAACAATAATTAAGCATGATATAGCAATGGTGATCATCTATCTGTAAATGTTCCAAGGCCGCTCGTATCCGTGAGCACGGCTAGTATACCAGTTTTTAACTCTGCGTAGAGGTGTACACTTTCACTGTAAGTCATGATTTCCAAATGAGTGGGGAGATCAAGCCCAAACACCCGAGAACCATATAAAGCCACTCAAAAGTTCGTCTAACAAGTTAGGGCCATTAGATTCACTCGGCAGGCAGATGTAGAACCCCCCTTCCCTGTGGCACAACAACCGCAGCCTATACACACTAGGCCAGGGGCTCGCACTACACCCAAAGTGGCAAGCCATTCTTACGCCATTTAAGGTAACCACTAACAAGCTAGAAAAGGTCTCTTGAACAACTAAAGCCAGAGCCATATAGCCCTCACAGCTGTATTGTATATCTCGGATAATCATGTACAGATAAGTCCTTATGGAGAGAAACCAGAGCATCAAAATAATACACATGCTCTAGCCCCTTTTAACAGTAATAGAATCATCTTAAAGGTTGATTGCTTAATCCATTAATCAAATTACAAGATCATTGTTCTTAGTTTAAGCACTAGCAGTAGCTACCCATATGCATTCCCAAGGTTGACAAGGAATCAAGATAACAATCACTAAGTTATAATCTCTAAGGTTATCAAGGTAAGCACATGCATATGTATGACAATTCAATGTATAGGTAACAAGGATAGTCCTGTGTTATACTTGCCTTGATCAAAGCTCTCCAAGTGATACTGCTGACTTGGTTCAAAGTAATACTCCGAATCGTCCAAATACTGCTCACCTTCTATATTCGATCATCAATCAACACATACATGCATCCAATCAAACATACACGAAGCAAACAAAGAGATATAATTAGAACAGTACACCAACAGTAGCAAAACAGTAATAAAAGTTTATAAAACTCTTCTACACGTTTCTACGATCACACAGACGCAAAGATCACCAAATTCAGAGTTAAAACGTATAAGTTATGAATTTTCTAAGATTTCCTATAGATAAATAAATACTAAATTATAAACTCGAAAAATAAATTATCAAAACTGACTGTACAACTACACTAACATGTAGAGCTCACAAATACGAACCTAACGCAACTTGAACGGATCAAATCGGAGTTAAAACGAAGATTTTATGACCAAAACAATTCTAATGGCAAAACTGTAAATACCTGAAAACGTATTTTTGATTTAGCCGAAAGAAAATACGCTTTCAAAACCAAGAAACGGAGTTCGGATATTACGCTAAGGACCGCGGGTTAAACCTTAAAGAATTTCAGGGTCTCTTTAGTAAAAAGTCAAGACGAAGGGGTATCTCCTTTTCTAGGCCGTTGATCTAAAGATGGACGGCTGTCATTCACCCTCGACTTCACAGAGAAAAGGTCGGCCATCTTCTCTAAATCCGGCCGGCCAGCGCCATGGCCGACGCCAAGGCTCACCGGAAAACTTCGGCCCCGCCTTTTCCGACCACCATTCAACCCGCCACCAACTCCAATGGAAAGAGGAATCAAACCCGAACTATCTTAAGCGGTTTTGGTGAGCTATGACTAACCGAGGAGAGAGCGCGGCAAGAGGAGAGACGGTGGCGCCATTGCCGACCGAATGGGAACTTCAAAAAAAAAACCTACTTCGAAGCCTCTCCAATCAAAAAGAAAGCACCAAAAGAAAGAGAAGACAAGTGCGGACTCACCCACGCAAAAAATTTGGCCTCCGGTCCACCCGAAAACACCTCAACCGATCAACCGCCGTGCTCCAACTACCTCAAACCCTAAACCTCAATTTTTCACGGTGGAACTCACGGTTTAGATGAAAAACGGAAACTAGAGGACCTATGCGACCTATTTATAGCTTCTATTGGCCGTGTTCGGGTAGGATTTTCCGGAGATCGCGAAATCAACTGATGTCAACAACTTCGGTTCGGAGTCCGGCGTCTTCACGGAAGGTGGAAGACGACCGACAACCGGGCCCCACCGGTCAGCAACCATGAGAGGGCGCGCGGCTTGTCTCAGCGACGCTGGGCCGGCCCACTCGGTGTCATGCGCGGAGGAACGGAAGGCGGCAGCGGCCCACTCGGAGCGGCCCAGGCTCCAGTGCGGGGAAGGAAGAAGCAGGCCGGCCGGTTAACCGGGCCGCCAGCAGGTAAATTTCCTTTCCCTTTTTTTTCTATTTGTTTTTCAAAACCTTTTTCAAAAAGAATTTCTAATCCAAAACGAATAAAATAAATTCCACATCACAAAATAAAATAAATGCAACAGCATGAATGCATCACCAAATATATTTTCTAAAATTTTAATTCCCTTTATCTAAATTATTTAAAATTCATTACTACTAAAATTTGGGTGTTACACTGAGTTACCAATAGCGACTTAAGCCTCGATCTCGTGCAAGCCGATAAAGGTGCATTGTTGGGAGAAGAGGTTGTTCCAGTGCCATCCCTGTGTCGACTTGTCTTGTTAATCCTATTTCACGCATAAGCCATGGGGCGCGCAGTCATCTGTTAGTTGAAACGTTGCGTTGGCTTGGCTCCCCATGAGTGTGCATAGTGGAGATTTAATTCCTTTTTAATTGGGATGGCGGTTGAGATTCCTAGAAAGGTGGCTTGGTCCTACTTAATTAGGCCCGATCATGTTGAATCTACAACCTCCATTCCAAAATCTTGTTTCAAAAATGAGGTAGAAAATTATTGGGCACAAGCATCCCTACAAGGTGCCGTGTCTGCTGCTAGCCAACTCGCCCGACCAATTGATCGAGGTGGCATCATTAGGCAACATGCTGTCGTCCCACCATCTGCACCCATGTCTTCGTCCCTGGCATCCTCTGAAGCCCCTGCGCTAGCAGTGGCATCACCGCTGGCCATGCTTCCCATACCTCCAATCCCAATTTTCCCGAGAGAGGATGCTAGGGTCGACGAAGGCACTCCGTCAGGGTCCCCAACTGGGCTATCGACCTAGCCGGTGCTGTCATTACTGGAGGTGGTAATCGAGCTCTTCAACGAGGACGAGCCAAAAGACCCAACCCACCAATGGGCAATGCTCCCGCTACCTCGATCATCTCCACTACCCCTACCACCTTCGTCTCCCCTGCCGTCCCCAATATCTCTGGCCCTCCACTCCTCGAGCCATTAGCTCACCAGACATGAGTCAAGACTAGGAGATTACGAGGAAGCTCTTTGTCAAGCTGAATCATGAGGCCATTTTCATCCCGAGAGATGGTGGCCTGGTGATCCTGAGTAGCGATAGTGAGGCAGAGGTCACAGAGGAGGAGGCCGATGAGGAGGAGAAAGAAGAGGTGAAGGACAAACCCATGGGCAGTGGGTCATCGTCGAGGAGCTAGGCTACTCCCATCTCACCATCGAGCCCTATAGGGAGCTTGGTGACGATCGGAGGTGGGGCCTGCTCCAGCTATCTTAGATTAGGGTTCTAGTTTAATCACTTGTAAATCCATCTTCTTGAATTATCAATGAAATGACTAGTTCCTAACATGTTTGTTTATTCACTTTCCATCTGCATCCTTCAAACTATTTCGTGTTTGAGTTTCCATGAGTAGAGTCACAGTGCGCTTTGCACATGAATATAGTTTAAAGTCAGGATAGTTTTCATCCCCGCCATTGAGTTTACTCGTAGTCCTGAGCTATAGACTAATCCGGATGATCTAGTCGGGTTGGAGCCTTACTCATAATTTGGGCACAAAATATCTTAAGTTCAAATCATTCATAAGGCACCAAATCACCAATTTTATTCTAGGAATAAAAAAGTGATTGTTTTCCTTTATGAATAACTATTAGCGTAGCAGTCTAGCCGCACATTATGACTACTGAGTGATTTTTGGGGATTATGCGTGGTAGATGGCCATTTAGCCCCTCGCCTCGCCTCAATGGAAACCACTATGCCTATTCTCCCACTTCACATTTCCAATCTTCGCCCTTTGCCTTTTTGCATTTTCCCTCACCCTCAACTCTTCCCCTCCGGCTTCGCCCTGGCTTCCATTTTGAGCATGATACCACCGCTCACCATGAGGAGGCTACCATGTTGGAGCCCTAGCACCAGGTCCAACCAAAGGAAGAACACGAGGACCTGGTGGAGCCGATAGTGCTAGTGGTCATCATTTAACTGAACAAATACTGGACCACCTCGATGACATCAGAGAAATGTGGAGACACTGAGGGGGCGTGGTCTTCTCCTAGAAGGCTATGTGTGGACTGTGACCCAAGGTGAGAAACATCCGACCCCGAACACCTTCCAAATCACCACCTTTGCTACTCCAAGTTCTTAGAACGAGTCTGTAGGCATTATAAGATTGAGGTTGCTCAGATGCTGCCCAACACTATCGCTATGCATAGCATTTTTGCCTTTCTGTGTGAGGCGTGGCTTGGCGTCGAGCCTTATCTTGATTTATGGTGCTACTTTTACTCGGGCATGTACCATGGCACCAATCTATTCATGGGTCAGTCGGTTTCTCCCTTAGGAAGAAAGGAGAGTACATTATCTTCCTAATTAAGTCCTCCTAGATGGGCTTTGCAGAGAAATGGTTTTACATTGATCTTCGGGAGAAAAATGTTATCAAGGCCAGTTATAGGATGCCTGTGACTAGTGAAGCATGGTATCGACCCTCATCATGACTAAGAAAATGCAAGGTCATATTGAGCATGTTCAGGCACTTTGGGAAGCTGGATTGACCACCACACACATAGTCGAAACCTTTGCTTGATCAAGGATTATCACCATGAAGCGCATGGATTTGGCCTGCACATATTTGGGGATCAGGGATCCGAATAGAGAGTCGGTGGCAGGTTAGAAATCCTATCCTGACCTTGCTCTTATTCAACTGTAGTGAACTATCAATTTCTATTTTTAACCTTATGCCTTTCTAAAGTTCTAGAAGAAGAGGTCACTCATCGGGTGAAGTATATCCTTGGCGTGGACCGAGCTTGTTGGGAAGGCATTCCCTAGCCGTATCATGCCGGGAACCCTCCACCCGAGGTGAGTCAAATAATTTTCCTTAGATTTATCTTCTTCAAGCAATCAGGTTAATTTTGTATCTTATGAAATCAGGTGAACCCCAGTGTGAGAATTGTCCATAGGAATATTGACCTGAGTCGGGATGAGGGAGATGAGTTGGGAACTCCCGAAACCCTAGCCCCGAGCCTATTGGAGCCGTGGGCGGACCGGCCCAAGGACTGAAAAGGGTCAGGGCAAACCCCGCACAGGAGTAGGCTATAGTCGAGGGAAAACTGCCTCGGGAGCAGGCTCTCCCCAAGAAGACCCCCGCCTCCAAGTCGAGGACAACTCGGGTGAAGAAGGGGATGGAGGACCCGACCCAAGGGCTGCTAAAGCCTAAGAAAGTGTCGGCCCCTCGATTGGTCCCGCAAGGGGAGAAGAGAAAACTCTGATCGCAAGGGAAACCTAATGTGGTGACCCTTCCTGAAGTAAGAGAATTAGGAGTAAGTCCAAGAGCCCTCCATCAGGAGAGGGTGCGAGGGTTGTGACAGTCTAGGCTAGCATTAGCAAAGAGGGCTTGATTTGGGGCCAGCCCTGCGGTCATGACTAGGTATCCACCATGGTCATTTTTGGTAGATTATTTGAAACATTTACTTATCTAAATAGTACCAAACGCACATGGGAGGTTTGTTCTCAGGAAAAGACATTGGCCCCGACAACTAGTATACCGACGACAAAACAGGGGCCAAAGCTTAAGTGCTCCATCCCCTTTAGGCCATAAGTGAACTAATCTGTGAAGCAAATCTGTTGATTCTGGATAACCTCTTGA
Organism: Saccharum hybrid cultivar R570; assembly: GCA_038087645.1. NCBI lineage: Eukaryota > Viridiplantae > Streptophyta > Magnoliopsida > Poales > Poaceae > Saccharum > Saccharum hybrid cultivar. Next base: position 700,554 of record JAQSUU010000016.1, on the reverse strand, counting down.
TGCATGTGTTCTTTGATAACATTGCCAGGTCAGCTAAAAGCTCAGATGTGTCAACCAAAGGCGACAATCTAGAAACACTCCTGACCCCGGATAGGCCTAACCTGGAGCTATCGACCCAAGTTAAGGTTCCAGGGAGTGCGGAGGTGGCTCCCAAAGAATACCCCTCTCAGATGAGTCCACTTATCTAGGGCACGAAGGCTTGTTAAGGCTTCTGGAGGGAAGCTAGTGACAAGCTCAAGCATTATAAAGTGGTGGTGGCTCAGCTTGAAGAAGAGGTGAAGACTCTTTGAGATGCGAATGAAGGTACGTAAATGACTGGCTCATGTAAATTTGTACCTTTGTTGTGAAGATTGTCCCAAACCTTGCCGTGTTTGTAGACCACGTCACCTACACTGGGCACCTAGAGAGTGAGAGGGTGGCTCTAGCGTAGGAGATTGAAGGGTTGTGGCGCAAGCTTGAAGTCTTCGAGCAGCGTCGTACAGATATTGAAGCCAAGCTGGTGGAAGGAGCTCTCACTTCGGTTGGTCATGCCATTGGCATCCTCAGAAGCTACATGCCTGATCTTAATGTAAGCATGATCTCGCAAGGCTATAATTGTGATGGAGGCAAGGCTGAGGAGCTCTTTGATGAGAGTCAGGCAGCACTCAAACCGTTTTTAGAGAAGCTGAACCCATCTATTAGTGATGAGGAGGAATGAAAACATTTACCTATCCCTACAACACTATGAGATGTAGTATAAGCACTACCCTTGTTAGTCTCACATAATTCTTCTTATTTTTGCAATGTCGACCCTTTATCAAGCGATTAGTTAGACTTGTAGTAGCTAAACTTGGGTGGTTTGCGTACTATATGTCAATGCCATTTACTTGATCTAGGCTTAGCATGATCGAGAATTTTTGTAGATTAGTGAATAGTAGTATGATAGCCCCTGAATCTTTATTTGGGTATGAGTAACCTATTCGAATGAAGAGTAGTAGACTAGTCGAGAAAAAATGTTGAGATTGAACAGCCCCAGCCCTAGCACCTGAGTGTATTATGCTCGAGTAAAGCACGACTAAGAAAGAAAAAAGGAGTACATAAAAATAAAGCACTTATCTGAGTGTGACACTTTCAAAACAAAACATCAGGAATGCAGTTTATTACGCATAAAAGCGTTGTAGGTGATCCATGTTCCATGTGTTTGGTAGCATGTCTCTGTCTATCTCTGCTAGTCGGTATGCGCCTAGTCGGGCTGTATCAACTACAATGTATGGCCCCTGCCAAGGGGGTGTTAACTCAGTCTTATCCTTTGTGCACTGGTCTCGTTTGAGTACCAAGTCTCTGGTACTAAGCGCTCGGCCGTGTACACACTAGCTGTGATATTTTTGAAGGTCTTGCTAATATTTCTCTACTCAGAATGTGGCTGTATCATGCTTCTCTTTGAAGAGTTTGAGGTTGGTATAACGATGGTTAGCTTGCTCTTCTTAAAAAAACGTCGCTACTCAGGGATAATTTAGTCAGACTTCGGGGGAAAGGACAGCTTCAGCCCCGTATACAAGGAAAAATGGTGTTTCACCCGTGGTCCATTTAGTTGTAGTGCGTACCACCCATAAAACTATAGGGAGCCCTTTGACCCATTTTTTATCATAGGTGCTAAGCCTATTAAAAATGCGTGTTTTGATCCCTTGCAAAATTATACCGTTAGCACGCTCTACTTGACCATCGGTCATCGGGTGATAGACTAAGGACCGATAATGCTTAATCGCATGTCTTTCACAAAAATTCTTATTTTTTTGCTGGTAAATCATGTACCATTATCCGAGAGTATTCGGTGCGGTATGCCAAAACGCATTACAATGCTCCACAAAATTTGACTATGTTTTCTTTGTTTATCCGGCCTATTGGCTCGACTTCAACCCACTTTGTGGAAGTATCAATCGCTACAATCAGAAATCTATAACCACCCCGGGCTCTTGGGAAAGGAGCCAGGATGTTGATGCCCTATGTGGCAAATTTCCAAGACAAAGGGACCGTGTTTAATGCTTGAGCCAGCTGGTGAACCTGTCGTTTGAAAAACTGATAAAACTCAATGTTCTAACCTACTCAGTGGTGTTTTCGAGCACTATTGGCCAGTAGAAGCCTTGTCAAAAGGCTTTCATAACCAGCATTCTATGAGATGCATGGGACCCATAGATTCCTCTGTGGATGTCATGGAGAAAACTAATGCCCTTGGCCTAGGTGATACACTTGAGAAGAACCCCATTTTGCCCTCGTTTGTAGATGGTACCGTCTACCATTTGATAACTCATGGCTCTATAGCTGGTTCATTCTATATTCCTATCATCGACCAGAGTAGCCTGATTTGTGAGTGTTGATGGTCACTAAAGTCAATTATAAACCATCAACATAACCTGCATATATACTTGATTCCATCAGCAAACATAGGTATAGGGGTTTAAACTAATGAATTCCATGAGCTTTGGTGAATATTTGTATGTAGAAGGATTTATACAGAAAATAGCCCCAGAACCAATGTCATATACTCCAAACAAGCAAACCGACGACAACAAGTGATTCAACTCACAAAAACTACAAAAGACAAGTCTAGAAGGTTCCTAAAAACACCACGCCGAAGCCTAGGCCAAATGGCCAAAATCATGGGTCGGCCGGCCCACTAGGGAGGCTGCCAGCCTGCTACAGAGCCCAATCGCTCTCTCCTTCGATGTGGACTCTTACACCGCCTCCTAGGATGCATCTATGCCAATACTTCAAGTCGGTTTGATCCAAGGGCTCACGATGGATGCTTCGGCCTATATATACTAGCCCCTGCCCCCTCCCTAGAGCTATCCCTAAAACCCTAATTCATATCCTCCTCATCAGGATCAGAGCCAGCTCTCAAGATGTAGAAGTAGAATAGCTCTAGTTGAGAGTTAGGGAGAGTTGAGCCATGCTCAGATTCTAGAGATCTTCGAAGGTCAGGTATATCTTTATATCTCACCTTTGCAAGACTTATGCCTTAATATATTTATCTTCTCTATCTACTTTCATGCCTTTCATGTGTATGGTTAGTATAGTTATCATACCTTAGCATGGGATCTCCACTCGCATTGAGTGCTTTAGTTATCATATGTGACTAGAGTAGTAATCCATAGTACAGACATGGTGTCAGATGATAGGTTACCTGAGATTGCGCTCAATCTTGTGGTTAGTTGTGGTAGCCCCAGGGGTGACAACTCTGTCAGGCCATTGTAATCCATCATGTTAGGATTGGTGTTCGTAGAGCTTTAGGTAGCCTTCCCCCAACTATGCTTTCTCACCCCTCGAGAGTTGGAAAGGTACTGTTGCTCCAAAGTGTTATTGTGTATGATTGTTGGCATTTCTTAGCGTCACTTAAGCTAGGTTGTCATCCCTAGCATAGCGCTAGAAATGTGGTATTAAATAAATGCAAATGCTTCTCTAGAAATAAATATGAAATCCGCAAGCGCATAGATAATACCGTTGTAGCATTTTAACCAGGAGTAAACCAGGTATCGTTATTTATATTTTTACCCATGGGAAGGGATAGCTAAGGATATGAGCAATGAGCATCACTACATGTGATAATGGAGAGTATAACCATGTCTTTGTCTATCTCTCATACAGGGTAAGTGTCACATGAAATATATATATAATGAATGAATGGTAAATGATAAATGATAAGCACATAGCCACATAATAAATGATAAGCACATCTCAATAGATTACTCTAAGTCTATATCACTAGCATGGAACTAGGATGAACTACAAGAATAAATCCTAAGTTATTCTAACTATAAGCCATAGCATACAATGATTAGTGCAATTACACTTGGCAATCATGGCAAGACAAGGTTATATCTATGCATAGGGATATTACGAAGGAAGATGAAGAACATAGCAATCACTTCCCTATAATAGTTGTGTTCTACCTGTCCTATACTCGGGAGGACTACAAAGGACTCAACAGGACTATCACTCCCCCGATCTACCTCACAATCTAGAATATACAGTGCAATCGCAGGAAAATACGGTATAGGCACCACGTCTACACAATATTTACCACTCACCATGATATCAATGAGCAAGCGCTATACGATCCTATACTTGAATATAATTCTAATCCAACTATGCCAAGCATATAACCAAAGTAGACTAAGAACATTATAATTGAGAATATAAGCAAATAGAGCAAAGTCATATCCAATATAATAGAATAGAGCAAAGTCATATTCATAGTAGTAGATGAACAATATGAATAACACATGACATATAGAAGTAGGAGAGAATTACCAAGAACTCTCTTGACAGATCTAAAAACCAAGCGAAACTTGACTCCTTCTAGTTCTAATCCTATGTAGCTATGCTATGAGTATGGAGATCTAATTGAGATGGTGGCTCTAGGGCTTGATCAGGGGCTTCTCTCTTGATGAATAATGAATTGAATAAGAATTAGGGTTTCTCCCAGGGCCAGGGGCCTTGCTTATGTAGCCTCCTCAAATGCACCACGGCCGTCAGATCAAACCAACCTTGATACATGGTGTAGATTTATCCTCAAAGGCGTTGGGGGCATGATCCACGAGACTGGACCTGATTGATCCATGTAGGTGGGCGGGCGCCCTGCCTATGTGGCCAACTGGCCTCCGGTTTGGTGTGGTGTCTTCTGGAGTCTTCTAGAGTATTCTTGCACGTGAGGTCTTTCTCTTTATGTAAATCTTACATGTGGGCCTTCTTTGGTCATTTCCTGATAACCCCCATAGAAATAAATATTCACCAAAACTCATAGAATTCTGTCAGTGTAACCCCTATAGCTAGATGCTATTTATATTTAGGTCCTTTTTCATGCTATGTTGATGGTTAAAAATGACACTTATCTACCGTCAACAATGATCACCATATTTACCCATGATTAGTTATGCCCTATAGAACCAAAGGAATAGAGAAGTATTTAGGAACCTTGAACTCACCTGTTGTCCTCTCAACTTAGCTAGACTACTCATTTATTATGTAATTCTCTTAAGTGTGAGTCATTATTCATAACTCTTATCATAACCAACACTTACCCCCACTTTAGTTTAGTTAGTATACTAGTTAGTAGATATATGACGGTGAATTATCAACTTCTTTAACCATTGTTTCCCTATGGATAAATACGATGCTCTGGAATACTCCCGAGTGAAAGCTACAACGGTATCCGTGCGCTTACGGATTTATCTATGTGCATTTAAAATATACTAACAATGAGGTATGCCCAGATTGGATCCATCCAATTCTCCCTGATTCCAACTAGAGCGGCAGCACAAGCCTTATCACCCAGCATAGACTTCCCAAGGAATTCGCTAAGTATCATCTCGTCTCTTGATGGATCAAGCGTGGGGTTTGGACCTGACTTTGACATCGGGATAGAGGGTTTTGTGAGCACTTCGACCAGGACATCTCCCCATAGGTGCTATCGTTCAGCTGCCTGATTAGCGAGCGTATCAGCATCTGAGTTGAATTTTCTCAGGATATATTGGACCTCAAGTCCATCAAAATTAGATTCCAATCGTTTGTATCCTGTAAATATGTAGCCATGTTCTCGTTCATTGCACGATAACCTTTGTTTTTTTGTTTGGTGACTACTTCTGAATCCCCTTTCACAAGTAATCATCGAACACCCAAGGATATGGCAGTTCGTAAACCAGTTAACAGGCCCTCATATTCAGCAATATTGTTAGTTGGAGTGGGATTAGTAAAATCAATTTGAATTGTGTACCTCATGGCATCCCCTTCTAGAGAGATTAACACGACTCCAGCCCTTCCCCCATTCTTGCACTTTGCTCTATCGTAGAACATTAGCTAGTGCTCAAGGTTTTGGGCTGCCTCCTCAGGTTCGGGGTTTGTCCATTCTACAATGAAACTATCTAGAGCCTGCGATTTGATCGCAGTCCTAGGTACAAATTCTATGTCATATTTGCCTACCTCAACTGACCATTAAGCGATTCTACCAACATCATGATTGTGAACAATGGTTCCGAGTGGACAAGAAGAAACCACTTTGATCTTGTGACTTAAGAAATAATGCTTAAGTTTATGAGAAGACATCAATACGGCATAGACTATTTTTTGGATATTTGGGTACCTAGATCGGGCATCATGTAGCATTTCACTCTCAAAATACACGAGGTGATATTTTGTTGACTTCTTGGCTTGATGCTCAACCACCAGGACCGCGCTGACAATTGTTGGAGTTGTTGCTACATAAAGGAGCATGATTTCACCATGTTTGGGAGGGACAAGTATAGGCAATTGTTTCAAGTATTGCTTGAATGCCTAAAACGCTTCTTCGGCCTGCTCACTCCAAAGAAAATCGTCATGCTTCTTTAATAATTTATTAAACTGCATACCTCGTTTGACTGACTAGGAAACAAATAGACTTAGGGCTACCATCATGCCAGCTAACTTCTAGACTTCCTTTTTGTTGCATGGAGACTACATGTCTTCGATGGCCTTGACATTCTTTGGGTTAGCTTCGATGCCCCAATGATACACCAAGTACCCAAGTAGCTTACCCAAGGAAACACCAAAAGAACATTTATCAGGATTTAGCATTAAGGCCAAAAGGCATCTTAATATAACACTACACGCCAAAAGGAGTTACAAATGCAATTTTTTCCTCATCATCTATGCATATGCTAATTTGGTGATACCCCGAATAGGCATCTAGAAAACATAGCAATTCGCATCCGGAGGTTGAATCTACAATTTGATCTATCCTCAGAAGGAGATATTCATCCTTAGTGCATGCTTTATTCAAGTCGGTGTAGTCCACGCACATCCGCCATGTGCCATTAGGCTTCTTGACCATGAGGGGGTTGGCTAGCCACTCCGGGAAGGGGACCTCTCGTACGAAACCGGCCTTCAGTAACCGGTTGATTTCATCTCATATGACGGCTCTCTTCTTAGGTGTATAAAATCTTTATTTTTGTCTGACTGGTCGAACGCCAGCTGGTTGACCCAATTTGTGCTTGATTACCTCCCTAGGATCCTAGGCATTTCTGACGGCTCCTAAGCAAACACATCTTTATTTGCCTAGAGGAAAGCATTGAGCTCGAGTTATATTTGGGTTCGTCCTTATGATGTGGTTTTATCGGATCATTAGGGGCCGAATAGAGTCATCCAATTGTCGGTGCTCTATTGCAACTTTCCCCTAGATCAGGGTGTGTCGTCAAGCCTACCTTGAAGCCCCTACTTATGCCTCCCTTGGTTGAGGATAGGTTACAGGGGGATTGTCCCGAGTTGTGTCCCGGACGATGACCAACCCGGGCAATCAGGGTGGTTAGTTGTGCTTCTTTAGCCACAAGGGCTTTAGAACCCTCAAAGCTTGAATCATGCTATAATCTTGGTGGGAACGCCATCCTCGTGACATGCTTATAGGCCTATGAGTTTCGAAAGAAAACTCCTCGATCCTCCCTACAATGTCAAAATGGACCGTAGAAGTCCTAGCATAGATAGTAGCCCTGGCCGTATGCTGGAATGATCGACCCAAAATTATGGGTGTCGTTTCATCATTCCTGGTGTTTAGTATCACAAAGTCTGATACCACGTGAGAATCCCTAATTAAGACTTCAACACCATCAACAATTCCTTCAACGCGGTGGGTCGATTGGTCGGCAAATCAGACACGCATGTTTGACTTCAGTAGCGGTGCAAGTCGTAGTACATTATCATAGACCGACATGGGGATAATGTTGATTGCTGAACCAAGATCACAAATAGCTTGCAATATATCTAGGCCGATCAACACTAAGATAATGGGACGACTGGGGTCTCCCTTCTTGACTGGCCAAGAGATGTCTTGCCGCCCCTTGATGACCGGCTTCTGATAAAATTTGTTTTCACTATCTCAATAGACTTGACATCATCAAACCTAGCTCGATTGGCTTGAGATGAGTGTCTTCGTGGGTACAAAGGGTTGAAATGAACCTCCACTTTTTCCCATTGACATTGAAACACATGTTGGCAGCCGCAACGTAGATCGTGGCTTTATGGTATGTAAGAAAGGTTGACCCAAGATAATGGGTGCTTTTGGATTACGACTAGTATCCAAGGCCACAAAATCTACCATTACGTAATAGCCACCGACAGTCAAGTAGATGTCATCTAAAATCCCCTAGACTCTTTGGGTTGTCTGGTCTGGTAGCCTCACACGCATATTTGGATCAGATAGGGCCCCGACCTGTAGTACGTCATCGTACATTGATATAGGTATGACATTCATGCCAATACCCAAATCACAGATGACATTCAATTTGTGAAGGTCAATGATGATTGAGATAATTGGAGGGCCAGGGTCTCCCTTCTTAATGGGCCAAGAATCATCCCACCATCTAGCAATGGGACGCTCTATGTAGTAGCTTGGCTTTGCTATCTTGTTGATCATGACATCATCGGTCCTCTAATGGCGACATCATTGCATGTGCTTTGTCAGCAATTCAGATCGACTAGCACCCCACTTTGTTCGTGTTGTAAAGACTGGAGGGCTCTCAACAACCTCTTGGTCAGGTTCCTCAAAATCAGGTGCCGTAAGTTGAACCTCAAGATTGATATGGAAAGATTGCCCAGATGGAGTGGTGACTTCTTTGATGATAATTAGCGAATTGGGACTCTTGACCTCGATCACCTTGAAGTTGAGATCTCTGGTGTGCTGAAAAACCAATCCACCAAAGCAGATGACCTGGCGCGCCTCTGTTAATTTTTTTCCAGTAGATATTTGGCTTTTAGGGAACCCCACTTGGTGCAAAGAATAATCACAGATGGAGATGAGATTTATACTAGTTCGGGTGCCCCGAAAGCGAGTAAAAGCCATATGTCCAGTTGCTACTCTTGTACTGCTTGTATTCGGCGAGATTGCGGTTACAATATGGCTATGCCTATGAGAGTTTTGATGATCACAACAGGGGATATTACTAGCTATTTATATCCATGATCAACTTGCCGTACAAGCTTAAGGAGTCATTCCCTAGTCAGAGACTTGGTGCAATATGGAGATATTGTTTCTTAAATAGGGTCATCATTGGCCTTCGGGTCTTCTCTGATCCGGAGTCAGTAGTCAGCAATATGAAAGTCGGGGTACCCGAGGATATGGCATCGACATATTTCAAATAAATCAGGTCTACAAGTATACCATCGAGTGGCAAACAGAACCTTTGGCTTTTCTTTTCTTTAACATAAAATTTTAAAAGTAGCAATGTGGAGAATACAGTTGTGTCTCAATTGGCCTACAGGAAGGTTGGTTGGTGGTCATCTGCTCTTTCTATTTTTGTTTTCCTTATATGTCTATGATCTTCTTAGTTCTTATTCAATGGCAGAACTAGGATGATGCATGAGACTTATTCCATATATAAACAAAATTATGCAATGCAAATACATAATAATATATTCCCTCTGTCCTAATATATAAGACATAACCACTTTTTTATTCATGTCCCATAATATAAGGCATTCTCTTTCTAGACGTACATACATCAATACAATAGTACTAGTGTTGAGAGAGAGAGTTAAATAAGTTCTTTGGTCTTTGAACTAGAGGTAGTTACGCCTTAATGTAGGGTTGAGATGGCGGACTAGGGGTGAATAGTCCTTTCTAAAATTAATTGCGCCAGCAAACCAAAACAAATACAAAATTAAAACTATTGATCTAGCCAAGACTACATCCCTCTATCTAAGTTCTCAAGCACCTTAAAAAGATCCTAATTAGGCAACAAAGGTGCCAGGCTAGCTAGAGCTCACCTGATCAATTCTATTAGCAAGGTCAAACAAACCTATGCAACTAGTACTTTAGGAAACTGAGGAGCTCCTACTCAAACTAGTAAACAAAAGTACAAAGCTCCTAAGCTCACTAGCAATGCTTACTAACAAGGCTACTCAAGACAAATTAGAGAGCGCAAATTACTTAGCTACACAAACTAAGCAATGTGACTAACAAGGCTACACAAGCCAATTAGTCATGAAAAGGAGCTACTTCTATGCTACACAAGCAAGAAGGTAACTAGAAAGCTACACAAGCTAACTAATTACAAGAGCAACTACACAAGCAAAATATATGAAAAGTAAGTACAAGCTTGTGCAACGGGGATGCAAACTAACGAGAAGACAAGGATGACATGGTGATTTTTTTATCACGAGGTTCACGTGCTTGCCAACACGCTAGTCCCCGTTGTGTCGACCGTTGACTTGGTGGTTTGGTGAGCTAATAGGTGTTTCACAAGCCTATCCCAACAATCAGGCACCGCAAGAACCCCATGAACCAAGTGAGGGTAACTCAATGACACGCTCAACTAGAGTTGCGCTTCATGGCTCTTGCGGGGTGAGCACAATACCCCTCACAATCACTTCTCCGGAGAACCACACAAGCTTGTTGCATGCTTTGATGGAGACCACCACCAAGCCATCTAGGAGGTGACAACTTCTAAGAGTAACAAGCACCACCTACTTACAACATGAACACCTAGTGCCACTCAATGCACTCTCACAACACAATCGCACTAGAATCGCACTCACACTCAATCGGATGATCACTATCAAGCGTATGTGAGTTAGAGGGATTCCAAGCACACCTATACAAGCCACCAAGGCTTAAGGGTGCTCAAAAACTAGCCCAAGGCCAAGCTCCACCTCTATTTATAGGCTCCAAGCCAAATAGAGCCGTTGGAGCCATGGAGCTACTCTCTGCGTGGTCACCGGACATGCGGTGGCGTTTCCCAACGGTCGAATTGCAATGTCTAGTTTAAACTAGCCATTGAGACCCTGGCACTAGACATAGGGGGTGGTGCACCGACCCAGGTGTGGTAGTACCCCCAATGAGTTTTCCTCCCTCTGAAAAAGGAGCGATGCCACACCGCCATGGTCACTGGACAGTCCAGTACCCCTAAATTTCTCCAAATAAATTTCCACTATGGCAAGCTTGTAGAGCATTTCATTAGCTTTTCAAAAAGTCCTAGATCATCAAAATCAGAATTTGGAGCTAAGAGTTATGCCCAAAATACGAAAGGGTGGTGCTGCTGAAATGGGCACGTTGCAAGGGGTGGCGGTGCACCGCCCTAGGAGTAGTGGTTCCACCGCCCTAGGGGTGGCGTTGCACACTATAAAGGGCGACGCCACCCCTAGGCTGGGCTGCACGTTGGCTACAAGTTTAGTTGCATTTTTTGACGCTCGAACAACCCAAACTTGCTCTTTTCTTCTCCTTTCCTTCTCTAAGTTGATCCAAAACAACTCCAACAACTTCTCCTTTGCAAATGTGCTAACACCAACAAGTCTCCACCATCTTGTGCATGTGTGTTAGCTTTTCACAAACATTTTAACAAAGAATTAGCTCTCTTTTCACCATGCCACTCGATCCTAGCAATGATGCAAAGTTAGATCACTCGAGTGGCACTAGATGACCGATATGCAAACAAGTTTGCCCATCTTGATAGTACGGCTATCTATCCTAAACCTAGTCATAAACTTCTCTACACACATATGACCGCTGAAATGAAATGCCCTATAGGTTATACCTTTGCCTTGCACATTCCATTCTATCTCCTTTGATGTTGATGCAACATATGCACCAACCTTAATCAACAAATGATATGATCCACTTCATATCATCACATGACCATATTGGCTCATCAATCTTGACCTCACTTACTTTTCACCATTGTCTCGGTCCATGGCACCAAGTCCATGGCTTGCCCTTCACTCTTGCAACTGGTCCATCAAGCCAAGTCTTGTCTTGATCTTCTTCACCTTAGTCACATGACTCCATGTCATGTCTCATATGCAGTGAGCTCTTTCATCACATGTATGAGCTTTGTAACATACCCAAGCCATTTCACCTCTATGGCATGAGTTGCTCACACAAGTGTACCTGTGGACTATCACCTGTGTATTTCACATTTAATCACATTAGTCCACCTAGATTGTCACTCAGTTACCAAAACCAAATAAGGATCTTTCAATCTCCCCCTTTTGGTAATTGATGACAACTCTACAAAGATATGGAAATTAAGCTCTTTTGAATTCATGTTGCTTGCCCAAGCAGTTTTACCATATGTAAATGATTTTGGACAAGTAGCACAAACCCGAATTAGTAGTATTAGCTCCCTTTGTATATGTGCTAAGAGTGTTTGGTTTGAAGGTTGCACATATGTATGGATTGGAATTGTGAGAGAGAAAATGATGCTAAGGTGTATAGAATAAAACTTTGAAGCGTGATACCAGTCGGAGTTGCACCTTTAAGTTCATCCTCAACACCATGGTTAGCTAGATACCACTTGGAAATAAAAACACTAGATACCCCATGAGATCAACATTAAAAGCAAGGTACTAGTATTGCTTGAAAAAACATACCAAGTGTCTAGCTATCATCCTATTCATGCTAGTTTTCATTTCATCAATCAAATTCTACAACTAACATACACCACACAAGCATATATATTCAATTTAAAACTTATGCAATGCAAGCAAGCACATGACTATGCACATATCAAATGCAAAACAACCAAGTTCATGAGATTACTCTCCATACTTGTGTGCTTCTCTTATCCAAGACAATTTTGATCCTTCTCCATTCTTTAATGTTGTTTCCTCCTTGTCTATGTCCAACTTCTACTTCTCCCCCATGATGCATTTTCATATCTTTGTTCCAACTTCTCCCCCCTTTGCCATCAATTTCCATAAAAGGTGTGCTCCTTATTGATACAAAGGATTGCATTGGGGTAGATGATTGACACTTGAATCTTGCATTTTTTATGGACATTACCAAATATGTTGGAATAACAGCACTTGTAGCCCTTGAGATACCTTATGTAAGATCTTTGAACTTGATACCAATTGGTGGGACACCTCCTCCTGTGTCATAGCATGGGTCATCCATTTGATAAACTTGAGCTCTTGTTAGTGAGGGAACTTTCTTCACTTAATGATCACTTAAAGTTGAGGATCACTTATGGAACCACCATTTGATGTGCTAGATACCACTTGTAACAATGTGATAATCTAGACGTACCACTTGTAGGAACAATCATGGAACCACTTGTAGGATTTGTTAATTAAAAGTATTTCTTGAACACTTGTCATCTTCATGAGCTTCTATATTTGACTGAACTAGATTGATTTGCCTAAGCTTCTAAGTCTGGTTTGAACCCTTTCTAAGTTTCTTCACACGCAATAAGTGGTTATCTTATCATGGTTGCACTTGTCACTTGTTGGCAATAAATCCAGTACTTGGGTTTACGAGCTCATGAACAAACTCAATACTACAACTAGATTCAAAAAATCATCCAAGCAATAGTGGTAAGCTATGAATTTTAAATTTTCATTTGTAATGCATGATCCTATAAGTACATACTATATGCACAAACCATATACTAGTGTAACACCCTAAAATTTTGAAAAGAAGAAAAATAGGAGAAATATGATTTTTATATATTTTTGTGAGCATGCAAATTTAGGATAAGAATAATTTTTATAAATTTAAAATCAAATATAAGAGTAGAAACATGTTTGTGCACTCATGCTGTTGCATTTAAATTTTTGGTTTGAGTGGTTTGATCAAATTCAAATTTGGATTTGAAAATCTTTTGAAAATTTGTTTTGAAAAATTAGAAAAGAAAAAGAAAAGGAAAATCATTTTCTTTCGGTTTTCAGCCCGGTCCAGCCAAAAGGCCCGCCAGCGCCCCACCTCGGCCGGCCCACTTCGCGCGCAGCCCGTTTTTCTCCGCTCCCCGCTTCAGTCATGGGCCGAGCCCAGTCGCGGCTGCTGGCCCAATTCGACGCGCGCGCGTTTTCCTTTCCTGGCGTGACGCTGACATCCGGGGCCCACGCGTCAGCGGCTTCACCTTCATCTTCTTTCCCACGCCGAACGCCGGCTTCTCTTTCCTTTCTTGCCGACGTCGAATCCCTCTCCGTATCCTCCTCCTTCCTTTCTTAGCGCCGCTCCGGGCTATAAAAACGGGGCCGCCGTACCTTTCCGCTCCATATTCATCCACAAATCGCAGCCCTAATACCTCGGGACGACATTGCTCGAACCGCCGCCTCCACCGTCCGCCTCCCCGAGCCGCACGCCTTCCTCGGTCCATCATCGACTTCGTTTTCGCTCGTGGTGAGTTCGCATTTGTGTTCTCTACCCGCTGGTGTTTTTCTTTCGCAAGCTCGTGCCTTGTAGCGCTAGTTAGCCGTCTCCGGCCATGGCGCCGCCGCGGGAGGTCGCCGTCGGGTTCGATTCCGGCCGGAGCGCCGCCCGTTTCCCCCGAACCAATCTGGACCGTCCGATCTAAATCCGACGGCTAGAATTAGAAGATACCGGTTCGTTTGTAAAATTGTAAAAGAGTCCCTGTGATTTTTAAGTATAGAACCCGCAGTCCTAAAACGTAAAGCTCAGAGTTCGTTTTGATCTGTTGAAAGCGTATTTCGTCTCGGTAATTGAAAAATACGTTTTCTGATATTTACAGTTTTGCCACTGAGTTTGTTTTAGTCATAAATTATCCGTTTTAACTCCGATTTGATCCATTCAAATTGCGTTAGATTCGTATTTGAGAGCTCTACATGATTATAGAACTGTACAGTAGGTTTGAGATAATTTATTTTCGAGTTTATATTAAAGTAATTATTTATCTATAGGAAATCTTAGAAAATTCATAATTTGTACGTTTTAAATCCAAATTTCGTGATCTTTATGTCTATGTGATCGTAGTAATGTGTAGAAGAGTTTTACAAACTTGTTATACTGTTAGTGTTACTGTTGGTTAGGTTTTCTATCTTTAAGTTCCGATGTGAGATTTAATCTATTACTTTAATAAAATAGATCTTGTTTAAATCATATCTTCTACGTTTTAGATCCGTTTTAGCTCATTCGAGTTGCGTTAGATTCATAGCAACGAGATCTACGCGTTAGTGACAGTATTTACCATATTATTAATTCTGAAATTTTATGGTTTAAATCATATCTTGATTAATAATTATGCAACTGGGTTTTGTAAATAAAATATGATTTGTTTTACTTTAGTTTCATAATTTGAATCTAAATTTGACTTAATTCCATATATAGTATTTATAAAATATCTTATATATAAAACACATGAAACTAATAGTTTTATATTTTTTTTTCTATGAGCAAATCTTTCGGTAGATGTATCTTTTCAACCGTAGCTCTGATTAGTGTGCTTTTCGCGTCTGTGTGTTCGTAGTGATGCGTAGAATCGTGTTTCAAACTCTTTTATTTATTTTTGTATGATTGGTGTACTGTTCTAATTTAGATCTATTGTTTGCTTCGTGTATGATTGCTCGATGTGTGTGTGATGATTTATTGATCAAGTCCAGTCGGTGAGATATACGTGGTTATCAAGAAGAAGAAGAAGAACGTTGAAGATTAAAGCTTACCGAAGGATCGGTGTTTAAGGCAAGTATAGCATGGGATTATCCTTGTTTCCTATTCACCTTTAATATACTTAATTCATGTGCATGTGTCTACCTTGTTACCACTAAGGATATCCTAGTTTTTGTATCTTGTACCTTGACACCCATGGGACATTGCATTGGGTAGTATTTATGCTAGTGCTCAAGATAAATAACTATGATCTGTAACTTGACTAATGGTATATGCAATAAACGTTTAAATGATGCTTTAAAGCAATATGGCTCAAGAGGGCTAGAGCATATTTTGTGGTTTTTATGGTGCTCTAGTTTCTCTCCCTAAGGACTTATCTGTAAGCGAACATCCGGGACTTACAGTACAACTGTGAGGGCTATATGGCTCTGGCTTTAGCTCAGTATGAGGATTTTTTCTAGCTTGTTAGAGGTTACCCTTGTGGCACAAATGGGGTAGAGCAGACTGTGGATCCCTGCGTGGTGTATCACACGGACTGACTCCGGAAACCTAGCGGCCCTAATTTGTTAGACGAACCTTTGAAAGGCTTCATAGTGATTCCTTGCCTGCTCACCTTGGAAGTGTTTTGGGAGTCGCGATCCCGGGCATATGGGTAATCATGACTCACAGTGAAAGTGTACAACCTCTGCAGAGTGTAAAACTGTTATAACAGCCGTGCTCACGGTCACGAGTGGCCTTGGACCCTTACAGAATAAATGATGAACACTGATGATAATGATAATACTGATGATATTGATGCTCACTAATGATTATTGTTTCTTGCTATACATTATTCTCGTTTACATGATCATGAGGTTATTTGGGTTTATGGTAAACTTGTTGCTACTCAATTGTTAAAAGATGACTTAATAAAAGCTATTGCAGTAAACCCGTGTCAAACCTTTTGAGTCTCATGAACCCCATGTTATATTTGTTGAGTTCGACATGGACTCACTCTTGCTATTTCCCCACATCTCAGGAAGGGTGCCAAACTGTTAGATTCTGGAATTGTTAGGCTTGTGATCAACCAGTTAGTTTGATCCTGGAGTGAAGGTTACACCCGGTGTTCGGAGTTGTTTTTCCGTTGTGTTGCTCTTTAAGGTATATTTTATACTATTGTGTTATGTATATTAAGCATCTGTCTTTTGATATTACACTTATCTGTGGCTATATGTGAGATTTGTCTTCTTTATTTCACATATGGTGTATGTCTGGTTTTGTCCTTAAAACCGGGTGTGACAGATTGGTATCAGAGCAATGCTGACTGTAGGACGCAAGCCTAGTTAGAACTGGACGTTTAGCATGTTCTCATTGTTGCCTATTTCTTGCTTCTCTTTAACTTTGTTATTTTCTCAAAGTTATGCTTAATTCTATCCCCGTTCTGTTATAAAAACCTTGTCTCTATTTTGAACCTTTTCTCCTTGTCTATTAGACGGCTCGTGACGAGAAGACTGTGGATTTCAGAGGTTAAGAGGACTGAATTGTGTCGCTCTTGCTCACTTTTGACAAGAAACCATTAGCGATGCAAAACCAATTACTAGAAGAAATGACTCAACATGGGAATTCTCAACGATGCTCATCTCAAGATCAGGCCAACATATCCAAGGGGCCAGAGAAGATACAAGTAGTAGAAGCTTGGAAGAATATGAAATCCAATAAAGATGTTGATAGTAAGGCATTTGGAGAGCAGGAACAATGTCACGGCTGTAAGCATTATGGTTTTCCCTGTCTTCGAAATGAGTCTAATAAGGGGAAAGTCAAGGTGGATCCAAATTTTGAGATCAACATGGACAAGAAGAGAAAGGTAATCTCATTAGAACCACTAGTGGAAAGCAATCAGCAAGCGAGTTCTACTACATTGTCACATGCAGCCCTGATCCCCTGTCAAACAAATCCAAACCCTGAAGAGTTAGAAGCCCCTTCCGCTAAAACTACTCCCCATGAAGTAGTCATAGATGGATGGACAATTACCTATAAGGAGTATCAACCTCGAAAGGCCAAACAAGCTAGGAAACAAGCCAAAGGGACGAAGGTGAACTATTATGGCCAGCAAGATAGCAACATACCAAACAACAGTTCCTTGGAGTATGACATCACAAAAGATCCAGCTAAGAGAAAGTGTTATCATTGCCAGCAGGAAGGACATTATATCAAATCTTGCCCACAGAAGAATCAACAACAGCAAGACCCAGGACAGGATGTCCAAAAGGAGCATGTGCAGGGAAATAAATTAAAAAGAAATTACATCCATGGAAGGTTGAAACATGTGGATATTTCCACCATTCCTGGAGCTAAGGAGGTCGTGTTTGGATCAATTCCAGTAAGTTCAGGAAATGCCAAGGTTTTGTTTGACCCCAGTGCCTCACATTCGTTCATATCTAGACAATATGCAAAAGATCATAACATACTTATGCTTCCAAGGGGGAAAACAGTTATGGTTGAAACTCCAAGAGGTGAAATAAAGGCAGACCGCATATGCCCAAAAGTTAGTCTGGACATAAAGGGGGTAAACTTTAAGGTAAACCTCATTGTTTTGGAATTAATGGGCATTGATGTTATCCTTGGAATAGACTGGTTATCTACTTGTAAAGGAGTGATTGAGTATGCCCAATGTTCAGTGTTTCTAACTACACTTTCAGGAGAAAGGATTGAGTATGAGGGTATTAAATCTATACCTGAGGGATACCAGGTTGACCCATCTTAAGGTATGAGTTATAAGAATGGTAAAGAGAGATGCAGAGATTCAGATGTTCATATAAAGCAATAAGGAATATAAGAGACGTTATCTACTCTGGAAGCTGCTACAATCACACCATGTTTAAGGAATAGGAGTTATGTCCCGTGTAATAAAACCGTTAGTAGCCAAGTTGAGTCGTCTTAATGTGTGGCTAATGAACATTTAAGTGTTTAGTTGCTTTGTGCTTATGTTATGCTTGAGTTGGAATTTTGTAATGAGTGGAATGATCTCGTGGGTTTTGACCATGATTCCATTTAGTTTATATGTATAAGGTATAAGGATTAATGAAATAAATAGCTGGGTTTTGGTTATCTCCTATTTTCTATATCTTGTCTTTCGGAGCAGCCTGTCTTTATCAACTTATATCTCTGTTCTTGAAAGACCAAAAATCATGAGAGAATTCTGGACAAGAGTGGACTTCAACATCTATCTCTAAATGCAAGAACCACCCTCATAGTTGTTTTGGTTTGGGAGATACAAAAAGTATAAGGCAATGTATATGTGCTGTCATAAACCTGGAACAGTTTCTGATAAGTACTGTTTTCGACCAAGTTAACTATAGAATCTGGAAGTGTGTTCTATAATAAAGTTGCAGAGAATTTTATAAGCTTTCCATCGGTGTAAGCTACAGTTTCATTGGATTAACAGAATGAGAGTTACAGCTGTTTTACTGCACTGCTGATTTTCTGCTCGTGAGAAATTTCAGATTTCTTGTTCTTACCCATGCACAAGAGTATCATTGGGATGTCAGAACACTTTTATGCTAAGTAGCTCATCTAGAAGAAAAAGGTTCAAAGATACCCTATTTGGTGTCCCTTATTTTAAGGGGGGTAGCCAATGTAAAGAAGGATTATTAAGATTGAACTCTTTAGTTGGAAGTATTGGTTAGTCTCCATGATTTAGTTGCCACTCTTGAGCAAAACTGTCCTGTGAACAAGGTTGATAATTTTGGATCCATGGAGACAAGAGTTGTCCTTTTGGATAGTTCATGATTATGATCATCTATACTTGCTCGTGATTGTTGATGTTGGTCACTTGATGACAGGAAGTGTAGTGTCTCATGACTCAGGAGCCATATATGACGTCTCGCACTAATATGTGGGAAAAGATTGATGTTTCTGCCATTGAAGGATGTTATGGGTATGATGAAGCAGAGCACTATCAAAACAACAATGTTGAAGAGCAAGTTGGGAGTGAACTAAGTCAGAATCCACAACAACGAAAGCGAAAAAGGAAAGCCCTTAAGAAGCCTGTTCAAGGAAGCAAAGCGCAGCAAAACTATGTCAATGGAAGACTGAGCAATGTGGATATGGATAAAATTCATGGAGTTACCAAAGTAGTGGGAGGTTATATTCAAGTAAGCTCAGTACAAGTTTTTGCTTTATTTGACCCTAGTGCTTCGCATTCTTTCATTTCCGCCAACATGGTAGAGACGTGCAAGATGGTGAAGTGTCCAATGAGGAGGCCTTTGCTAGTTCAAACCCCAGTGGGAGAAATGCAGACAGATCAGTTATGCCCGAATGTCAGTCTTGTCATAAACAAAGAAAACTTCACCGCGACACTCATTGTGTTGGAGTCACTTAAAATTCGCGTGGTTCTTGGTAATGGATGGCTCTGTGCACACAAAGGAGTGATTCATGGTACTCGGTGCACAATGCCCTTAACAACACCGTCAGGGAAAAGAATTGAGTATCAAGGTGGTCGACTCTTACCTGAGGAAGACGAGAATGATCAATTAGAAGATAGGTACACCGAGAATAGCAAAGTGGACCATGAGTTTACTGAAGTCATAGCAGAGGAACAAATAACTTTGGAGGAGCTCAATAGAAGAGATGATTATGCTTAGGCAGATTAGTTAGTCAGGATATGAGAAACTGTCTTATGATTCTGAACGAAAGAGTAATTTGAAAAAAATGAGGATCAAATAAAGACAAAGTGTCATTATCTCTTTTGTCATCATCTTCCGAATCTCGGGACGAGATTCATCTTAAGGGGGGTAGAATTGTAACACCCTAAAATTTTGAAAAGAAGAAAAATAGGAGAAATATGATTTTTATATATTTTTGTGAGCATGCAAATTTAGGATAAGAATAATTTTTATAAATTTAAAATCAAATATAAGAGTAGAAACATGTTTGTGCACTCATGCTGTTGCATTTAAATTTTTGGTTTGAGTGGTTTGATCAAATTCAAATTTGGATTTGAAAATCTTTTGAAAATTTGTTTTGAAAAATTAGAAAAGAAAAAGAAAAGGAAAATCATTTTCTTTCGGTTTTCAGCCCGGTCCAGCCAAAAGGCCCGCCAGCGCCCCACCTCGGCCGGCCCACTTCGCGCGCAGCCCGTTTTTCTCCGCTCCCCGCTTCAGTCATGGGCCGAGCCCAGTCGCGGCTGCTGGCCCAATTCGACGCGCGCGCGTTTTCCTTTCCTGGCGTGACGCTGACATCCGGGGCCCACGCGTCAGCGGCTTCACCTTCATCTTCTTTCCCACGCCGAACGCCGGCTTCTCTTTCCTTTCTTGCCGACGTCGAATCCCTCTCCGTATCCTCCTCCTTCCTTTCTTAGCGCCGCTCCGGGCTATAAAAACGGGGCCGCCGTACCTTTCCGCTCCATATTCGTCCACAAATCGCAGCCCTAATACCTCGGGACGACATTGCTCGAACCGCCGCCTCCACCATCCGCCTCCCCGAGCCGCACGCCTTCCTCGGTCCATCATCGACTTCGTTTTCGCTCGTGGTGAGTTCGCATTTGTGTTCTCTACCCGCTGGTGTTTTTCTTTCGCAAGCTCATGCCTTGTAGCGCTAGTTAGCCGTCTCCGGCCATGGCGCCGCCGCGGGAGGTCGCCGTCGGGTTCGATTCCGGCCGGAGCGCCGCCCGTTTCCCCCGAACCAATCTGGACCGTCCGATCTAAATCCGACGGCTAGAATTAGAAGATACCGGTTCGTTTGTAAAATTGTAAAAGAGTCCCTGTGATTTTTAAGTATAGAACCCGCAGTCCTAAAACATAAAGCTCAGAGTTCATTTTGATCTGTTGAAAGCGTATTTCGTCTCGGTAATTGAAAAATACGTTTTCTGATATTTACAGTTTTGCCACTGAGTTTGTTTTAGTCATAAATTATCCGTTTTAACTCCGATTTGATCCATTCAAATTGCGTTAGATTCGTATTTGAGAGCTCTACATGATTATAGAACTGTACAGTAGGTTTGAGATAATTTATTTTCGAGTTTATATTAAAGTAATTATTTATCTATAGGAAATCTTAGAAAATTCATAATTTGTACGTTTTAAATCCAAATTTCGTGATCTTTATGTCTATGTGATCGTAGTAATGTGTAGAAGAGTTTTACAAACTTGTTATACTGTTAGTGTTACTGTTGGTTAGGTTTTCTATCTTTAAGTTCCGATGTGAGATTTAATCTATTACTTTAATAAAATAGATCTTGTTTAAATCATATCTTCTACGTTTTAGATCCGTTTTAGCTCATTCGAGTTGCGTTAGATTCATAGCAACGAGATCTACGCGTTAGTGACAGTATTTACCATATTATTAATTCTGAAATTTTATGGTTTAAATCATATCTTGATTAATAATTATGCAACTGGGTTTTGTAAATAAAATATGATTTGTTTTACTTTAGTTTCATAATTTGAATCTAAATTTGACTTAATTCCATATATAGTATTTATAAAATATCTTATATATAAAACACATGAAACTAATAGTTTTATATTTTTTTTTTCTATGAGCAAATCTTTCGGTAGATGTATCTTTTCAACCGTAGCTCTGATTAGTGTGCTTTTCGCGTCTGTGTGTTCGTAGTGATGCGTAGAATCGTGTTTCAAACTCTTTTATTTATTTTTGTATGATTGGTGTACTGTTCTAATTTAGATCTATTGTTTGCTTCGTGTATGATTGCTCGATGTGTGTGTGATGATTTATTGATCAAGTCCAGTCGGTGAGATATACGTGGTTATCAAGAAGAAGAAGAAGAACGTTGAAGATTAAAGCTTACCGAAGGATCGGTGTTTAAGGCAAGTATAGCATGGGATTATCCTTGTTTCCTATTCACCTTTAATATACTTAATTCATGTGCATGTGTCTACCTTGTTACCACTAAGGATATCCTAGTTTTTGTATCTTGTACCTTGACACCCATGGGACATTGCATTGGGTAGTATTTATGCTAGTGCTCAAGATAAATAACTATGATCTGTAACTTGACTAATGGTATATGCAATAAACGTTTAAATGATGCTTTAAAGCAATATGGCTCAAGAGGGCTAGAGCATATTTTGTGGTTTTTATGGTGCTCTAGTTTCTCTCCCTAAGGACTTATCTGTAAGCGAACATCCGGGACTTACAGTACAACTGTGAGGGCTATATGGCTCTGGCTTTAGCTCAGTATGAGGATTTTTTCTAGCTTGTTAGAGGTTACCCTTGTGGCACAAATGGGGTAGAGCAGACTGTGGATCCCTGCGTGGTGTATCACACGGACTGACTCCGGAAACCTAGCGGCCCTAATTTGTTAGACGAACCTTTGAAAGGCTTCATAGTGATTCCTTGCCTGCTCACCTTGGAAGTGTTTTGGGAGTCGCGATCCCGGGCATATGGGTAATCATGACTCACAGTGAAAGTGTACAACCTCTGCAGAGTGTAAAACTGTTATAACAGCCGTGCTCACGGTCACGAGTGGCCTTGGACCCTTACAGAATAAATGATGAACACTGATGATAATGATAATACTGATGATATTGATGCTCACTAATGATTATTGTTTCTTGCTATACATTATTCTCGTTTACATGATCATGAGGTTATTTGGGTTTATGGTAAACTTGTTGCTACTCAATTGTTAAAAGATGACTTAATAAAAGCTATTGCAGTAAACCCGTGTCAAACCTTTTGAGTCTCATGAACCCCATGTTATATTTGTTGAGTTCGACATGGACTCACTCTTGCTATTTCCCCACATCTCAGGAAGGGTGCCAAACTGTTAGATTCTGGAATTGTTAGGCTTGTGATCAACCAGTTAGTTTGATCCTGGAGTGAAGGTTACACCCGGTGTTCGGAGTTGTTTTTCCGTTGTGTTGCTCTTTAAGGTATATTTTATACTATTGTGTTATGTATATTAAGCATCTGTCTTTTGATATTACACTTATCTGTGGCTATATGTGAGATTTGTCTTCTTTATTTCACATATGGTGTATGTCTGGTTTTGTCCTTAAAACCGGGTGTGACAACTAGTAAGGGATGAAATGATCATGCACATTACAATGATACCTTTGCTATCTTAGAGTAGAGGATAGTCATATAGATTCCAATAAATTTATCCAATAGCAATGTGAAGTCCAATTATTAGCTTGGTGAAGATCAATATCAATATTTGAATCCCATTCTTCACCCACATGATTTGAGAACCACTCATGCTCAAGTGCACTTTCTTGTTGTGGTAGGCTTGCTTCTTTCCTTAATCAATGCTTGCATGAGAGAACTATTTAGAATACTACTTGAATTACCATGACTAGCTCTCTTTTGGGTGTTGCTTGCTCTCTAGATCAACCCTTTGATTTGCTTCAACTAAGCACCTAAATGTTCCTTAGATCACCACTTTCATTTTAGCCTTCCAAGTACCATAATTGGTTTACCTGCAAAAGGCAGCAAGTCCTTACACTAGGGAGAAGTCACCTCTCTCCAAAGAACTATTCTTGATACTCACTTGAATTGACTTTGTTTGATTGATCCATATGATGGACTTAACTTGATGAGTAACCTTGAGTCCATCTTAAAGTCCTTTTATTTCTACTTGTTTAAGTCCTTTTCTTTCTACCAAAAGATTTCCAATTGTCACTAGTGTAACACTTAGAATTTTCAAGTTTTTGAAATAGCTAAAATTAGATTTAAATATGCCCTAGTTTTGAGCGTAAATAATATAGAGAAATAGTAATTTAATTGGGATCAAAATTTAATATTAGGTTAGGCATTTGATGATGCATTCATGTTGTTGCATTTGTTTTACTGTGTGTGGTGGTTTTGTCTGAGGTGTAAACAAATTTAAACTTGATTTGGAAATGTATTTTGAAAACTAGGAAAAGAAATAGAAAAGAAGAAATTCCCTATTACCTTGTTTCGGCCCGTTGGTCTAGCTGGCCAGTGTCGGCCTGCTCCCTTTCTTTCTCACTTCACAGCCCACTCCCTCCACCTTTCTCCTGGCCACAGGCCCAAGTAAAGGGTCGGCACCTTCCCCATGCTTAGCAAACCCGCTCCACCTTGTAGGCCCAAGGGACACCGAGGGAGCCCAGCTCTCTCCCCTCGCCTCGGCATGGTCGTGTTAGTCTTGGGTCGGCCTAGCAGTACTCTTCTAGTATCCTATGTCGTAGTCAACCGAGCTCCACCTGTCAGCCTCCTTCTCCTTCCTCACGCAAGCTCTGCTCGAACTCGATCGATGGAAATCCATCACCACCAGGACTCTGATTTCTTTGGGATTTCGTGTGATCCGCATGTTGAGGCACCCATAAGAGGTCTGAGATCTTCACCACGCCTGCTTTTCACATCTCCTAGCTACCTCTTTCCCTAGCTAGCTCGCGCCACCGCCTTGGTTGGATTCCGCCAAGAAAGGACCGGAGCGCTATGGCCGTGCGCGCCGTCTGCTGTCGTGTCGCCATTTGGAGCTAGTCGTCAGACTTCTCCTTGCGGAGGGAAATCAGTAGGTGGTGTTCTCATTCGCTTTCTTGCTCTATGTCTCCCTCTCACTACTGCTAGACCTCGCAGGAAGCAGGCGTCCACTCCACCAAGCTTCGCCGACCCGTCTAGCTTTCTCAGCCTGCGCAAAGACCCTAGGTACGCTCGCCTCGAGTTCCTGGTTCTATTGGTGCTGGCCATATCTCTTACGGTGACTAGAATCGCCAGTTTGATTATTCTGGCCAGCCACCAGCCATGGCACCATCGTGCGGTTAGCCCTCTCCGGTGGTAGCGCCACCAAGCTCCCACTCGAAGTCATCACAGCCATCCAAGTCTAGATCAATGGCCCAGATTAGAAGATACCCCTTTGTGGGGCAAACTTGTTAAAGAGCCCATGCGTTTTTCTGAATTAGAACCTGCAATCCTATATCGTACTCTAAAAATACGCTTCCTTCCTTAGAAAATGTAATCTCCACCGGGTTAGCTGAAATATGTTTCATATGTTTCAAACTGATGTTTCAAAACTTTAAATGTTTATATCTTGTTCATTTTAACTCCGATTTGACCCGTTCATGTTGCGTTAGGTTCGTATTCGTGATCTCTACATGCTAGTGCTACTGTACAATAGGTTTGTAGTATATGAATTTTGAGCTTATATTAAAGTAATTATTTATCTGTAGGAAATCTTAGTAAATTCATAACTTTCACATTTTAACTCTGTTTTTCATGGTCTTTACGTCTGTGTGATCGTAGTAATGTGTAGAAGAGTTTTATAAACTTTTTATACTGTTTTGATACTATTGTTGTACTATTATAATTGTGTCTCTTTGTTTGCTTCATGTATGATTGCTCGGATGATTGTGTGTTGATGCTTGGTGATCGAGTATAGATGGTGAGCAGTTTCTTGATGATTAGGAGTATTACTTTGAGCTAGACCAACAGTATCAACAGGAAAGCTTTGATCAAGGCAAGTATAACATGGGACCATCCTTGTTGTCCTACTCACTGGAATTTACTATTCATATGCATGTGTCCTCCTTGACAACCATAGAGATTATAACCTAGTGATTGATATCTTGTTTCCTTGTCACCTGTGGGATGTGCATATGGGTAGCTTGGCTAGTGCGGGATCTATGAACAATGATCTTGTAATATGACTAATAAATTGTGCAACCAACCATTAAGATGATTTTATTACTATTGAAAAGGGGGCTAGAGCATGTGGGTTATTTTGATGCTCTGGTTTCTCTCTATAAGGACTTATCTGTACGTGATTTATCCGAGACATATAGTACAACTGTGAGGGCTATATGGCTCTGGATTTAGTTGTTTAAGAGACATTTTCTAGCTTGTTAGTGGTTACCTTAAATGGCATAAGAATGACTTGCCACGTTGGGTGTAGGACAACCTCTAGTCTATGAGTATAGCCGAGAAGGAATTGTGCCATTTAAAAAGGGGGGTTTCCTACATCTGCCTGCCGAGTGAATCTAATGGATCTAGCTTGTTAGACAAACTTTTGAATGGCTTTATATGGTTTTTGATGTTTTGGGCCTTGCAAACCCATGCATTTGGAAGTCATGACTCACAGTGAAAGTGTACACCTCTGCGTAGAGTTTAATAAACTGATATACTAGTCGTGCCCATGGACACGGGCAGCCTTAGAACATCTACAGATAGTTGATCACCATTGTTATATCATATTTAATTTTGTTGTTACTTTTATGTTTATGTTAATTGCTATTTCATTATTCTTATTACAATTGATCATTGTTTCATTAATGGGTTTTGGTATACCTTGATGCTACTCAATTGGTAAATAAATGGTGATTCAAAGCTAAATGTAGTCAAACAGTGTCTAGCCTTTTGTGCCACATGAACCCTGTGTTATACTTGTGGAGTACGACATGTGCTCACTCTTGCTATTCCCACCACAATAGATGAAGATTATGAAGATGATTATCGTAATAAGTACTAGTCTTGGTGTCAACCAGTCAACCGTGTCCCTGTGGCTAGAGCTTCCACGAGAGATTTATTATTAGTTGCTACATTTATTGTACAAGACTATGTGATAATATTCACTTGTTATGTAATAAGCACTGTGATGATACTTCTGTAATTTGTCAACTTGTGTGTGCGACTATTTCTTGGGGTGCACATGAGTCTTTTATGCATCCTATTTTTGTCCTTAAAAATGGGTGTGACAACTAGAACTTAAACTTCATCTCCATCTTGAATTTGGTCTTGATCTTCAACTTGAGTACCAAATATGTGCCAAGTACACTTCATAATCAAATTACCATGTACTCTTTGCTTTTCATGCTTCTAGATCAATCCAAAACCATATTTAGGTACTCAAGAACTTACAAACACGCTTCTAAGTTGAGGACCACAAGTTTAGAGCGTGCATACCAAATTTTAAGCCAATCCAAATAGATTTGATCACTCAAACTCAGACTTGATCTCACGTAGCTCAGTTTTCAATTTTGGACAATTTCAATATTTGAGCTATTTTTATCCAAAAGTAAATCAAACTTGAAACTAACTTGTTTGAATACTTTCACAAGACATATATCCATTCAATCCACTTACTAAAAGTCATCTTATGAACTTATCCATTCAAACCAACTCAAATTTTATTACTAAGCAATTTATCCATTCAAACATCTCATAGCAAGCAACATATGCATATATATCCAATTTAATCAACTTATATACATCCAAATGAATAAGATCGACTAGAGATATACCTTGATTTGCTCATGATTATACATAGCAAGCTTCAACCCAATTATTTGCAAGCCACCAAATAATTCCAATAAATCACCACAACTTGAATTATAGCATTTATATGTTGTAGCACTTGGACTTCACTCAATTTTTACTTGGCATTGGGTTTGGATGTGCACTAAGCTTCATAACTTGATTCAACACATGATGAATAATAAGAAACCCATTGAATCAAGCCTCTAAGGCCATGGTACCTACAAACAATCATCCACTTTTGATGGTACCCAACCAAGTTTGGGTCCTCTTGTAACGCCCTAGAGTCCAAACGGCTCAGATCCACTCTGCACGCTGAATGAACCACACCTACCACCATCCCACTTATGCTTTCGTCCTCACTTTGCGTAAAAAGATTAACCCCGGGGATGGTGAGATGGACTCTAGAAGCCTTATATGCTGGTCTATCCCACTCTAAACAATCAAGGTGGGACTAAACTCTCCATAATATCTCATAACATTCACATGGGTCACTATGGGCCAAATTCCAAATTGGGCTAGGTGTGACATACACCCCCTCAAAGAACCTGACGTCCTCGTCGGGCCCAACATACCCACAATCAGGCAAACGATAACCAGGAACGTTCCCTCTTAGCACACGCGACCGTGCGCCCAGTGTCGGCACATGTGCCACGCCGTGCACTCCGCAAAGCCTACACGCGCAATGAACCCCATGTCCAACCCCTGGCCCGCATGCGTCCGTGGCTATGAAGGTCAGCTCTGATACCATTTGTAATGCCCCAGAGTCCAAACGGCTCAGATCCACTCTGCACGCTGAATGAACCATACCTACCACCATCCCACTTACGCTTTCATCCTCGCTTCGCGTAAAAGGATTAACCCTGGGGATGGTGAGATGGACTCTAGAAGCCTTATATGTTGGTCTATCCCACTCTTAACAATCAAGGTGGGACTAAACTCTCCACAATATCTCATAACATTCACATGGGCCACTATGGGCCAAATTCCAAATTGGGCCAGGTGTGACACCTCTCAAGTTAGGAGCAACATACTTAGGCATTGCCTTAGAATGAATAGCAGGATGTTTTGCAATTACAACCAATGAGGTACCATTGCCATCCTTCCTAAGTATAATATTTGCATCAATTGAAATAGGTTTAGGAGTGTTACCTAGGGGACATGAGTGTGCCATGTGTCCCTTTTCTCGGCATGAGTAGCAAACTCTCTTTGATTGAGCCTTTTCTTCCTTGCTCATATGGTGCTTCTTATTGGCAAAGTGTCCCATGTCTACACACTTGAAACACTTGATGTGAGCCAAATCTCTCTTCTTGTCTTGATTCTTGCTCACCATCTTGCCATCTTGATCTTGCATTGGATGTCATTCTTTTCACCCCTTCTTGTTTTCTTCTTCTTCATCATCAAGTCACCACTATCTTTATGGTTGATCTTGATTTGCTCTTGGGATGTCTTCTCTTGCTCAACTTGTGGCTTTGGTTGAGGCTTAACATGTTGCTTCACCAATTGCTTAGTTGGGCACATAGAGGTGAGATGACCCCATGTGTGGCACTTGAAGCACTTGACATGCTTTAGCTACTCTTCTTCTTTCTTCAACTTGAGCTTCTCTTCATTGGGGCAACCATTTGCAAGATGTCCCACTTCATGGCATTTGAAGCACATGAAATAAGATAGCCTCTTTTGTTCTTGCTTCTTCATCTTTCTTTCTCTTTTTCTTTCCCCCTTGTTCATGCTCTTGTTGAATCCAATGCCACTCATATCACCACAGCTTCTTTTGTTGCACAACATGTGCTCGAAAATGATTTTGGTATTGTAGCACCTCTCTAACTTGTTGCTTAAATTCTTCACTTCATTATTGAGCTCTTTGTTCTCCTTCAAAAGGTTAGTCTCACAAGACATAGAAGTAGAACAAGCATCTATATGTGAAGAACATGGCATAGCTAATAATTCATCACAAGAGGTGGATACATGCTTTTTCCCTACATCACAAGAGTTAGTCACATGTTACGATTGATCACTTGACTCATGTGATGAGCTCTTATTATTTTTAAGTTTCTTTGAAGACACTTTAATGAGAGAAGCATGTTGTTCTATTAATTCTTCATGAGATACACAAAGTTTCTCATGAGTCAATTTTAGCTCATCTGTGAAGCTCTAAGAACATCAAGTAAGTGCTTATATTCTTCACATGATTTCTTTAGAACTGAGTTTTCTTTTTCCAAATTCAATGTTTTAGCTTTCTCATTTTCTAAAGGCATGGTCATGCTAGCAAGTCTACTAACAAGCTCATCATATAAATCAACATGAATATGGTGTTTCCACCGTGCAAAGTGTTTGCCATAAAAAATGTGTGTGTCACAAACAACATCTAGCCCGAAGTTTGACATCGTCTTGGGTCAGTGAAGACCACAAATGAGAGACCTAGCTCTGATACCACATGTAGGGTCAAGATGGCAGACTAGAGGAGGGTGAATAGTCCTTTCTAAAATTAATTGTGATGGCTAACCAAAACAAATACGGAATTAAAACTATTAGTATGGCCAAGACTACACCGCTCTATCTAAGTTCTTAAGCACCTTAAAAGGATCCAAATTAGGCAACAAAGGTGTGGGGCTAGCTAGAGCTTTCCTAATCAATTCTAGTAGCAAGGTCACACAAACCTATGCAACTAGTACTTTAGCCAACCAGGGAGCTCCTACTCAAACTAGCAAACAAAAGCACAAAGCTCCTAAGCTCACTAGCAATGCTCACTAACAAGGCTACACAAGCCAAATTAGAGAGCGCAAGTTACTTAGTGTCTACACCAAAATTTGGAGAGAGGAACGCTGGAACTCTAAGTTTCCAAGATTGCATTATCAAGGGATCGATTAGGTAGAAATCGGTGATAGCTGATTAAGATATGGTATCAAAATCGGCTATTTTTGTGGATGACGCCAGCAGATTACGCGGCATCAGATAAAAGCATGTTGGACTCTACAAGAAGAGAAAGATTAGGGTCCAAGTTATCATCAAAATTGGAAGTTTTCTTTTATTCCAAGAATTGTAATAAGTCATATTCGAGTAGGATTTATGTCTAGGCTTTGGGTATAAATATTAGACCCTCGCTATTGTACAAGGACACGAACACATAATCAATACAATCTTCTAGGCTTTCGCCATCGCATTAGGAGTAGGAGTACTATAGATCTCAGTGAGTTCTTCAGCGAGTTAGGCTGCATCAACTGATTGACCTCTAGCTTGTTAGTAAGTACGGTCACGATTTATGTTACATTGTAAGGCTTCATCAGCCGATTGATCTCTTGCAACTGTAATATAAATTAGTTATCGATTATGTCTTAAAGTCGTAAGGCTGCATCAACTGATTGATCTCTTGTGAGTTTTTGATATTAATTACAGTTATGGATCTTATATTAAATAATCCATTATTTAATACAATATCATCACTTATCTGATTAATTGAGATTAGTAAGATTTCCTCATATTCTTTTTTGTTAATCTTCCCAGTTATCGATTTTATTGCAATCAATGTTCTATTATTCACAATAAAATCATTTACCTCTTTAAGATTGGAATAGATTTGTCAGTGTCTAGAGGACCGGGTGTCTAAACAGAGCGACTAGTGAATTTGTATATGTGCGTCTAGGCCTTGATGGTGTGCAAAGTGGACACAAGCATGTATACTGGTTCGGGCATGAACGACCCTACGTCCAGTGGGTTTCGCTATAGTTCATGTTGCCTTGCACCGGGGTACTCGTAGTAGGGGTTACAAGCTTTTGAGAGAGGGAGCAGATCCTAGGTATCTTTGTGAGTGGTGGTGGTGATATGTTTTCGATTGAGGTAGGTTCTAGCTGTTGTTGCCAAATCGTTTGATCTCTTGATCACTCGATCGCTCGATTCCCTCTAGATGTGGCCCCTGCCTCCCCTTTTGTAGCTTCTAAGGGGAGGGCTCAGGTTACATTCATGGTAAAGGGGTAAAAATGAAAGAGAAAAGCAAAAAAGGTGGCCTAAGGCGTGGCCGTCCTCCTCCTTATCCGGTGGGAACAGTTCCCCTGTAGCGTGGAGATGTGTGGGGCGTTGATCTTTTGGCCTCTCCATCCACTGGTGCAATGTAATATGGCCATGCTTTGACCTATATGCCTCTATGCTGTGAAGGTGGGTGACGTGTGCGCCTAGGTTTTCGCAGTGAGGGGGTTAGGTGGCATAGTTGTCGTCACCCCCGTAGTTGTTGAGGTATGGATGTCATCATGGTAGAATGAGCGAAGTCATATCGAGTTAGGGTGTGGTTCTCATGCTCCTGTTGACTGTGCACGGTAATGACCATCACATCGATGGGAGCGAGTACCACAGTTGGGGACCCCCGTGACTCCCCGTCTTGCCTGAGGGTTCCACGTGCCCCTCGGGCGAGGCAGAAACACGCCGTGGGGGGTCGGGTGCTTTTGATGACATCGCGGGGGCTTGGGCGAGGCGGAGAGATGTCACCCGAGATGCCTCTCATGCCCGAGGCCTCTCCGCAAGGCTCAGGCGAGATAGAGTTTTCCATTCGCGCCTTGAGCGCCTGACATGCTATCAGTGCTTTTTTGGGGCCCCTACGATGGAGTTTCAACAAATGTGCAGGGTGCCATGTGTTTACCCCCTGTTGGGTACCCTAGGTATTTTGATACCCAACAGTAGCCTCTGAGCCTGTGGAGGAGTGGAGCACTCCTTCAGAGGCTTGAGGACAAGCGACTACGGGTAGTTTTTGACTTGTTTTTGTTTTTAGAAGGACTGTCTAGTGGGTTATCCCTTCAAGGGCTTTTAGTTGAGCAAGTGTGGTATTTCATGTATGACCGCGGGTCGGGTGAGGAGCCCCCGCGGCCTTGGCCTTAACCATTCGCTAGGTCGGGATGCGGGAGAAGCCCCCGAGCCCCCGCGCGCTGCAAGAGACTGATCGGATGATCTCTCGGCTATCGTGTTGTTTCCCTTGCGCTCTTTAGCAGAACGGAGGGGTATATGTGGGCCCTCGCCATCCCATTTGGCCCTTATCGCAACTTATTTGATTTTAAGAATACTATCCGGTGGGTGCGCACGAGCGCACCCGCCGAGTGTAGCCCTAAGGCCTTGGAGGGATGAGCTATCCCTTCATGGGCTTTGAATCGAGCGAGTGGGCCCGCCTAGGGAAGACGAGGGGTCGTACCAAGTAGTTGTTGTTGTGACGCTACGTGGGAAGGTGGGTGATTCATGTTTAGTTGGTTATCCACCGAGGCCTATTACCGGCCCGTGGAGAGGAGGGGTACCCAGGCCCCGTGCTGTGACGGGGTAATGATAGGTGAGGCGTGCGAGGCGGAGGGCGTGAGGTGTGGGAGCAGATTCATAGGGGACGTGCGAATGGTTACCGAGATATTTGGGATGTGACAAGACGTTTTTGCAGCCACATTAAATGCGAGTGGTTGGAGCCTCAAATCACCCCGGCTCCCTCTTTTTAACCCGGTGGTTTTTTCTCACCCTTGCACACCTCTGCCTTTTGCCTTTCTAGTGCCCCAGCAAGGTAGCATGAGAGAAAGGGATAAAGAAAAAAAAACTCACCATGTAGCTGCCACCGTTGCATTCGCCACCGGAGTGCTCTCTCAGTCACCTCGAAGGATCCATGGGGCCGTTCTAGCTTTAGTGAAAAGATTGCGTTGCCGCTCGTCGAGGATGGGCTTCTCGATCTGGTGAAA
This sequence comes from Saccharum hybrid cultivar R570, assembly GCA_038087645.1. Taxonomy (NCBI): domain Eukaryota; kingdom Viridiplantae; phylum Streptophyta; class Magnoliopsida; order Poales; family Poaceae; genus Saccharum; species Saccharum hybrid cultivar. Next base: position 667,305 of record JAQSUU010000016.1, on the reverse strand, counting down.
AACATCATGTGGCCAGAGTGGATTGTCCCTGGCAACAAGGACAAACCAAATCCCCCCCGCTGGTTATGTTGTCAGCTTTGCGCACTTCCACGAACGAGGGTTCAGGATGCCTGCGAGCGATTTATTTCGCGGTCTTCTTCACCATTACGGGATTGAGATGCAAAATCTCAATCCCAATTCGATTTTGCAGATTGTAGTTTTTGTTGCCCTATGTGAGGGCTATCTGGGCATCAGGCCCAACTTTGCCCTGTGGAAGTACTACTTTTGTGCTACCATCTTCCTCAAGTTGGTGAGGAGGGGCGAGTCGGTACCGATGCGCATTATAAGCTATGCGATCCAGATTTGATAGAGCCGGGCAAATGAGTACATCGTCATGAAGGAGTCATCATCGAATAAGGGGTGGCATTAGTGGTGGTTCTACCTTAGGAGTGATGCCGACGTGCCCCTACCTCCATACACCGATCGCTTCTTTGGAGAAGCACTGGAGCGCTGGGGCTATGGTCCCATTGCCTCCGAAAAGAGGAAGATCAACTCCCTTTTCTAGGCGGTCAAGCACTAGGTAGACACAGGTGTGACTGGAGCCGAAGTCATCACCGTGTTTCATGAGTAGAGGGTGTTGTCGCTGATGTGGTAGGCACACTGCATGAACGAAATGGTGTCTAACGCACCCCTTGAGGGGACCGTGCTTGTGATGGGGGGCTTTATCAGGAGGAGATCAAGAGGCGCATCAAGTCAGCACTTGGGATTATCCCTCCCGACGCTGTCCTTGACATCCACCCGCCAATGCATCCTGATGATGATTTTATTGAGACGGTGAGCATTCCCCATTCTTCTTCTTCATCATCATCTTCTTCTCCCCTATAGCCTCTTCGTGTTTCTTTTTTCCTAACCTAGGGCTCGGGCGGCTATAGGGGAATCTATGCTTGCTCCCTGACTTCGACCCACCTATCCCTAAGGATGTGATGCAGAGGGCACGGAATCAGGACCATGCCGAGGGGGTAAGGAAGCAGAAGGAGGAAGGGAAGAAGAAAATAGCTGAGAAGGCTAGGAGGAAAGAGGAACGTGACAAGCGCCGGAGACTACAACGGCAGGCCGGGGAAGAGGAGAGGAGTCTTCGAGCACCGATGACGATAATGATGATGATGAGGGGGTCGACCAGTACGACTAGCTAGACTCCATGGCCAAAGAGGGGGAGCTGCCCATGGAGTCATCACTCCTAATCGAGGGGCGATCGCCGTGGGCTGAACCACCTTGTTGGGAATCAAGGGACCCTAGTCTGGGGCCTGTCGCGACAATGGGCGGGGGAATGAAGCCCCTAAGGCCGCAAGAATCGGCCCATCCCAAGAGGGTGGAGGGTCCTCAACCCTAGCAGATGGCAGGTTCACTGCAGCCGCTTCCCTAGCCCAACACGGCCGAGGCCATGGTGGCCGAGAAGAGGCCCTACCCTGTAACCGTGGGGTCAAGCCTAAGCGAGCCATCGCAGAAACATCCCCGTCCTACGTCGCTAAGGTAAGGAATGCTTATTTCTCTGTTGCTTGTTTGTGCCAAGGCCTGGAAGTGTTAATGCATGTTGTCCTTGTTGGAAGGTTCAACCTAATGGCACCCTGCTCACGCCATAGAAGGCGCTGAGGCGGCAAGGCCAAGCTTTAGCCGGTAGTGTGCCGGGGTCAGATGTCTCCGCCTTGGAGGTGGCCGGTGGTGTTCCTTTGACGTCTGCGGCCATGAGGGGACGCGAGGTGCCAGAGACCCCTGCTTCACCTCTACCCAACCCTACCCCGTCTATCGGGGCAGTGCTTTTGGAGGTAGAAGCTGAGGAATCCGTGCAGGAGGACATGGCAGCGTCAGAGGAGTTGTCGTGGTTCGGGCTAGGTCCCTTTCTTGAGGGGGCGCTCCCTAAGGAGGGTTAGGCGCGTCTGCCTCCAATGGTGGAGGCACTTGCATTGACTATGGGGGTGGGCCCGAGCAGCGGGGCTCAAGAGGCAACGAAGGATGCCATGCCCAAGGGCCCTTCAGCATAGATGGGGTCCACAGTGGGAGGTGGGTCCCGAGCAGACAATACAGCGATGGGCGGTCCCGGTACTATCGAAGGGGAGGTGGTGTCGATATCCTCTGGTGAGCCTTATGATATGGCCGAGGTAGCCCAGTCTTCTGGTGCTGGGGGATCCATAGCCCTTGTGCGGATGGGGCACGATCCCTTCTAGTGGGGCGGTCCGCACCTCACGTGGTTGGATCGAAATCAGCCAGAGGCGCCACTGGTTTTCATGTTGGATGACGTTGAGGAGTTGGATTCCTAGAGTCGGATCTAGACTAGGTGCCAGACCTTGAACCATGCTCTAACCATGGCTTTCAATGTCCTGCACGATGACATCTGCCCCGCTGGTCAGGTGCATCGAGCAAAGTGAATGGTTGTCACTTTGTGCTTTTTGCCTTTTGGTGCCTTTTGATATGATTTCTTGGATAGGAACTGCTTGAACGGAGCCGGGTTAAGTAGAAGTTTCTCCGTCGTGAGCGAGATTCCGGGGGATGCCGATCGGAAGAAATGCAGAGGACCGCTGCGGCCAAGGCGTGGCTTGCGGTAGCCCAGAAGAGGATAGCCGCCCTCCATAATGAAATAGAGGATCTTCATATTCGTTATGATGAGGCAATCTTCGTCACCAGGGAGTCAGGGGAGAAGCTGGCGGCCCTCATTGGGCGCATTCATAGGGACCAAGAGGAGGCCCAAAAGGTGAAAAGCGAGCATAACGAGTTGTCACAGGCTTCGAAATAGCTTGAGGCCGATCTCAACTCTATCCGCCTTGAGCATGAGCATGCTCTTAGTGAACGTGACGAGGCCCGCCAAGAGTGTAATATAGCGTAGAGTGAGATCACCACGGAGGACCAGCTAAAGGAGACCATGCGTGTGACTTCTCGGGTTGCCGAGGAGAACCGCTAGCTGAAGTCTGAGGTGGGATCCCTTCGGGCTACGGTGGCTTAAGGGCATCAGCAAGACTTGGCCCAGGTGAAGGAGGCCCTCCATCTTGGGATGCGGTGTGCGTTCACCATCTTTAGGTCTCATTATCAGAAAATTGATCTAGAGGCACTTAGCGAAGGCTACGTCGCTAGCCCTGATGAGGAGCTTGATGCGATCGATGAGGAGGTGCTAGAGCCGGCGACGATTCTGGCCCTCGGGGGCCAAGTTCGAAGAAGAGGTTGTTCCCCTGCCTTTGAATCTATGAATAGTGATGAGCAAGGTGTCCTTGTAAGAACTTGGGATATTAAACAAGTTCATGGCCCTCGGGGCCACTTTCTAAAACTTGTACATATATTTTGTTTCAAGCTTTTACATGTTCGCCCTGATCCTTGTAATGTAGCTAGGCCTATGGTGTTTAGAGCCGAGTCTGATTCCCTGGGTCAGGGTAAATGGGCGAGAGTACTGTAGCTATAGAGGCATAGGCTTTTCACTGTCCGATTATCCTGACTCGAGGGATCCTCGCGCTCTAGCATAGTCCAGCCGCATTTCCTAGTTGCCACCGAAGGGCTCGGATGGCTAACTTTTCGTAAGTTTTTTTTTCGAGCGTTATGCCCAATCCCCATGTTGTGTTTAAGTTCGTGGATTCTATAGAAGTGTGAATTGGTCCCTTAGGCCAAGATTGGTGAGCAAATGCATCGTAACCATCGGGGTGTAGGTTTCTTCGCAATTCGATCGATCCAGCCCGAGGGGTTCTTTGCTTTCTAAAGCATCCGCATTTTTAAATAGTGCCACAAGCTCGGGTACAAAAGAAAAAACTTTCAAAAAGTGTCAAAGATTTTGAAATGTCAGGGCCCCCCTTTTAGCCCCCGAGGGAGGCCTGACCCTAACCGGTCCTCAGAGTCAGACAAGATAAAGAAGAACAATCGATTGCTCTTTTTATTATTTCGAGATCAAATATGTACATAGCCTAGAAATCAAAGGGTAGAGTTGTTCGATGTTCTAGGTGTTGGTGAAGACTTTGCCATCTATGGTGGCTAGCTTGTAGGTGTTGGGTCAGAGTACTTCCACGATGATGAACGGGCCTTCCCATGGTGGCATCAGCTTGTGGTGGCCTCTGCTATCCTGTCTGAGGCGAAGCACTAAGTCCCCGATGCTGAACACCTAACCACGCACGCGGTGATGGTGATACCAACATAAAGCCTGCTGGTATTTGGCGGAGTGGAGTAAGGCGACGTCACGTGCATCCTCAAGTTGGTCTATGGCGTCCTCAAGGGATGCTTGGTTCCCTTGATCATCGTACGCTCTGACTCTTAGCGCTCCATACTCCAGATCAGTGGGTAGGATGGCCTCGGATCCGTAGACCATGAAGACGGGCATCAAGCCTATTTCTTGGCTCAGGGTCATTCTCAGACTCTAGAGGACCACAGGGAGCTCTGCGACCCATTGATGGCCAAATTTGTTCAACTGGTTAAAGATCCTTAGTTTGAGTCCCTGCAAGATCATGCTGTTGGCGTGTTTGACCTGCCCGTTCATCCGGGGGTGTGCCACGGCTACCCAATCCATGAGGATGTGGTGATCATCGTAGAAATTAAGGAACTTTTTGCCAATGAATTGTGTGCCGTTGTCGGTGATGATGGAGTTTGGGACCCCGAAGCGATGGATAATATCAGTAAAGAAGAGCACCACCTGCTCAGATTTGATATGCACGATAGGCCAAGTCTCAATCCACTTTGATAATTTGTCGATGGCGACCAGCAAGTGGGTAAAGCCCCTAGGCACTTTCTAGAGTGGCCCAACAAGGTCCAAACCCCAGACCATGAAAGGCCAAGTGATGGGGATCATCTGGAGCGCTTGGGCTGGTAGGTGAGTCTGACGAGCATAGTACTGACATCCTTCGCACGAGCATACTACTTAGATAGTGTTGGCCATAGCAGTGAGCCAATAGAAACCTTGCCAGAACATGTTCTTGACGAGGGTGCGTGGCGCTGTGTGGATATCCTGTAGCAGTCGCCTCCCCTACTCGATGGGGATGCAGTGTTGCAGGATTCCAGTGGGGCTCCGCTTGTAAAGTTTCTGATCTAGCAGGACAAATGACTTAGCGCAGCGTGCAAGGCATTGGGACTAGGCCCTGTCGAGTGGGAGTATGCCGTGAACTAGGCATTCGAGGTACAAAATTCTCTAGTCCGATAGGGGATTGGGCCCTACATCTAGGTCCTCCTTGATGTCCATAACCTCAGGATCGATGGGAGGTGGGGTTAGGACAGCCCCTGAGCCTAGCTCGGGCAGTTCGTTCTCGTCCTGTGTCGACCCTTGATAAGTAACTAAGGGTTTATGTAGATCGCTAGCGATGATGTTGGTGGGAGCCGGTGCCCGACTGGACGCCAGCTTCACGAGCTCGTTCGCTGACTCGTTAGACCATCGGGCAAAGTGGTTGAGCTGGAGGCCATCGAACTTATCTTCCAAAAGGCAGACCACCTAGCAGTATGCCGCCATCTTGTGGTCATGATAGCTTGACTCTTTCATGACTTGGTCTACAATTAACTAAAAGTCACCTCGGACATCGAGTCATCGGATCCCAAGCTTGGAGGGATGTGCAAACCGTTGACAAGTGCCTCATACTCAGCGACATTGTTAGAAGCCAAAAAATGAATTCAGATCATATACCTCATGCGCACACCGAGAAGGAGACAAAGACAAGCCCTGCTCCAGCTCTGCTTTTCATCAGTGACCCATCGAAATACATCGTCCAGTATTCTTGTTCCACTGGCGCCGGTGTTGTTTGGGTCTCGGTACATTCTGCCACAAAGTCGGCCAGCACCTGGGACTTGATGGCTTTTCGAGGGGCATAGGTGATGCCTTCTCCCATGAGTTCAACTGACCACTTAGCGATTCTTCCCATTGCCTCATGGTTCTAAATCACCTCCCCAAGGGGGAAGGATGAGACGATCGTGATTGGGTGTGACTCGAAGTAGTGGCGCAGCTTCCTTCGGGTGACGAGGACAGCGTACAAGAGCTTCTGGATCTATGGGTAGCGTGTCTTGGTGTTGGACAAGACTTCACTGATGAAGTAGACTGGACGCTGGACTTTGAGGGCGTGACCTTCCTCCTGTCATTCCACTACAACGGCGGCACTCACTACCTGAGTAGTGGCCACAACGTATAGTAGGAGCGGTTCCCCTTTAGCCGGGGGCATGAGGATTGAGGCTTTTATTAAAAGCACCTTAAGCCCATCCACCACCTCTTGGGCCTTGGGGGTCCAGGTGAAACGGTCCGTCTTTCTCAGGAGCCAGTAAAGAGGAAGGCCTCATTTGCCGAGGCGTGAGATGAAGCAACTCAGCGCCACCAAACATCCCGTGACTCACTGTACCCCTTTCAAATTTTGAATTGGACCCATGTTAGTGATAGCGGAGATCTTTTCTAGGTTGGCTTCGATGCCACGCTCAAAGACGATAAAGCCAAGTAGCATCCCCCTTGGAATCCCAAAGACGCATTTCTCAAGGTTGAGCTTGATATTGTTAGCTCACAAGCATTTAAATGCTTGATTAAGATCAGTAACTAGGTTGTCAGTTTGTTTTGACTTGACAATGATGTCATCTGCGTAAGCCTCAACGGTTCGCCCGATGAGGTCCCCAAAAACGGTGAGCATACAGCGCTGATACGTAGCCCCCATGTTCTTAAGGACAAATGGCATGGTTACGTAGCAGTAGGTCCTAAACAGAGTGATAAAAGAGGTTGCAAGCTGGTTGGACTCTTTCATCATGATTTGGTGGTAACCGGAGTAAGCATCATGGAATGAGAGAGCTTCACAACCCGAGGTGGAACCGACTATCTGATCGATATGCGGTAAAGGGAATGGGTGCTTGGGGTAAGCCTTATTGAGACTAGTGTAATCAGCGCACATTCTTCATTTATCATTCTTCTTTTTTACAAGCACAGGATTAGATAACCACTCAGGATGGAACACCTCCTTGATGAATCCGGCTACCAGTAACTTGTGGATCTCCTCCCCGATCGCTCTACGCTTCTCCTCGTCCAAGCAGCGCAGTTGTTGCTTCACCGGTTTGGAGACGGCCCGGATATCCAAGGAGTGCTCGGTGACTTCCCTCGGGATGTCAGGCATGTCCAAGGGACTCCATGAAAATAGATCACTATTTGCATGGAGAAATTTGATGAGCACTACTTCTTATTTGGGATCCAGGGTGGTGCCAACGCACACAGTCTTGTTGCTAGAGCCGCTAGGGTCAAAGGGGACTTCCTTGACCCCCTCGGCGGACTCGAAGGAGCCGATGGTCCATTTGGGGCTGCGTGTCTCCTTGATGCGTGCTTCTAGCTCAATTGTAAGTGCCTTGGACTCGATGATGGCCTCAGCATACTCGTAGCACTCCACGTCACACTCGTATGCATGCTGGTAAGTGGTGCAGATAGTGATGACCCTGTTGGGCCCTAGCATCTTGAGTTTGAGGTAGGTGTAGTTCGGTATGGCCATGAACTTCACGTAACACAACCGCCCCAACACGGCATGGTAAGTGCCGCGGAACCTGACCACCTCAAAGGTGAGGGTTTCCTTTCTGAAGTTGGAAGGATCGTTAAAGGTGACGGACAGATCGATCTGCCCAAGGGGCAAGGCTCACTTTCCGGGTATAATACCGTGAAAGGGCGCTCTACTCGGGTGGAGCTGGGTTTGACTGATCTTCATGGCATCAATGGTTTCAGCGTACATGACATTGAGGTCGCTGCCTCCATCATCAGTACCTTGGTGAGCCATGTGTTGCCGATGATGGGGTCGACAACCAGCGGATATCGGCCCAGCTGAGGGACGTGATCTGAGTGGTCATCGTGATCAAAAGTGATGACCGATCTAGACCAGTCAAGGAAGGATGACGTGGCTAGCTCAGCAGCATAGACCTCTTGGCGTTCCAGCTTACGCTGGCGCCAAGAATCATAAGCCGCGGGGCCGCCAAAGATCTTGAAGCAATTATTGATGACAGGGAAATTATCGTCTTTTTCCCTGCCATCGCCCCTATCATCCTCGGGCCCTTTGCCGATATTGCCTTTCCCCTAGGCACCCCTAGAGAAGTAGTGTTTCATCATTCCACACTCCTTGAGGGTGTACTTGACCGAGTACCAGTGGTACAGGCACGCTTTTTCAAGCATCTCATCAAAAACTTCCGGGCCCCCCTTTGGAGGGGGCCTTGGGGTTCTTGCGCTTGGCGGCAGCGACAAGGGGATCCTTGCATGACTGTTTAGCCTTCTTCTTCTTTTTGAAGTTGCGGCTAGAGCCACCTTCATTGGTGTTCTCCTGCTGCTTCTCTTTTCCCTTGATGACGTGGAAAATTGCCCCTACCGCTTCCTCGCCGGAAGCAAAGTTGGTGGCAATGTCCAGGAGCTCCCTGGTGGTGCGTGGGCCATTGCGTCCCAACTTGTGGACGAGTTCCTTGCAGGTGGTTCCCGTGAGGAATGCCCCAACAATGTCGGTGTCAGTTACGTTGGACAGCTTGGTGCACTGTCGGGAGAAGCATCGAATGTACTCACGAAGAGTCTCATCCAGCTTTTGGTGGCAGCTCCTAAGATCCCAAGAATTACCAGGGTGGACATAGGTGCCTTGGAAGTTCCCCACAAAAACCTTCACAAGGTCAGCCTAGTCGTGGATGCATTGGGCCGGGAGATGTTCTAGACAAGCTCTCGCTGAGTCGGCCAAGAACAACAAGAAATTGCGGATGATGAAACGGTCATCATCCACATCGCCTAGCTAGCAGGCGAGGCGGTAGTCATCAAGCCAAAGCTCAGGGTTCATTTCCCCAGCGTACATGGTGATGTTGGCATGTTGCCGAACTTGTGCCAGGAACGACGTGTTGCAGATGTCTTGACTAAAAACTTGCAAACCGAGGGGTTCGAGGGATGGGCTCCGGTCCTCCCCGCTATCATAGTGGCCACCCCATCGAGGGTGGTAACCACGACTGGCTCCATCCTCCTTGTGCCTTTTATGTGCATTGAGGACGTTACGCGCATCGTAGTTGTGGCCAATGCAAGTGTGAACAGATTAGGGCTTGTCCCCTGCTCTTGGTTGTTCTGGGTGGACCGAGGCTTCCTTTTCGACCTGTTGCACAGCGGCGCACTCAAGAAGGGCACGCAGCTCTCCATGGGTTTGCCGTCCCTCTAGAGTCGATGGTTCGAGCATCGTCTAGAGGAGGATTGCCACAGCAGCGACATTCTAGCTTGCCCTGGCGAAGGGAGGTGGATGATCACCATTGTTGTGGTCACAGATTTGGCGGCAGATGTCGTGATCTCTTCATCGAGCCATGCCACCATCATTGCAACTCCTGAGCTCTTGCTCGAGCGTTGTGCGTAGTTGTGCTAGCCGTTGTTGCTCCTCCTCGAGCTTCCTTTCAAGCTCTCGGAGTTGCTCTAGCTAGGGTTGTGCTCGCCCCAAAGGTGGTGGCATGGCTGCTCCTGTAGCGTTCATGGCATTGGGCGGGGTGCGTTCGCCCTCATTTTCATTGGGGGTTCCTTCGTGGTCCTCCCCATCGCACATGAAGCATTCTCGAGATGGGTCATGACTCTCATCATCAGAGTCAAACCCTCACGAAGGTAGTTGTCTCTACTAGGGCACTAGCGCCGAGTCCCCGGGTGATTAAGCCCAAGGAAATCAACATCAGCCCAGGTGCCATCATCCTCCTCGGAGTCAACACTTGATGCCTAGTGGTATCATGGCAAGCCCACAGAGGAATCCTCTATGGGCCAGATGAGGTCATTGTAAGTCCTTGGAGCGTTATGCAGCCCATAAGCCCAAGCCATTTGTGTTGGCGTGGCGCTTATGTCTGGGAAATGCAGCGACTGCAATGATGCATTGTGGTGTTAGGACGAAGCTGATGGAGACCTTCCTAGGCCAGTCGTGGTCCTAGGATGGTGTCGTGCTGATGCTCCAGCCCCAGGTAGTCAGATCCATGGAGCTAGAGGCCCCCGGGGGGCCATACCTCGTTGGCATGCAAGCATGACCACCCATTGACTCAGAGATGGAGTTGATGTTGAGAAGTGTGTCGGGTGGCTCAATAGATGGAGCGCTCTCCCCCTTCGTGTCGATGAGGTCCAGGCCCCCGACGCACTCATCGAGGCCCGAAAGGAAAGTATGACGGATCGACGTGGAGGGGGGAGCTAGACCAGAACGTGATCCACTCCCGTGCAGACAAAGTCCAGGCTCCCAAACTGAATGTGGAATCCTGGAGTGAAGCGGATGCAGGGATTGCCCATCAAGATCTAGTAGATGGATCGTGACACACAGAAGGCCCCTACCTGGCGCGACAACACCAACTATCGGTGTCTAGAGGATCGGGTGTCTAAACAAAGCAACTAGTGAATTTGTATCTGCAGGTCTAGGCCTTGATGGTGTGCAAAGTGGACACAAGGATGTATACTAGTTCGGGCATGAACGGCCCTACGTCTAGTGGGTTTCGCTGCGGTTCATGTTGCCTTGCACCGAGGTGCTCATAGTAGGGGTTACAAGCTTTCAAGGGAGGGAGCAGATCCCATGTCTCTTGTGAGTGGTGGTGGTGATGTGTTTTCGATTGAGGTAGGTTCTAGCTGTTGTTGCTAGATCGTTTGATCTCTCGATCACTCGATCGCTCGATTCCCTCTAGATGTGGCCCCTGTCTCCCCTTTTATAGCTTCTAAGGGGAGGGCTCAGGTTACATTCATGGTAAATGGGTCAAAATGAAAGAGAAATGAAAAAAGGTGGCCTCAGGCATGGTCGTCCTCCTCCTTACCTAGTGGGAGTAGTTCCCCTGTAGCATGGAGACGTGCGGGGCATTGATCTTTTGGCCTCTCCATCCACTGGTACGACATGCCATGGCCATGCTTTGACCTATACACCTCTGTGCTGTGAAGGTGGGCGACGTGTGCGCTCGGGTTTTCACAGTGAGGAGGTTAGGTGGCATAGTTGCTGTCACCCCTGTTGTTGTTGAGGTATGGATGTCATCATGGTAAAATGATCGGAGTCATATCGAGTTAGGGCATGGTTCTCATGCTCCTGTTGACTATTCAGTTGGGGGCCCGTGGCTCCCCGTCTTGCCTGAGGGTTCCACGTGCCCCTCGGGTGAGATGGAAACACGTCGCGAGGGGTCGGGCGCTTTTGATGACGTCGTGGGGGCTCGGGCGAGGCGGAGAGATGTCGCCTGAGATGCCTAACATGCCCGATGCCTCTCCGCAAGGCTCGGGCGAGATAGAGTTAGTCGTTCGTGCCTTGAGTGGCTGACATGCTGCCAGTGCTTTTTTGGAGCCCCTACGATGGGGTTTTAACAAATGTGCAAGGTGCCATGTTTTCCCCCTTTTAGGTAGCTTGAGTATTTTGATACCCGACAAGATCGGTATCATATCATAGTAATTAATCGTCATATTACGATCAAGCTATAAATATTATGATTAATCTTGCTAGATCGACTGTTTTATACCAATCTTAAACTTCACATCGAACGCATTTAGAAACATGATTTGTTCATGGAAGAATTCAATAATCAACGAGCTTTGATCTATCGATCCACTCAAACCTCACTGATAAAACTTTAGATTGAATCTTGTTAATTAACAAACTCAACCATGGCAAGTCATGTGTTCCATTTGTTTTCCATGTTTGAAATCGGCTGTCGTAGCCGATTGCACGCGCTCTCACATTCATAGTTTGTAACATGAAGCAATTACATATAAGTAAACTCGTAAATCATTTATCTCAAAGTTTGTTATAATTATCATAGCTGCATTGATCCACTCGAACCTCACTATTGATTGTAATGGATTAGATTTGATTTGTTTGCGAGTTTATTTATGCTTAATAATAGACTGATACACACTATGACCTTATTTATTCTGAATTTGGCTGTTTAATTGAGAAACTAAAATCTCTAAAAGTAAAATCTCTGATCTTTTGTATTTGGGTATATTGTACTTATTCTTCCCTTGGTCATATTGCTGTCATAAATGCACCGCGATCTAAAACACTGGTCATCATGTCTTATATTTACACTTAGCCAATTTCTTTCATCTCAAAGACCTTTCTTTCATATGCCTTTCGGTTATCGACTATTTAGTCAATGACCTCATGCATTGGCTTTCAAAGCCGTATATTTGGAATTGTCTGGAGCAACACCGACATGTTTCACCTTGTGTTACTAATAAGATTTCTCTCCCTTGTCAATTGCAGGTTAAATTGACTGACACGTCTTCAGGTTTTCTTTCAGATCCAATCGGTCCGGCATTGAAGCTAGTTGATCTTAGGACTTGCACCAAGCAGATCCTTCCTACTTGCTACGTTTGAGACACTTGGTCATGTTTTTGTGTCGACATGTTTTTTTGGCACGCCTAGTGGGACCACAATCGTCATGGTGGCTCACAACAACAAAGACATTCTTATGGTGCCTTATGAAGACTTGCTTGATGAGGATAAAGATATCATTAGTAAGGCTATAGAGGAGTTTAAGAACAAGTGTTTGTTGTGTTATGCCAAAACACATGGCAATAAAGTTATTAAAAAATATGTACTATCGAGAGTTTTGATGCATGGACAGTCAGATACAGATGAAGCTGATGATAGGCATTTCTTTGTAGACACTGTCAATAAATCTGTTCATAATGCAATGTTGAATTATAATACAACCTTCTTAAATATATTTCACAACACTATAAAGAAGGTGTTTTATGGATTTCTACTTGATCAAGTTGGACCGGCTTATTACAATATTCCACATCTGTCAACTCAGGGGGTCAACCATGCCGGTACAAGCCAGCAAGGAGCAGCACAAGCTAAAGATGATGATATCCAAGCTATACAGAATTCATCTGAGCAAGTTCAGGATGCTACTACTAATCAAATGCAATATAATCCTGGATCATTAGTTCAGCACGTGCAACAGCCGACAGGGCAAGTTCAGAACCAGATTGTTAATTTTGGCACGTCAGGCCAAGTACCGCCATTGGCTCAAAAAATAGCACTATCAGTTCAAAGGATTCATAGAGATGTTGATCTTAATATTTTTAATCAGAGACTACAAGTAGCAAATCAGCAAGGGACCCGATAGATAGATATTCCACAAGGATATCATTATGGTTCATATTATAATACCTTTAATATGATTCCAAATCTAGAATATGAAGGCACTCAGAATTTTAATCTTTAAATGGGCCAGCAATTGCTAAGAAATCTGAACTCAAATGCTGATGAATTAGTGCTCAGAGTGACCGAGATGATGAAGAGTCAGTTCGGTATAAAGTCAAAAGGATAGCCCTTTTCATACAAGTGTCCATATCCAGAATGGTATGATTTGGTGGCCCTTTCTACAAATTACAGGCTTCTAGAATTTACTAAATTTACTAGTCAAGGTAGTATAAGCACGATAGAATATGTCAGTCGGTATCTTACTCAGTTGGGTGAAGCCTCTCTCAAAGAGGCACATAGAGTTTGTTTCTTTTCTTTGTCCCTGTTAGGACCAGCTTTCACTTGGTTTTCATCATTAACAACCAATTATAATGCTAATTGGAGTGACCTCAAAAAAAAATTATACATATTTCTATACTGCAACAGGGGAAAGAAAGATCATAGATTTGACGAATATGAAGCAGAGAACTAACGAATCAAGTGTTCACTTCCTTTAGAGATTTCGAAAACAAGAAACTTGTGCTTTTTGTTGAACTTGACTGATGATCAATTAGCTGTGTTGGCTGTTCGAGGAATGTTGCCAGAATAGAAAGAAAAGTTGCTTGGGCTAGAATTTAACAATTTAGGTCAATTGGCTCAATGGGTGATAGCACTCAATACCCAATTTCAAAGTATGCACAGGGATACCCATGTTGAAGAGAAAGTTGATGCAGCTGAATAGAATTGAGGTAAAAAGATAGTGATGGTCCCAAACCCATGGGTAAGGAAAAACAAAGAGAATTATGATTTTGATGTTACAAAGGCAGATAAGCTCTATGATTTCTTGCTCAAGAAGGGACAAATTAAATTACCTACTAATCATGTCATGCTACCTCCTGAGCGGCTAAAGAATAAGAAGTTCTGCAAGTACCATAATGCCACTTCTCATACTACTAATGATTACATAATCTTTTGACAACATATCTAGAGAGCTATTCAGTAGGGAAAACTTAAATTTGATAGACCTCGAAAGATGAAAGTTGACGACAATCCTTTTCTAAGAGATTAGAACACGGTTGATGCTAAGTTGCTCAAAGGGAAGACTAGAGTATTGACATCAGCTAAGGCAAGAGAGGCTAGAACAGTCGATCCAGAGATGCAAATATCGGCTGAGGAATACAGAGAGATCAATAGATGTCGTGATCAACAAAAGAGCCGATCTGAGCAAGGAAATTTCAAGAGCTGGTGCTATGAGGCCATGTGTTACATCTTGTATTCTGTTGAATAAATGGCAATGGCAGAAGGAAAAGGATTATCAGCGTTGGTTAGAAGAAGAAGAATACCAGTGTTGGTAAGAAGAAAAAAGATATGAAAGAGAACAAGCTGAGTCACATTAGAATTTTCCTTTCTTCAGACACTACTGGAATGAAGGTTTGAAATTGCCTACTAGGAATAATTACCTAGAATGCAGTGAGCAATATTAGGAGTTTAGGCAATCTTAGGCCAATCACCAATCTATCCATGGTCGAATTGAATATCAATATGATGGCATGGATCGGCGCATAAAAAATGGAAGTGTTCATGATCAGCTAGGTAAACAAGTTGTTGATCAAAATAGGGCCGGTTATGAAGAAGAAGACTATGATAAAGGAGATGAGTATGTTTGGCAAGAAGGATAGTGGTGTCAAGAGGTTTAACTAGAAGTCAGATGAGAAGAGTGCAACGTTTAAGGAGCAGAGAGTTAGAACAGGCTTAGAAGTTTGGTAAACCTAAAAAATGGCGTACTAAACAAACACCCGATAAGGGTCAACCATCAGCTAATATTGAAATGGCTTTTCTTTTGCCATCAGAATTTAGGGCCCTAGCGGATCAAGAAGTATATTCTGATTTTGATGAATCAAAGTATGAAGAGATGGTGGCTAAGTCGACATTAACACAATGTCACACCCGGTTTTAAGGACAAAACCAGACATACACCATATGTGAAATAAAGAAGACAAATCTCACATATAGCCACAGATAAGTGTAATATCAAAAGACAGATGCTTAATATACATAACACAATAGTATAAAATATACCTTAAAGAGCAACACAACGGAAAAACAACTCCGAACACCGGGTGTAACCTTCACTCCAGGATCAAACTAACTGGTTGATCACAAGCCTAACAATTCCAGAATCTAACAGTTTGGCACCCTTCCTGAGATGTGGGGAAATAGCAAGAGTGAGTCCATGTCGAACTCAACAAATATAACATGGGGTTCATGAGACTCAAAAGGTTTGACACGGGTTTACTGCAATAGCTTTTATTAAGTCATCTTTTAACAATTGAGTAGCAACAAGTTTACCATAAACCCAAATAACCTCATGATCATGTAAACGAGAATAATGTATAGCAAGAAACAATAATCATTAGTGAGCATCAATATCATCAGTATTATCATTATCATCAGTGTTCATCATTTATTCTGTAAGGGTCCAAGGCCACTCGTGACCGTGAGCACGGCTGTTATAACAGTTTTACACTCTGCAGAGGTTGTACACTTTCACTGTGAGTCATGATTACCCATATGCCCGGGATCGCGACTCCCAAAACACTTCCAAGGTGAGCAGGCAAGGAATCACTATGAAGCCTTTCAAAGGTTCGTCTAACAAGTTAGGGCCGCTAGGTTTCCGGAGTCAGTCCGTGTGATACACCACGCAGGGATCCACAGTCTGCTCTACCCCATTTGCGCCACAAGGGTAACCTCTAACAAGCTAGAAAAAAAATCCTCATACTGAGCTAAAGCCAGAGCCATATAGCCCTCACAGTTGTACTGTAAGTCCCGGATGTTCGCTTACAGATAAGTCCTTAGGGAGAGAAACTAGAGCACCATAAAAACCACAAAATATGCTCTAGCCCTCTTGAGCCATATTGCTTTAAAGCATCATTTAAACATTTATTGCATATACCATTAGTCAAGTTACAGATCATAGTTATTTATCTTGAGCACTAGCATAAATACTACCCAATGCAATGTCCCATGGGTGTCAAGGTACAAGATACAAAAACTAGGATATCCTTAGTGGTAACAAGGTAGACACATGCATATGAATTAAGTATATTAAAGATGAATAGGAAACAAGGATAATCCCATGCTATACTTGCCTTAAACACCGATCCTTCGGTAAGCTTTAATCTTCAACGTTCTTCTTCTTCTTCTTGATAACCACGTATATCTCACCGACTGGACTTGATCAATAAATCATCACACACACATCGAGCAATCATACACGAAGCAAACAATAGATCTAAATTAGAACAGTACACCAAACATAAAATTAAGATGAAAAGTTTGTAGAACGAATCTACGTCTCGCTACGAATACACAGACGCGAAAAAGCACACTAATCAGAGCTACGGTTGAAAAGATACATCTACCGAAAAATTTGCTCATAGGAGAAAATATAAAACTATTAGCTTCATGAGTTTTAATTATATAATAACATATATAAAATATTTTATAAATACTATATACGGAATTAAGTCAAATTTAGATTCAAATTATGAAACTAAAGTAAAACAAATCATATTTTATTTACAAAACCCAGTTGCATAATTATTAATCAAGATATGATTTAAACCATAAAATTTCAGAATTAATAATATGGTAAATACTGTCACTAACGCGTAGATCTCGTTGCTATGAATCTAACGCAACTCGAATGAGCTAAAACGGATCTAAAACGTAGAAGATATGATTTAAACAAGATCTATTTTATTAAAGTAATAGATTAAATCTCACATCGGAACTTAAAGATAGAAAACCTAACCAACAGTAACACTAACAGTATAACAAGTTTGTAAAACTCTTCTACACATTACTACGATCACATAGACATAAAGATCACGAAATTTGGATTTAAAACGTACAAATTATGAATTTTCTAAGATTTCCTATAGATAAATAATTACTTTAATATAAACTCGAAAATAAATTATCTCAAACCTACTGTACAGTTCTATAATCATGTAGAGCTCTCAAATACGAATCTAACGCAATTTGAATGAATCAAATCGGAGTTAAAACGGATAATTTATGACTAAAACAAACTCAGTGGCAAAACTATAAATATCAGAAAACGTATTTTTCAATTACCGAGACGAAATACGCTTTCAACAGATCAAAACGAACTCTGAGCTTTACGTTTTAGGACTGCGGGTTCTATACTTAAAAATCACAGGGACTCTTTTACAATTTTACAAACGAACCGGTATCTTCTAATTCTAGCCGTCGGATTTAGATCGGACGGTCCAGATTGGTTCGGGGGAAACGGGCGGCGCTCCGGCCGGAATCGAACCCGACGGCGACCTCCCACGGCGGCGCCATGGCCGGAGACGGCTAACTAGCGCTACAAGGCACGAGCTTGCGAAAGAAAAACACCAGCGGGTAGAGAACACAAATGCGAACTCACCACGAGCGAAAACGAAGTCGATGATGGACCGAGGAAGGCGTGCGGCTCGGGGAGGCGGACGGTGGAGGCGGCGGTTCGAGCAATGTCGTCCCGAGGTATTAGGGCTGCGATTTGTGGACGAATATGGAGCGGAAAGGTACGGCGGCCCCGTTTTTATAGCCCGGAGCGGCGCTAAGAAAGGAAGGAGGAGGATACGGAGAGGGATTCGACGTCGGCAAGAAAGGAAAGAGAAGCCGGCGTTCGGCGTGGGAAAGAAGATGAAGGTGAAGCCGCTGACGCGTGGGCCCCGGATGTCAGCGTCACGCCAGGAAAGGAAAACACGCGCGCGTCGAATTGGGCCAGCAGCCGCGACTGGGCTCGGCCCATGACTGAAGCGGGGAGCGGAGAAAGGCGGGCTGCGCGCGAAGTGGGCCGGCCGAGGTGGGGCGCTGGCGGGCCTTTTGGCTGGACCGGGCTGAAAACCGAAAGAAAATGATTTTCCTTTTCTTTTTCTTTTCTAATTTTTCAAAACAAATTTTCAAAAGATTTTCAAATCCAAATTTGAATTTGATCAAACCACTCAAACCAAAAATTTAAATGCAACAGCATGAGTGCACAAACATGTTTCTACTCTTATATTTGATTTTAAATTTATAAAAATTATTCTTATCCTAAATTTGCATGCTCACAAAAATATATAAAAATCGTATTTCTCCTATTTTTCTTCTTTTCAAAATTTTAGGGTGTTACAATTCTACCCCCCTTAAGATGAATCTCGTCCCGAGATTCGGAAGATGATGACAAAAGAGATAATGACACTTTGTCTTTATTTGATCCTCATTTTTTTCAAATTACTCTTTCGTTCAGAATCATAAGACAGTTTCTCATATCCTGACTAACTAATCTGCCTAAGCATAATCATCTCTTCTATTGAGCTCCTCCAAAGTTATTTGTTCCTCTGCTATGACTTCAGTAAACTCATGGTCCACTTTGCTATTCTCGGTGTACCTATCTTCTAATTGATCATTCTCGTCTTCCTCAGGTAAGAGTCGACCACCTTGATACTCAATTCTTTTCCCTGACGGTGTTGTTAAGGGCATTATGCACCGAGTACCATGAATCACTCCTTTGTGTGCACAGAGCCATCCATTACCAAGAACCACGCGAATTTTAAGTGACTCCAACACAATGAGTGTCGCGGTGAAGTTTTCTTTGTTTATGACAAGACTGATATTCGGGCATATCTGCTCTGCCTGCATTTCTCCCACTGGGGTTTGAACTAGCAAAAGCCTCCTCATTGGACACTTCACCATCTTGCACGTCTCTACCATGTCGGCGGAAATGAAAGAATGCGAAGCACTAGGGTCAAATAAAGCAAAAACTTGTACTGAACTTACTTGAATATAACCTCTCACTACTTTGGTAACTCCATGAATTTTATCCATATCCACATTGCTCAGTCTTCCATTGACATAGTTTAGCTGCGCTTTGCTTCCTTGAGCAGGCTTCTTATGGGCTTTCCTTTTTCGCTTTCGTTGTTGTGGATTCTGACTTAGTTCACTCCCAACTTGCTCTTCAACATTGTTGTTTTGATAGTGCTCTGCTTCATCATACCCATAACATCCTTCAATGGCAGAAACATCAATCTTTTCCCACATATTAGTGCGAGACGTCATATATGGCTCCTGAGTCATGAGACACTACACTTCCTGTCATCAAGTGACCAACATCAGCAATCACGAGCAAGTATAGATGATCATAATCATGAACTATCCAAAAGGACAACTCTTGTCTCCATGGATCCAAAATTATCAACCTTGTTCACAGGACAGTTTTGCTCAAGAGTGGCAACTAAATCATGGAGACTAACCAATACTTCCAACTAAAGAGTTCAATCTTAATAATCCTTCTTTACATTGGCTACCCCCCTTAAAATAAGGGACACCAAATAGGGTATCTTTGAACCTTTTTCTTCTAGATGAGCTACTTAGCATAAAAGTGTTCTGACATCCCAATGATACTCTTGTGCATGGGTAAGAACAAGAAATCTGAAATTTCTCACGAGCAGAAAATCAGCAGTGCAGTAAAACAGCTGTAACTCTCATTCTGTTAATCCAATGAAACTGTAGTTTACACCGATGGAAAACTTATAAAATTCTCTGCAACTTTCTTATAGAACACACTTCCAGATTCTGTAGTTAACTTGGTCGAAAACAGTACTTATCAGAAACTGTTCCAGGTTTATGACAGCACATATACATTGCCTTATGCTTTTTGTATCTCCCAAACCAAAACAACTATGAGGGTGGTTCTTGCATTTAGAGAGAGATGTTGAAGTCCACTCTTGTCCAGAATTTTTTTTCATGATTTTTGGTCATTCAAGAACAGAGATATAAGTTGATAAAGACAGGCTGCTCCGAAAGACAAGATATAGAAAACAGGAGATAACCAAAACCCAGCTATTTATTTCATTAATCCTTATACCTTATACATATAAACTAAATGGAATCATGGTCAAAACCCACGAGATCATTCCACTCATTACAAAATTCCAACTCAAGCATAACATAAGCACAAAGCAACTAAACACTTAAATGTTCATTAGCCACACATTAAGACGACTCAACTTGGCTACTAACGGTTTTATTACACGGGACATAACTCCTATTCCTTAAACATGGTGTGATTGTAGCAGCTTCCAGAGTAGATAACGTCTCTTATATTCCTTATTGCTTTATATGAACATCTGAATCTCTGCATCTCTCTTTACCATTCTTATAACTCATACCTTAAGATGGGTCAACCTGGTATCCCTCAGGTATAGATTTAATACCCTCATACTCAATCCTTTCTCCTGAAAGTGTAGTTAGAAACACTGAACATTGGGCATACTCAATCACTCCTTTACAAGTAGATAACCAGTCTATTCCAAGGATAACATCAATGCCCATTAATTCCAAAACAATGAGGTTTACCTTAAAGTTTACCCCCTTTATGTCCAGACTAACTTTTGGGCATATGCGGTCTGCCTTTATTTCACCTCTTGGAGTTTCAACCATAACTGTTTTCCCCCTTGGAAGCATAAGTATGTTATGATCTTTTGCATATTGTCTAGATATGAACGAATGTGAGGCACTGGGGTCAAACAAAACCTTGGCATTTCCTGAACTTACTGGAATTGATCCAAACACGACCTCCTTAGCTCCAGGAATGGTGGAAATATCCACATGTTTCAACCTTCCATGGATGTAATTTCTTTTTAATTTATTTCCCTGCACATGCTCCTTTTGGACATCCTGTCCTGGGTCTTGCTGTTGTTGATTCTTCTGTGGGCAAGATTTGATATAATGTCCTTCCTGCTGGCAATGATAACACTTTCTCTTAGCTGGATCTTTTGTGATGTCATACTCCAAGGAACTGTTGTTTGGTATGTTGCTATCTTGCTGGCCATAATAGTTCACCTTCGTCCCTTTGGCTTGTTTCCTAGCTTGTTTGGCCTTTCGAGGTTGATACTCCTTATAGGTAATTGTCCATCCATCTATGACTACTTCATGGGGAGTAGTTTTAGCGGAAGGGGCTTCTAACTCTTCAGGGTTTGGATTTGTTTGACAGGGGATCAGGGCTGCATGTGACAATGTAGTAGAACTCGCTTGCTGATTGCTTTCCACTAGTGGTTCTAATGAGATTACCTTTCTCTTCTTGTCCATGTTGATCTCAAAATTTGGATCCACCTTGACTTTCCCCTTATTAGACTCATTTCGAAGACAGGGAAAACCATAATGCTTACAGCCGTGACATTGTTCCTGCTCTCCAAATGCCTTACTATCAACATCTTTATTGGATTTCATATTCTTCCAAGCTTCTACTACTTGTATCTTCTCTGGCCCCTTGGATATGTTGGCTTGATCTTGAGATGAGCATCGTTGAGAATTCCCATGTTGAGCCATTTCTTCTAGTAATTGGTTTTGCATCGCTAATGGTTTCTTGTCAAAAGTGAGCAAGAGCGACACAATTCAGTCCTCTTAACCTCTGAAATCCACAGTCTTCTCGTCACGAGCCGTCTAATAGACAAGGAGAAAAGGTTCAAAATAGAGACAAGGTTTTTATAACAGAACGGGGATAGAATTAAGCATAACTTTGAGAAAATAACAAAGTTAAAGAGAAGCAAGAAATAGGCAACAATGAGAACATGCTAAACGTCCAGTTCTAACTAGGCTTGCGTCCTACAGTCAGCATTGCTCCGATACCAATCTGTCACACCCGGTTTTAAGGACAAAACCAGACATACACCATATGTGAAATAAAGAAGACAAATCTCACATATAGCCACAGATAAGTGTAATATCAAAAGACAGATGCTTAATATACATAACACAATAGTATAAAATATACCTTAAAGAGCAACACAACGGAAAAACAACTCCGAACACCGGGTGTAACCTTCACTCCAGGATCAAACTAACTGGTTGATCACAAGCCTAACAATTCCAGAATCTAACAGTTTGGCACCCTTCCTGAGATGTGGGGAAATAGCAAGAGTGAGTCCATGTCGAACTCAACAAATATAACATGGGGTTCATGAGACTCAAAAGGTTTGACACGGGTTTACTGCAATAGCTTTTATTAAGTCATCTTTTAACAATTGAGTAGCAACAAGTTTACCATAAACCCAAATAACCTCATGATCATGTAAACGAGAATAATGTATAGCAAGAAACAATAATCATTAGTGAGCATCAATATCATCAGTATTATCATTATCATCAGTGTTCATCATTTATTCTGTAAGGGTCCAAGGCCACTCGTGACCGTGAGCACGGCTGTTATAACAGTTTTACACTCTGCAGAGGTTGTACACTTTCACTGTGAGTCATGATTACCCATATGCCCGGGATCGCGACTCCCAAAACACTTCCAAGGTGAGCAGGCAAGGAATCACTATGAAGCCTTTCAAAGGTTCGTCTAACAAGTTAGAGCCGCTAGGTTTCCGGAGTCAGTCCGTGTGATACACCACGCAGGGATCCACAGTCTGCTCTACCCCATTTGCGCCACAAGGGTAACCTCTAACAAGCTAGAAAAAAATCCTCATACTGAGCTAAAGCCAGAGCCATATAGCCCTCACAGTTGTACTGTAAGTCCCGGATGTTCGCTTACAGATAAGTCCTTAGGGAGAGAAACTAGAGCACCATAAAAACCACAAAATATGCTCTAGCCCTCTTGAGCCATATTGCTTTAAAGCATCATTTAAACATTTATTGCATATACCATTAGTCAAGTTACAGATCATAGTTATTTATCTTGAGCACTAGCATAAATACTACCCAATGCAATGTCCCATGGGTGTCAAGGTACAAGATACAAAAACTAGGATATCCTTAGTGGTAACAAGGTAGACACATGCACATGAATTAAGTATATTAAAGATGAATAGGAAACAAGGATAATCCCATGCTATACTTGCCTTAAACACCGATCCTTCGGTAAGCTTTAATCTTCAACGTTCTTCTTCTTCTTCTTGATAACCACGTATATCTCACCGACTGGACTTGATCAATAAATCATCACACACACATCGAGCAATCATACACGAAGCAAACAATAGATCTAAATTAGAACAGTACACCAAACATAAAATTAAGATGAAAAGTTTGTAGAACGAATCTACGTCTCGCTACGAATACACAGACGCGAAAAAGCACACTAATCAGAGCTACGGTTGAAAAGATACATCTACCGAAAAATTTGCTCATAGGAGAAAATATAAAACTATTAGCTTCATGAGTTTTAATTATATAATAACATATATAAAATATTTTATAAATACTATATACGGAATTAAGTCAAATTTAGATTCAAATTATGAAACTAAAGTAAAACAAATCATATTTTATTTACAAAACCCAGTTGCATAATTATTAATCAAGATATGATTTAAACCATAAAATTTCAGAATTAATAATATGGTAAATACTGTCACTAACGCGTAGATCTCGTTGCTATGAATCTAACGCAACTCGAATGAGCTAAAACGGATCTAAAACGTAGAAGATATGATTTAAACAAGATCTATTTTATTAAAGTAATAGATTAAATCTCACATCGGAACTTAAAGATAGAAAACCTAACCAACAGTAACACTAACAGTATAACAAGTTTGTAAAACTCTTCTACACATTACTACGATCACATAGACATAAAGATCACGAAATTTGGATTTAAAACGTACAAATTATGAATTTTCTAAGATTTCCTATAGATAAATAATTACTTTAATATAAACTCGAAAATAAATTATCTCAAACCTACTGTACAGTTCTATAATCATGTAGAGCTCTCAAATACGAATCTAACGCAATTTGAATGAATCGAATCGGAGTTAAAACGGATAATTTATGACTAAAACAAACTCAGTGGCAAAACTATAAATATCAGAAAACGTATTTTTCAATTACCGAGACGAAATACGCTTTCAACAGATCAAAACGAACTCTGAGCTTTACGTTTTAGGACTGCGGGTTCTATACTTAAAAATCACAGGGACTCTTTTACAATTTTACAAACGAACCGGTATCTTCTAATTCTAGCCGTCGGATTTAGATCGGACGGTCCAGATTGGTTCGGGGGAAACGGGCGGCGCTCCGGCCGGAATCGAACCCGACGGCGACCTCCCACGGCGGCGCCATGGCCGGAGACGGCTAACTAGCGCTACAAGGCACGAGCTTGCGAAAGAAAAACACCAGCGGGTAGAGAACACAAATGCGAACTCACCACGAGCGAAAACGAAGTCGATGATGGACCGAGGAAGGCGTGCGGCTCGGGGAGGCAGACGGTGGAGGCGGCGGTTCGAGCAATGTCGTCCCGAGGTATTAGGGCTGCGATTTGTGGACGAATATGGAGCGGAAAGGTACGGCGGCCCCGTTTTTATAGCCCGGAGCGGCGCTAAGAAAGGAAGGAGGAGGATACGGAGAGGGATTCGACGTCGGCAAGAAAGGAAAGAGAAGCCGGCGTTCGGCGTGGGAAAGAAGATGAAGGTGAAGCCGCTGACGCGTGGGCCCCGGATGTCAGCGTCACGCCAGGAAAGGAAAACGCGCGCGCGTCGAATTGGGCCAGCAGCCGCGACTGGGCTCGGCCCATGACTGAAGCGGGGAGCGGAGAAAGGCGGGCTGCGCGCGAAGTGGGCCGGCCGAGGTGGGGCGCTGGCGGGCCTTTTGGCTGGACCGGGCTGAAAACCGAAAGAAAATGATTTTCCTTTTCTTTTTCTTTTCTAATTTTTCAAAACAAATTTTCAAAAGATTTTCAAATCCAAATTTGAATTTGATCAAACCACTCAAACCAAAAATTTAAATGCAACAGCATGAGTGCACAAACATGTTTCTACTCTTATATTTGATTTTAAATTTATAAAAATTATTCTTATCCTAAATTTGCATGCTCACAAAAATATATAAAAATCATATTTCTCCTATTTTTCTTCTTTTCAAAATTTTAGGGTGTTACACACAACAAGCTATATATAACCAGATAAACATTGGCACTTGAAGGCTTTGTATTTGAATGATTTCATTGATGGGAAGCCGATGAGTAAAATGTTAGTTGATGGTGGTGCCTCTGTTAATTTGATGTCATATACTACTTTTCACAAGCTTGGTAAGGGGCCAGAAGATTTGATTGAAACTGACATGATGCTTAAAGATTTTGGAGGTAATACATCCAAGACCAAGGGGCAATAAATGTTGAGTTGATAATTGGAAGTAAAACTTTGCTCATTACTTTCTTTGTCATTGATGGAAAGGGTTCGTATAGTCTGCTCCCTGGTCATGATTGGATTCATGCTAACTATTGTGTATCATCAACTATGCATCAATACTTGATTCAGTGGCATGGAGACTATGTTGAATTGGTTTATGCTGATGATTCTGTGAGTATAGCAACAGCTGATCCTATGTATTGGGAGTTAGAAGATTTTGAATGTTTCTCTAGCAAGGTTTAGGAAGGAGGCTTCATTAGAATCAACAATGAAGGCCAATAGTCGATCCGAGCAGTCGACTCTGAGAGTTTGTTTTAAATGGATAATCCAATAGATGGTACTGATGGCAAACTAGGACATGGCTTTACGTCGATCAATGAGTTAGAGGAAGTAGACATTGGTCTTGGAGATAGGCCTAGGCCAAAGTATGTAAGTGCTAAGTTGGATCCTGAGTATAAACGAGAATTAATAGAATTATTAAAGGAATTTAAAGATTATTTTGCTTGGGAGTATTATAAAATACCTAGTTTAGATAGATCAATTGTTGAACATCGGTTACCAATCAAGCCTGGGTATCGGTCATTTAAGCAAGCTCCAAGGAGATTCAATCCAAATGTTCTTGATGATATTAAGGAGACTAAAAGATTGCTAGAGGCTAAGTTTATTAGATCATGTCGGTACATAGAGTGGATATCAAGTGTAGTTCCAGTATACAAGAAAAATGAAACGCTAAGAGTATGTATCGACTTCAGAGATTTGAACAAGGCTATACTAATAGATGGTTATCCAATGCCAATAGTTGATATGTTGGTAGATGCAGCAGCTGGGCACAAGGTTATCAGCTTTATGCATGGCAATGCAGGTTATAATA
Organism: Saccharum hybrid cultivar R570; assembly: GCA_038087645.1. Taxonomy (NCBI): domain Eukaryota; kingdom Viridiplantae; phylum Streptophyta; class Magnoliopsida; order Poales; family Poaceae; genus Saccharum; species Saccharum hybrid cultivar. Next base: position 641,182 of record JAQSUU010000016.1, on the reverse strand, counting down.
AGATCTTTATGGCTGTAGAAGATATAGCTAAAACAACCTTTAGGTGTCCAGGTGCAATCGGCTCATTTGAATGGGTTGTGATGACTTTTAGTTTGAACAATGCTGGTGCAACTTATCAAAGAGCAATGAATTATATTTTCATAAGTTGATTGGCAGAATTATTGAAATCTATATTAATGATGTGGTAGTAAAATCCAAAGGCACAAAGAGCATCTGGTTGATCTGTGGGAGACTTTGGAGTGCACAAGAGAACATGGTTTAAAGATGAATCCTAATAAATGTGCCTTTTGAGCGTCATATGGATAGCTTTTGGGTTTTATGGTCCATGAAAGAGGAATTGAAGTTGGTTAGAAAAGCATGAAAGCAATTGATGAAGTAGTTCCTCCAACTAATAAAACAGAATTGCAATCTCTGCTTGGTAAGATCAATTTTATCAGGAGATTTATTTCAAATCTGCTAGAAAGGATTTTGCCATTTTCTCCCCGGTTGAAGTTGAAGAATGATCAAGAATTTAAATAGGGTGACGTACAACAAAATGCATTTGAAGAAATAAAAGAGTACATGAAGTCTCCACCTATGCTAGTCCCTCCTTAGCAAGGTAAGCCTTTTAAGTTGTACGTGTCGGCCGATAACCAAACAATTTGATCGGCCCTAATGCAAGAATTAGAAGCAAAAGAAAGACTTATTTTTCTATCTAAGCAGAAGGCTTTTGGATCTAGAAATGAGATATTCTCCAATTGAAAAGTTATGCTTGTGTTTCAATTTCTTCTGCACCAAATTATGACATTATTTACTATTGGCTGAGTGTACAGTTGTGTCTAAAGTTGTTGTGATCAAGCACATGCTATCAATGCCGATATTAAATGGGAGAATGGGAAAGTGGATTCTTGCAATATCAAATTTTGACTTGAGGTATGAATTGGCGAAAGAAGTAAAAGGGCAGGTAATGGCTGATTTTATTACTCAACATCAAAAGCCAAGTATTGGCTATTTGGAGCCTATTGGTATAAATTAAATGCACACTAGAAAAGATAATTATCCGCAATCGCACAGATATAATACCGTTGTAGCACTTCACCAAGATAATCCTGATTTTAATATCAAACCCAAAGGAACGGTTGGTGATGATGACTGAGTCTATAAACTTAACCCAACTCACAATCAAGCTTAGATAATAGTGAAAATAGGGAGACTACTAAGGACTATCTAATTCCAATCTCGATAAACTATGTTCTTAATCATTCATTCAGTGGGCGATAACTTTCAATAAGGGATGAAATTAGAGTTCTCCCCTACTAGCATGCATAAGCCTACCTTTACCTATTAACTGGAAGTGGACTACAGAGGATTCAACGAAGCTATAAAGTCACCTTTGCGAGCTACCACAATCCATCAAATCAGGGGGCATTCATAAGTAATCCTAGCCTAAGCACCACGCTTACACTACGAAGACAACCTCAACCTAGGTGCTACCAAGATCAAAGTACTCAAAAGAGTTGTAAACTTGAAGAACAATACGAACAAATTGCTTACTTGAATCAAAAGTTGATTACTAAAGAGTCTCAAAAGCAAGCCCCCTGCGAAGGAACTTGATCCCGACGAACACAGTAGCGGAGAAGCACCGACAGGCCGTAACTCTTCTCTTCTACTCTATCTCTCTATCTCTAATTGAGACTAATCCTAAGATGAACTAGTCTACTCTTGATTGCTAGCCTAGATCTCTAGATATGGAATTGGAACTCTGGCTCTTTAGCTCTTGATCTGGCTTCCTTTCTCCAAGGGGTCTGGCTCTTTATTTATACTCCGGTGGGATGCACGTGAGCCCTTCGATCAAACCAACTTAAGGGACGGCCTAGATAACTCCTCAAAGGCGGTGCAAGAATACTCTAGAAGCATGTAGAAGGATGTAGAGGGGGGTGGCTACCCGGCCACCCCTATGGCCGGTCGGCCCCACCTGGCAGGGGCTGGGGCCCCAGCTCGCTCTGGTGTCTTCTATAGTCTTCTAGTATATGTCTTGCGGTGAAATTCCATGAATTATTTTAATTCCTAGGTCCCTTTTGTCGACTTTCTGAATAACACCCTCAAAAATTATAAATCACCAAAACTCATGAAATTTATCAGTAATAACCTCCTATCTATGATATTTGTGCATACGTGCAAGGAAATTTATTGGTTTGTAATGTACGTTAACGATCGTCAACAAGATTCCCCCACACTTAGGCTTTTACTCATCCTCGAGAAAAGGTTGGTTCATAGAATAAATTATTTAAGACATTACTCTAGAACAAAACATCAACACAAAACCATTCCTAATTATTCATGTACTGCAGGATTCAAAGTGTCTACCATAAATCTTTGAGCGGTTGAAGAACAGAACAGCTGAAACAGATTACTCTCTTCCTTCAGTCAAGTCAATTGAAGAATTAGTTTAAAATTTTGAAACTAAAACATAGCTTACCTTCTCCTCTTGTAGTACTCTCGAATCACTCATATATGTATAATTTTTGGATCCTCACCAAGGCATAGATGATTGCCTTCTTTATCCTACTTCTAAAAAGCTTATGTGGATCTCAGGTAGGTATGAAGAATGTAAGAACATACTTGTATTCATATATTGTAAAGTCAAAATAAAGATCCAAGTAGAAAGATGTCATACTCTTAGATCAAGATGTGCATGTGTGTGGAATATATATAGTGGCTAACCTAATTCTACTATGCTCTTTAGAAACTTGTCTCTCTTATTTCGAACTTGAAAACTTTGCTAGAGCATATGGGCTATCTTTTCATACTTTTTTTCTTTTTCTCTTTTTTTACTTACTTGGACACTTGTCCATTTTTCTTATACTTTATTTTTGCATAGCCACATACCTCTCTCTTGCACTTGGAATTTGAAGACAAGACAAGTACAAAGAACTCATAGCATTTATTCCTAAAAAATATTTTTGTGGTTTCTCCTAGTATAGGAGTATAACATTTTTAAGTGGATGAACAAGCATGTTTTTGCGTACTCCCAGTGTAGAAGCAGCAGATATATGTGGAGTATATGTGATCTTAATCTTGAAAGCATGATAAATTTCTCAACCAGGGACAAAAAGGTTTGACCAAACTCAACACAAATACAAGCAATGAATTGTAGAAGGTTTATCTATCCTATATATGGCTCTGGTAGGATATTGCTTTTACTACTAAGGAGAGGTAATGCTACTTATTTTTACTTTTGAAATAAAAGTTCTCTAAAGACAAGACATCAAGAATCAAGTTCTCATTATTCTACTATCTCATATTCCTTAACAACTTAAGTAATCATGGGGCCCCTAATAATTAGTTCCCAACAGTAACATGTTTACTAGGAAAAGTATTATGTGAGTCTATTCTTAAGTCATGAATTAAATAATTTTTCCTGTCAGTTTAAGTGTTTTAACATGTGATTTTCAATTTGGATCAAAACGAAAGACGAAATATATATAATTAAAGTATATTGGGCTCAAACATGACCGTGGACAAAGCAAGGTGAGAGAGGAGGAGGTGGTGGGCTAGCCGGCCATGAGCCTAGACACGCGGCCACCCAAGGGGTCCCCTCGAGGCCCACTTTGCCGTATGTGGTCCTTGATCAATTATCTTCCGAATTGCATAATTTTTGCGATAAAATTTGTTTTTGTGGTCGCGGTGTGTCACCCCCACACTTGTTTTTTTGTATATCTTTTCTGCACAACATGTGGAGACAAGCACATACCAAAAATAGAGAGAATAGGTAATCATAACAAAATACTAATAATAATAAGGCACTTTATTTATTCCGAGCTAATAATTAATAAACCGAGCAAATCACAAACTTAACTTTAAATTACGAACCTAAATCAAACTAATTTAACACATTTGTGCCTTATTGCTAAGATAACTAAGACATCTACTCCTTATTCTTATTCTTCTTAGAGAGCACAGCTACGATCCTAGTCAACCTACGGATCTCCATAAGATCATCAGACCGCTGATTCTGCAGGTTGGTGATTGAACTGGCATGGAGCTTGCTAGATATTGTAACACCCTGAAATTTTGAAGAAATGAAAAATAGGAAAAATATGATTTTTATATAATTTTGTGAGCATGCAAAATTTAGAATAAGAATAATTTTTATAAATTTAAAATTAAATATAAGGGTAGAAACATGTTTGTGCACTCATGCTGTTGCATTTGAATTTTTGAGATGAGTGGTTTGATTTAAATTCAAAATTGGATTTGAAAATCTTTTGAAAATTTGCTTTGAAAAATTGGAAAAAGAAAAAAAGAAAGGAAATTCATTTTCATTCGGATTTTGGTCCAGCCCGCCGTCTCGGCCTGCTTAGCATGCGGCCCGCTTCTCTCCCGCGGCCGGTCTTCTCCTCCTGGGCCGAGCCCAAGCCGCAGCAGCCGGCCCAACTCGCGCGCGCGCTCGCGTTCCGCAGCGGCCGCGTCTCCCGCTTGAGTCGCTGACTTGTGGGTCCCGCCTGTCATTGACACTTTCACCTTTCCTTTCTTCTTCCTCCGGCCGAACGCAGCCTTCCCTCTTTCTTCTCCGATTCGGTGAATCAAATCCACCGCGTATCTTCGTTCTTTCCTTACTTAGCGACGTCTCCGGACTATAAAAACGGAGCCCCGCGTGATTCCGCCCTCATCCCGTCTCATCGGTAGCCGATTTGGTGCTCGGGAGCTAGGTCACCGCGAGCACGAGATCCACCGTCCGCCCCTCAAAGCCGCACGCGCTCCTTGCTTCATCCCCGGCCACGATTCTGCCCTAGGTGAGTTCGCGTTGAAGTTATCTACCTGCCGGTACCTTTGTTTTGCGATTTCGTGCACCACAGAGCGAGATAGGCTCCACCCGGCCATGGCGCCGCCGCGGGAAGCTCGCCGTCGGCTGATTCCGACCGGAGCGCCGCCGGTTACCTCCTCGATCCGATCTGGACCGTCCGATCTAAATCCAACGGCTAGAATTAGAAGATACCGGTTCGTTTGTAAAATTGTAAAAGAGTCCCTGTGATTTTTAAGTATAGAACCCGCAGTCCAAAACGTATTATCCCGCGTTCGTTTTGATCTGTTGAAAGCGTATTTCGTCTCGGTAATTGAAAATACGTTTTCTGATATTTACAGTTTTGCCACTGAGTTTGTTTTAGTCATAAATTATCCGTTTTAACTCCGATTTGATCCATTCAAATTGCGTTAGATTCGTATTTGCGAGCTCTACATGATGATAGAACTGTACAGTAGGTTTGAGATAATTTATTTTCGAGTTTATATTAAAGTAATTATTTATCTATAGGAAATCTTAGAAAATTCATAATTTGTACGTTTTAAATCCAAATTTCGTGATCTTTATGTCTATGTGATCGTAGTAATGTGTAGAAGAGTTTTATAAACTTGTTATACTATTAGTGTTACTGTTGGTTAGGTTTTCTATCTTTAAGTTCAGATGTGAGATTTAATCTATTACTTTAATAAAGTAAATCTTGTTTAAATCATAACTTATTCATTTCAACTCCGATATAGTCCGTTCTAGTTGCGTTTGTTTCATAACGTCGAGATCTACGTATTAGTAATAATGTTTACTACATTACTATTTCATAAAAATCATAGTTTAAATTATATCTTGATTAATGATTATGTAACTGAGTTTTATACATAAAATATAAGTTGTATTACTTTTGTTTTATAATTTAAATCTAAAATTGACTTAAATCAATCCGTATTGTTTATAAAATATCTTTTATCTTTATGAATTAATAAAGTTAACATAAATGAAGCCTATAGTTTTCTTTTCCACGTATTAAGCAAATCTTTCGGTAGATGTATCTTTTTAACCATAGCTTCGATTAGCGTGCTTCTCGCGACTGTATGTTCGTAGTGATACGTAGAATCGTATATCAGTCTCCTTTACTTATTTTCTATGATTGGTGTACTGTTCTGATATAGATGCAACTGTATGCTATGCATGTATGTATGGATGTTTGTGTGGTGTTTTACGATTACGTCCAGTCGGTGAGATATACGTGGTTATCAAGAAGAAGAAGAAGAAGAAGAACGTTGAAGATTAAAGCTTACCGAAGGATCGGTGTTTAAGGCAAGTATAGCATGGGATTATCCTTGTTTCCTATTCACCTTTAATATACTTAATTCATATGCATGTGTCTACCTTGTTACCATTAAGGATATCCTAGTTTTTGTATTTTGTACCTTGACACCCATGGGGCATTGCATTGGGTAGTATTTATGCTAGTGCTCAAGATAAATAACTATGATCTGTAACTTGACTAATGGTATATGCAATAAACGTTTAAATGATGCTTTAAAGCAATATGGCTCAAGAGGGCTAGAGCATATTTTGTGGTTTTTATGGTGCTCTAGTTTCTCTCCCTAAGGACTTATCTGTAAGCGAACATCCGGGACTTACAGTACAACTGTGAGGGCTATATGGCTCTGGCTTTAGCTCAGTATGAGGATTTTTTTCTAGCTTGTTAGAGGTTACCCTTGTGGCGCAAATGGGGTAGAGCAGACTGTGGATCCCTGCGTGGTGTATCACACGGACTGACTCCGGAAACCTAGCGGCCCTAACTTGTTAGACGAACCTTTGAAAGGCTTCATAGTGATTCCTTGCCTGCTCACCTTGGAAGTGTTTTGGGAGTCGCGATCCCGGGCATATGGGTAATCATGACTCACAGTGAAAGTGTACAACCTCTGCAGAGTGTAAAACTGTTATAACAGCCGTGCTCACGGTCACGAGTGGCCTTGGACCCTTACAGAATAAATGATGAACACTGATGATAATGATAATACTGATGATATTGATGCTCACTAATGATTATTGTTTCTTGCTATACATTATTCTTGTTTACATGATCATGAGGTTATTTGGGATTATGTTAAACTTGTTGCTACTCAATTGTTAAAAGATGACTCACTAAAAGCTATTGCAGTAAACCCGTGTCAAACCTTTTGAGCCTCATGAACCCCATGTTATATTTGTTGAGTTCGACATGGACTCACTCTTGCTATTTCCCCACATCTCAGGAAGGGTGCCAAACTGTTAGATTCTGGAATTGTTAGGCTTGTGATCAACCAGTTAGTTTGATCCTGGAGTGAAGGTTACACCCGGTGTTCGGAGTTGTTTTTCCGCTGTGTTGCTCTTTAAGGTATATTTTATACTATTGTGTTATGTATATTAAGCATCTGTCTTTTGATATTACACTTATCTGTGGCTATATGTGAGATTTGTCTTCTTTATTTCACATATGGTGTATGTCTGGTTTTGTCCTTAAAACCGGGTGTGACAGATTGGTATCGGAGCAATGCTGACTGTAGGACGCAAGCCTAGTTAGAACTGGACGTTTAGCATGTTCTCATTGTTGCCTATTTCTTGCTTCTCTTTAACTTTGTTATTTTCTCAAAGTTATGCTTAATTCTATCCCCGTTCTGTTATAAAAACCTTGTCTCTATTTTGAACCTTTTCTCCTTGTCTATAAGACGGCTCGTGACGAGAAGACTGTGGATTTCAGAGGTTAAGAGGACTGAATTGTGTCGCTCTTGCTCACTTTTGACAAGAAACCATTAGCGATGCAAAACCAATTACTAGAAGAAATGGCTCAACATGGGAATTCTCAACGATGCTTATCTCAAGGTCAAGCCAACATATCCAAGGGGTCAGAGAAGATACAAGTAGTAGAAGCTTGGAAGAATATGAAATCCAATAAAGATGTTGATAGTAAGGCATTTGGAGAGCAGGAACAATGTCACTGCTGTAAGCATTATGGTTTTCCCTGTCTTCGAAATGAGTCTAATAAGGGGAAAGTCAAGGTGGATCCAAATTTTGAGATCAACATGGACAAGAAGAGAAAGGTAATCTCATTAGAACCACTAGTGGAAAGCAATCAGCAAGCGAGTTCTACTACATTGTCACATGCAGCCCTGATCCCCTGTCAAACAAATCCAAACCCTGAAGAGTTAGAAGCCCCTTCCGCTAAAACTACTCCCCATGAAGTAGTCATAGATGGATGGACAATTACCTATAAGGAGTATCAACCTCGAAAGGCCAAACAAGCTAGGAAACAAGCCAAAGGGACGAAGGTGAATTTTTATGGCCAGCAAGATAGCAGCATATCAAACAACAGTTCCTTGGAGTATGACATCACAAAAGATCCAGCTAAGAGAAAGTGTTATCATTGCCAGCAGGAAGGACATTATATCAAATCTTGCCCACAGAAGAATCCACAACAGCGAGACCCAGGACAGGATGTCCAAAAGGAGCATGTGCAGGGAAATAAATTAAAGAGAAATTACAATCATGGAAGGTTGAAACATGTCGATATCTCCACCATTCCTGGAGCTAAGGAGGTCGTGTTTGGATCAATTCCAGTAAGTTCAGGAAATGCCAAGGTTTTGTTTGACCCCAGTGCCTCACATTCGTTCATATCTAGACAATATGCAAAAGATCATAACATACTTATGCTTCCAAAGGGAAAAACAGTTTTGGTTGAAACTCCAAGAGGTGAAATAAAGGCAGACCGCGTATGCCCAAAAGTTAGTCTTGACATAAAGGGGGTAAATTTTAAGGTAAACCTCATTGTTTTGGAATTAATGGGCATTGATGTTATCCTTGGAATAGACTGGTTATTTACTTGTAAAGGAGTGATTGAGTATGCCCAATGTTCAGTGTTTCTAACTACACTTTCAGGAGAAAGGATTGAGTATGAGGGTATTAAATCTATACCTGAGGGATACCAGGTTGACCCATCTTAAGGTATGAGTTATAAGAATGGTAAAGAGGGATGCAGAGATTCAGATGTTCATATAAAGCAATAAGGAATATAAGAGACGTTATCTACTCTGGAAGCTGCTACAATCACACCATGTTTAAGGAATAGGAGTTATGTCCCGTGTAATAAAACCGTTAGTAGCCAAGTTGAGTCGTCTTAATGTGTGGCTAATGAACATTTAAGTGTTTAGTTGCTTTGTGCTTATGTTATGCTTGAGTTGGAATTTTATAATGAGTGGAATGATCTCGTGGGTTTTGACCATGATTTCATTTAGTTTATATGTATAAGATATAAGGATTAATGAAATAAATAGCTGGGTTTTGTTTATCTCCTGCTTTCTATATCTTGTCTTTCGGAGCAGCCTGTCTTTATCAACTTATATCTCTGTTCTTGAAAGACCAAAAATCATGAGAAAATTCTGGACAAGAGTGGACTTCAACATCTATCTCTAAATGCAAGAACCACCCTCATAGTTGTTTTGGTTTGGGAGATACAAAAAGTATAAGGCAATGTATATGTGCTGTCATAAACCTGGAACAGTTTCTGATAAGTACTGTTTTCGACCAAGTTAACTATAGAATCTGGAAGTGTGTTCTATAAGAAAGTTGCAGAGAATTTTATAAGCTTTCCATCGGTGTAAGCTACAGTTTCATTGGATTAACAGAATGAGAGTTACAGCTGTTTTACTGCACTACTGATTTTCTGCTCGTGCGAAATTTCAGATTTCTTGTTCTTACCCATGCACAAGAGTATTGTTGGGATGTCAGAATACTTTTATGCTAAGTAGCTCATCTAGAAGAAGGGTTCAAGCTACCCTATTTAGTGTCTCTTATTTTAAGGGGGGTAGCCAATGTAAAGAAGGATTATTAAGATTGAACTCTTTAGTTGGAAGTATTGGTTAGTCTCCATGATTGAGTTGCTACTCTCAAGCAAGAAATGTCTATATACAAGGTTGATAATTCTGGATCCATGGAGACAAGAGTTGTCCTTTTAGATAGCTCATGAGTATGATCATCTATACTTGCTCGTGATTGCTGATGTTGGTCACTTGATGACAGGAAGTGTCGTGTCTCATGACTCAGGAGTCCTATATGACGTCTCGCACTGATATGTGGGAAAAGATTGATGTTTCTGCCATTGAAGGATGTTATGGGTATGATGAAGCCGAGCACTATCAAAACAACAATGTTGAAGAGCAAGTTGGGAGTGAACTAAGTCAGAATCCACAACAACGAAAGCGAAAAAGGAAAGCCCATAAGAAGCCTGCTCAAGGAAGCAAAGCGCATCAAAACTATGTCAATGGAAGACTGAGCAATGTGGATATGGATAAAATTCATGGAGTTACCAAAGTAGTGGGAGGTTATATTCAAGTAAGCTCAGTACAAGTTTTTGCTTTATTTGACCCTAGTGCTTCGCATTCTTTCATTTCCGCCGACATGGTAGAGACGTGCAAGATGGTGAAGTGTCCAATGAGGAGGCCTTTGCTAGTTCAAACCCCAGTGGGTGAAATGCAGGCAGATCAGATATGCCCGAATGTCAGTCTTGTCATAAACAAGGAAAACTTCACCGCGACACTCATTGTGTTGGAGTCACTTAAAATTCGTGTGGTTCTTGGTAATGGATGGCTCTGTGCACACAAAGGAGTGATTCATGGTACTCGGTGCACAATGCTCTTAACAACACCGTCAGGGAAAAGAATTGAGTATCAAGGTGGTCGACTTTTACCTGAGGGAGATGAGAATGATCAATTAGAAGATAGGTACACCGAGGGTAGCAAAGTGGACCATGAGTTTACTGAAGTCATAGCAGAGGAACAAATAACTTTGGAGGAGCTCAATAGGAGAGATGATCATGCTTAGGCAGATTAGTTAGTCAGGATATGAGAAACTGTCTCATGACTCTGAGCGAAAAGAGTAATTTGGAAAAATGAGGATCAAATAAAGACAAAGTGTCATTATCTCTTTTATCATCATCTTCCGAATCTCGGGACGAGATTCATCTTAAGGGGGGGTAGAATTGTAACACCCTGAAATTTTGAAGAAATGAAAAATAGGAAAAATATGATTTTTATATAATTTTGTGAGCATGCAAAATTTAGAATAAGAATAATTTTTATAAATTTAAAATTAAATATAAGGGTAGAAACATGTTTGTGCACTCATGCTGTTGCATTTGAATTTTTGAGATGAGTGGTTTGATTTAAATTCAAAATTGGATTTGAAAATCTTTTGAAAATTTGCTTTGAAAAATTGGAAAAAGAAAAAAAGAAAGGAAATTCATTTTCATTCGGATTTTGGTCCAGCCCGCCGTCTCGGCCTGCTTAGCATGCGGCCCGCTTCTCTCCCGCGGCCGGTCTTCTCCTCCTGGGCCGAGCCCAAGCCGCAGCAGCCGGCCCAACTCGCGCGCGCGCTCGCGTTCCGCAGCGGCCGCGTCTCCCGCCTGAGTCGCTGACTTGTGGGTCCCGCCTGTCATTGACACTTTCACCTTTCCTTTCTTCTTCCTCCGGCCGAACACAGCCTTCCCTCTTTCTTCTCCGATTCGGTGAATCAAATCCACCGCGTATCTTCGTTCTTTCCTTACTTAGCGACGTCTCCGGACTATAAAAACGGAGCCCCGCGTGATTCCGCCCTCATCCCGTCTCATCGGTAGCCGATTTGGTGCTCGGGAGCTAGGTCACCGCGAGCACGAGATCCACCGTCCGCCCCTCAAAGCCGCACGCGCTCCTTGCTTCATCCCCAGCCACGATTCTGCCCTAGGTGAGTTCGCGTTGAAGTTATCTACCTGCCGGTACCATTGTTTTGTGATTTCGTGCACCATAGAGCGAGATAGGCTCCACCCGGCCATGGCGCCGCCGCGGGAAGCTCGCCGTCGGCTGATTCCGACCGGAGCGCCGCCGGTTACCTCCTCGATCCGATCTGGACCGTCCGATCTAAATCCAACGGCTACAATTAGAAGATACCGGTTCGTTTGTAAAATTGTAAAAGAGTCCCTGTGATTTTTAAGTATAGAACCCGCAGTCCAAAACGTATTATCCCGCGTTCGTTTTGATCTGTTGAAAGCGTATTTCGTCTCGGTAATTGAAAAATACGTTTTCTGATATTTACAGTTTTGCCACTGAGTTTGTTTTAGTCATAAATTATCCGTTTTAACTCCGATTTGATCCATTCAAATTGCGTTAGATTCGTATTTGCGAGCTCTACATGATGATAGAACTGTACAGTAGGTTTGAGATAATTTATTTTCGAGTTTATATTAAAGTAATTATTTATCTATAGGAAATCTTAGAAAATTCATAATTTGTACGTTTTAAATCCAAATTTCGTGATCTTTATGTCTATGTGATCGTAGTAATGTGTAGAAGAGTTTTATAAACTTGTTATACTATTAGTGTTACTGTTGGTTAGGTTTTCTATCTTTAAGTTCAGATGTGAGATTTAATCTATTACTTTAATAAAGTAAATCTTGTTTAAATCATAACTTATTCATTTCAACTCCGATATAGTCCGTTCTAGTTGCGTTTGTTTCATAACGTCGAGATCTACGTATTAGTAATAATGTTTACTACATTACTATTTCATAAAAATCATAGTTTAAATTATATCTTGATTAATGATTATGTAACTGAGTTTTATACATAAAATATAAGTTGTATTACTTTTGTTTTATAATTTAAATCTAAAATTGACTTAAATCAATCCGTATTGTTTATAAAATATCTTTTATCTTTATGAATTAATAAAGTTAACATAAATGAAGCCTATAGTTTTCTTTTCCACGTATTAAGCAAATCTTTCGGTAGATGTATCTTTTTAACCATAGCTTCGATTAGCGTGCTTCTCGCGACTGTATGTTCGTAGTGATACGTAGAATCGTATATCAGTCTCTTTTACTTATTTTCTATGATTGGTGTACTGTTCTGATATAGATGCAACTGTATGCTATGCATGTATGGATGGATGTTTGTGTGGTGTTTTACGATTACGTCCAGTCGGTGAGATATACGTGGTTATCAAGAAGAAGAAGAAGAAGAAGAACGTTGAAGATTAAAGCTTACCGAAGGATCGGTGTTTAAGGCAAGTATAGCATGGGATTATCCTTGTTTCCTATTCACCTTTAATATACTTAATTCATATGCATGTGTCTACCTTGTTACCATTAAGGATATCCTAGTTTTTGTATTTTGTACCTTGACACCCATGGGGCATTGCATTGGGTAGTATTTATGCTAGTGCTCAAGATAAATAACTATGATCTGTAACTTGACTAATGGTATATGCAATAAACGTTTAAATGATGCTTTAAAGCAATATGGCTCAAGAGGGCTAGAGCATATTTTGTGGTTTTTATGGTGCTCTAGTTTCTCTCCCTAAGGACTTATCTGTAAGCGAACATCCGGGACTTACAGTACAACTGTGAGGGCTATATGGCTCTGGCTTTAGCTCAGTATGAGGATTTTTTTCTAGCTTGTTAGAGGTTACCCTTGTGGCGCAAATGGGGTAGAGCAGACTGTGGATCCCTGCGTGGTGTATCACACGGACTGACTCCGGAAACCTAGCGGCCCTAACTTGTTAGACGAACCTTTGAAAGGCTTCATAGTGATTCCTTGCCTGCTCACCTTGGAAGTGTTTTGGGAGTCGCGATCCCGGGCATATGGGTAATCATGACTCACAGTGAAAGTGTACAACCTCTGCAGAGTGTAAAACTGTTATAACAGTCGTGCTCACGGTCACGAGTGGCCTTGGACCCTTACAGAATAAATGATGAACACTGATGATAATGATAATACTGATGATATTGATGCTCACTAATGATTATTGTTTCTTGCTATACATTATTCTTGTTTACATGATCATGAGGTTATTTGGGATTATGTTAAACTTGTTGCTACTCAATTGTTAAAAGATGACTCACTAAAAGCTATTGCAGTAAACCCGTGTCAAACCTTTTGAGCCTCATGAACCCCATGTTATATTTGTTGAGTTCGACATGGACTCACTCTTGCTATTTCCCCACATCTCAGGAAGGGTGCCAAACTGTTAGATTCTGGAATTGTTAGGCTTGTGATCAACCAGTTAGTTTGATCCTGGAGTGAAGGTTACACCCGGTGTTCGGAGTTGTTTTTCCGCTGTGTTGCTCTTTAAGGTATATTTTATACTATTGTGTTATGTATATTAAGCATCTGTCTTTTGATATTACACTTATCTGTGGCTATATGTGAGATTTGTCTTCTTTATTTCACAAATGGTGTATGTCTGGTTTTGTCCTTAAAACCGGGTGTGACAGATATCTTCATAACTTCAACCGTCTGGTTGAGAGCATTAAACTTTTCTTCCATCATAGCCATGGTCATCCTAGGACACTTTGCTTCTCTCTCAATCTGGGGTGCAGCATATCTCTTGCTAGTTTCTCTTGGAGCAACATACTTGACTTGGCCAGGAGGTGCACGGTTTCCATCAAGGGAGACACGAGAGGTAGCATACTTTGCACAAGTCACATCCCCAAATCTATTGGTAGCCACCTTGATGAGCTTCTCATTATCTGCAGTAGGTAGCAACTTGGCACCTTGAGGGACAGCGACTTTTGGGCCTTTTAGGAGCAGCTTTGTAGGAGGTGATGGGAGAGCGGGCTAGCAAGCTTGAGCAAAATAATCTTGCTCATAATGACAACGTGGAGGAACTGTCGCCACCTGCTTCGGTGGGATGATAGCGAGAGGCTTGGGATCTAGCACAGGGATGATGGCCAAAGCTTCTTCCTTCGACTGGATCTGCTTGAGGTCAGATCTATAGACAACGATCTCTTTTCCGACCATTGGAGCTTGGAGATGGAAAGGACCAGAATTTCTCTAAGGAGAGGAGAGGAGGCTTGAATAGGATGTGGTTGAAGGAGGCATGGGTATGTATTTATATGAGGGTTCGGCTTGCAGAATGGGTCAAGATCTAGGGAGTAATGGATCTGTATGGAATAATATGCAATTTTTTGGTTAAATCTACAGGATTTGGACGAGGAAGGGTGTAGAAAACTCATGAGGATCGAGACGAGGGGGACAAGGAGGTGGGTGGTCGGGCGGCCACAGGCCTGGCCGATCGGCCTCATAGGTCATCCCCTCGGGGTGATCTCGTGCGTGGTGTCTTCTATTATTATTTACTACCCGATAAGTATTATTTCACATATTTTCTCATAAAGGAAAAAGAATATCTAATATTGAGGCAAAATAATAAAATCTAATTCATCAACTACCTCAAAGGGTCTAATAGGTTCTAGAAAGATCTTAATATGTTGGCCATTTACCTTAAATAACGTACCTTCATCTATGCGTAGAGTTACCGCTCCATGCGATGATGCGTTTACCACTGTAAATGGTCCTTCCCATTTGCTTCGTAATTTTCCATGCTCGAATAATTTGACCCTAGAATTAAAGGTAATACCTTGTCTCTAGGTGCAAACTCCTTCTTCTTGATTCTCTTATCATGCCATCTTTTGGTTCTTTCTTTATAAAGCTTTGAACTATGATAAGCTTTTTCTCTCCATTCTTCTAGCTCTGATATTTGCATCTTTCTCTTTTCTCCTGCAGCTTCAAAATCCATGTTCCAACGCTTGATAGCCCAATGAGCCTTGTGTTCTAGCTCCACAAGTAGATGATAGGTCTTTCCATACACCAATTGGTATGCTGACATACCCAATGGTGTCTTGTAGGCAATCCAGTAAGCCCAAAGTGCCTCTAGTAAACGATCTTTCCATGCGGTTCCCATCTCATCTACCGTCTTTTGTAGAATATTCTTGATCTGTTCATTTGATATCTCTGCCTGGCCACTTGTCTGAGGATGATATGGTATAGAGATGTTGTGATGAATTCCATGATCTTTCAAATATAAGTGAAACTTTCTGTCAGTGAAATGTGTTCCTCCATTGCTAATCACCATCCTCGGCATTCCAAACCTTGGGAATATTATTTCTTCAAACATCTTCTTAGAATGTCTTGCATCAGCATTCTTGCATGGCATGGCTTCTACCCACATGGATACATAGTCAACTGCCACCAATATATACTTGCAATTCTTTGATTTTGAAAATGGTCCCATGTAATCGATTCCCCAAACATCAAAGAGCTCTATTTGAAGATTGTTGGTGAGTGGCATGGCATCTCTTGTGTTGATGTTTCCATGCTTCTAACATGATACACATCTATGGATAAAGTTCTTGGTGTCCTCATATATGGTTGGCCAAAAGAATCCACTCTGCCAAATTTTTGCATGAGTGCAGAATGCCCCATAATGACCTCCATATGGTGATGAGTGTTATTTCTGAATGATTTGAATGCCCTCCTCCACCAGTACACATCTTAGTAGTCCATCAGCACATATTCTGAAGAGGTATAGTGGATCCCATAGGTGTTGACGACTCTCATAAATAAGTTTTCTTTTATTGTTCCCTGATGGTACATAACCTGCAACCATAAAATTCACAATATCCGAGTACCAAGGGTCTGATTTTGTTACTTTGAAAAGCATGTCCTCTCTTAGTGAGTCATTAATATGTAATTCCTATGGATTTTTAAATTGCATTCTAGAAAAGTGATTGGCAACAAGATTTTCTACTCCCTTTTTATCTTTTATTTCTAAATCAAATTCTTAGAGTAATAAAATCCATCTTATCATACATGGTTTAGCATCTTTCTTAGTGAGCAAATATTTCAAAGCAGCATGATCAGTATAAATAATAACTTTTGCTTCTACCAAGTAAGATCTAAATTTATCTATAGCAAAAACAACAGCTAGGAGTTCTTTTTCAGTTGTTGCATAATTAAGTTGAGCTCCTGTCAGAGTTTTACTAGCATAAGCAATGGCATGATGCTTTTTATCTTTTGTCTGTCCTAGAACTGCCCCCATAGCATAATCACTAGCATCACACATAATTTCAAAAGGTATTGACCAATCAGGGGGTTGAATGATTGGTGCAGAGATGAGTGCTTCTTTAAGAATATTAAAAGATTTCAAACATGCATCATCAAATTCAAAAGGAACATCCTTAGCTAACAAGTTAGTCAGTGGTTTAGCAATATGTGAAAAATCTTTTATAAACCTACGGTAAAAACCACAATGACCAAGAAAACTTCGAAACCCTTTTATATTCACAGGTGGAGGTAATTGTTCAATTACTTCAATTTTAGCTCTATCTACTTCTATACCTCTTTCAGACACTAACTGTCCTAGCACTATTCCTTCTCTAACCATAAAATAACATTTTTCCCAATTAAGTACTAAGTGCTTTTCTTCACATCTTTCCAAAACTCTATCTAAATTTTCAAGACAATCATCAAAAAAATTTCAATAAACAGAAAAATCATCCATAAAAACTTCCATAATTTTTTCAATCATATCAGAAAATATAGACATCATAAATCTTTGAAAAGAAGCTGGAGCATTACATAATCCAAAAGACATTCTTCGATAAGCATAAGTTCCATATAGACATGTAAAAGTGGTTTTGCTTTGATCATCAGGGTGGATTGGAATTTGGTGATATCCCGAATAACCATCAAGAAAATAAAAGAAAGAATGATTCACTAAACGCTCTAACATTTCATCAATGAAGGGTAGCGAAAAATGATCTTTCTTTGTTACATTATTAAGTTTTTTATAATCTATGCGCATTCTCCATCCAGTGACGGTTCTTTGGGGTATTAATTCATTCCTTTCATTTTTAACAACAGTCATTCCACCTTTCTTAGGTACAACTTGAACAGGACTAACCTACTCACTATGCGGCACAGGATAAATGATCCTGACATGCAAAAGTTTTAAAACCTCCTTCTTCACAACCTCCCTCATCGCATTATTAAGCCTAAACTAGGCTCTTTAGATGGTGTAATTTCTAGATCAGTTGGAATGCGATGGGTGCAAAGAATAGGACTAATTCCTTTAAGGTCATGGAGTGAATAGCCAAAAGCAGCATGATGCTTTTCTAACACAGTTATTAAGCGCAAAGATTCTTCTTGAGATAATTTATCACTTATGATTACAGGCGAATCCTGATCATTATTCAGGAAAGCATATTTAAGTCCAAAAGGCAAAGGTTTAAGTTCAATAGGGGGCTTAGGTGGCTCTAGCAATTCATCGAAGGTTCAGGATCAGTGGGATACTCATCCTCTACCTCATTGGTGAAAAATTGGGCAACATCTTCTAAATTTGGTTCGATTAATTCTTCAAGAGATGCTACCTTAACCTCTTCTATTGATTTTAACTCAGAAAATGGCTCTACCTTAGTTTTCAAAGAGTGAATTATAGGCACAAAGAGCTTAAATCCTTTCTCAAGCCTAACATTTATATTTCATGTTTTTCCTTCTTGAATAAGTCTTTCTATAAGTTCCCCAATCAACACATCAAACTCTCAAACATCAAAGATATAGAAATTCAATCGGACTTGGAAATCATTCACATAAATAGGAAGGGCACACACAATTCTTGAACTTGGAATAATGCGTCCTAAAAGACTTTTTAACAATTTATTAGTCGGGGCTAATAATATGTATTTTAATAAAAGTTTAGCTAATGTAGCAGACATAATATTAACACCTACTACTAGATTATAAAGAGTTTTAAAAGGATATTTATCTAATTAACATTGAATAGTGACAAAGGGAGAATTTATACAAATAATTTCATTTGAAACCTCTAATTCTTCTCACCACTTGTCACTCAAAACAGATATTAATTTTTTTATTGTCTTTTTAAGAAAATCTACCTCATCAGAATGTGTAGGATCTATAGTTACAAAATTTCTAGGCTGTTGAGGTTTCTTTATCAAATGATAATTTGAGGTATTTCCAAAATCAGTAAACAAATCATCCTCAATATCAAACAAAAAGTCAGGAAGCGGAAATTCTTCCTCTTTCTTTTGTGGTAGTTCAGGTTCTACAATAGCTAAAGGTTGAGATGTTTCAGGCAAAAGTTCAGGTTCAGCTATTGAGATTTCTTCTTCTTCTAACAACTTCTCTTCAGGAAGATCATTGAAAATGTTCATAAGAATAGTTTTTGCACGCTCAACAGTGATATGCATGAACACTCCTCCTGAGGCCAAATTAATATATTTTCTAGTTTTTCTATTATGGCCTATAAAGAAATGTTGTAAAATCATAGGTTCTGGAAAAGCAAAACTAGGGTCTGAATTAACTACAACATCAAAACGTTCCCAAGCCTCACCTAGTGATTCATTTTTCTGTTGCTCAAAACATATGATTTCTCTACGAAGTTTAGCAACTTTAAAGATAGGGAAATATTGTAAACAAAAATTCGAGCATAAAACTTCCCAATCTCCTTGACTACTCCCAACGTGATGATTATACCAACGTTTAGCCTTTCCCGTTAAAGAAAGGGAAAAAGCTTCCATCTTAAAGTTTTATTGGACATGTCTTCAATGCTTAGGCATACACTAGTCTGCTCAAAATCACCTAAGTGGGAATAGGGGTTATCATTATCACTACCAGAAAAGATGTTTTCCTGAACTAAGTGAATTAATTCTGGGCGTAGCTCATAGCCAGATGATGTAATGGTTTAGATGATTCTAGTGGCTTAAGGCATGATCCTGGTGGTACTCCATATAGATATAAAGGTGTAGGTACGGGTTCCATGGTAAAATAATAACACTAAATTTAAAAACTAAAAATATAATACAAGATTAAGCTAAACTCAAAGTCAACTCAGTAAAAAGAAAAATAAATGTTCCCTAGCAACAGCGCCAGAAATGCTTGTTGGTATAAATTAAATGCACACTAGAAAAGATAACTATCCGCAAGCGTATAGATATAATACCGTTGTAGCACTTCACCAAGATAATCCCAGTTTTAATATTAAACCCAAAGGAACGGTTGGTGATGATGACTGAGTCTATAAACTTAACCCAATTCACAATCAAGCTTAGATAATAGTGAAAATAGGGAGACTACTAAGGACTATCTAATTCCAATCTCGATAAACTATGTTCTTAATCATTCATTCAGTGGGCAATAACTTTCAATAATGGATGAAATCAGAGTTCTCCCCTACCAACATGCATAAGCCTACTTTTACCTATTAACTGGAAGTGGACTATAGAAGATTCAATGAAGCTATAAAGTCACCATCGTGAGCTACCACAATCAAGCAAATCAGGGGGCATTCACAAGTAATCCTAGTCTAAGCACCACACTTACACTACGAAAACAACTTCAACCTAGGTGCTACCAAGATCAAAGTACTCAAAAGAGTTGCAAACTTGAAGAATAATACGAATAAATTGCTTACTTAAATCAGAAGTTGATTATCAAAGAGTCTCAGAAGCATGCCCCTGCGAAGGAACTTGATCCTAACGAACACAATAGCGGAGAAGCACCGATAAGCCAGAACTCCTCCGGAACCCTACTCTTCTACTCTATCTCTCTATCTCTAATTGAGACTAATCCTATGATGAACTAGTCTACTCTTGATTGCTAGCCTAGATCTCTAGATATGGAATTGGAACTCTGGCTCTTTAGCTCTTGATCTGGCTTCTTTTCTCCAGGGGGTCTGGCCCTTTATTTATACCCCGGTGGGATCCACGTGAGCCTTTTGATCAAACCAACTTAAGGGACGGCCTAGATGACTCCTCAAAGGCAGTGCAGGAATACTCCAGAAGCTTGTGGAAGGATGTAGAGGGGGGTGGCCCCCCGGCCACCCCTATGGCTGGCCGGCCCCACCTGGCAGGGGCTGGGGCCCTGGCTCACTCTAGTGTCTTCTATAGTCTTCTAGTATATGTCTTGCGGCAAAATTACATGAATTATTTTAATTCCTAGGTCCCTTTTGTTGACTTTCTGGATAACACCCTAAAAAATTATAAATCACCAAAACTCATGGAATTTGTCAGTAATAACCTCATATTCTATGATATTTGTGCATACGTGCAAGGAAATTTATTGGTTTGTAATGTACATTAACGACCGTCAATAGAGCCAATGCCTTGGACATTATTCTTTGATGGATCATCATGCAAACAAGGTGATGGCATTGGTATTGTTATTATTTCACCGCGGGGGCAAGTTCTGAGTTTGCTTTTCAAATCAAGCCAATGGCCACCAATAATCAAGCAGAGTATGAGGCTATCCTTAAAGGACTTCAACTTCTTCAAGAAATAAAGACCGAGTCAATTGAAATATTTGGGGATTCATAGCTGGTAATTAATCAATTGATCGGCCTATATGAGTGCAAAGATGATATTTTGAAGGGATATTATGATGAGTGTCGAAAGATACTTGAGGAGTTTCCCTTTACTTCTCTCTAGCATATTCCAAGAGCGCAGAATCAAGAAGCCAGTCGACTAGCTCAAAGTGCATCAGGCTATCGAGTGATTCAAGAAATACATAACTATGAAACTTTGGCTAATGGTTGGAGGGTTGAGATAGCTGATTACCTCAAGAATCCATCATAGAAAGTTACCAGGAAACTGAGGTATAAATCGACTAAGTATATTTTGCTAGATGAATAGTTATATTACAAAACAGTCAATGGAGTTCTACTTAAATGCCTGAATCAAGAGGAAGCAAAAGTATTGATGGGAGAAGTACATGAAGGAATTTGTGGAGCTCATCAATCGGCTTATAAGATAAAATGGACTATTCATAGATCTAGATATTTTTGGTCAACAATATTGGAAGACTCCTTTGAGTATTATAAGGGGTGTCAGGATTGTCAATAATTTGGCAATGTTCAAAGATCGCCTGCATCAGCTATGAACCTAATAATCAAACCATGGTCGTTTCGAGGTTGGGGAATCGACTTAATCGGCCAGATTTTTCCACCTTCAAGCAAAGGACATAAGTTCATATTGGTAGCAACAGATTATTTTACTAAATGGGTCAAGGAAATTCCTTTGAGGACAGTAACTTCAAAGAACATGGTTGACTTTGTCAAGGAGCATATCATCTATCATTTTGGGATTCCTCAGACCATTACTACTGATCAGGGAACAATGTTTGCATCAGAAGAGTTTAGAGATTTTGCTGTTAGTATGGGAATTAAGCTATTAAACTCTTCTTATTATGCTCAAGTAAATGACTAGGGAGAGGCATCCAATCAGATCTTAATCAAATTGATTACAAAGAAGATTGAGGAGCAACCAAGGAAGTGGTACTTGACACTCAACGAAGCATTATGGATATATAGGATGGCTTGTCACAGATCGACTAAATCATCACCTTATGAGTTGGTGTATGGGCATAATGTTGTCCTTCCTTGGGAAATTCAGACTGGATCAAGACGCGTTACATTGCAAAATGATTTGACAGCCAAAATCTATAAAATTCTTATGATGGATGATTTAGAGGACTTAAACTGTCATCGGCTACAAGCTCATAAGAATATTGAGGCCAATAAGTTAAGAGTTGCTAAGCATTACAATAAGAAGGTCAGGAGTAAGGAGTTCTCTAAAGGAGATCTGGTTTGGAAGGTAAAACTACCGATCGGTTCTAAAGACAGTAAATTTGGCAAATGGTCGCCCAATTAGGATGGTCCTTATCGCATCAAACATTGTGTGCCTGGCAATGCTTATATCTTGGAAACACTAGAGGGAGAAGAAGAGTTTGACAGAGCAATCAATGGAAAATTTTCTGAAGAAATATTATCCTAGTGTCTGGATTAATGCTTGAAAGCCAATTTGTTGAGACATCGGCTCTAATAGTCGATACCAAGGGGTATTGCCTCTAGCACAAAAAATCAACCCAAAGAAGGGGGTAAAAGCCAATACAATATGTGTCGCCTATAGAGCAAAAACAAACACAAACACAAAGACAATCACAGTTCATATGACAAAAGTTTCAAGGAGAAATTCACAAAAACTGAAAGATAGTTTTGTTCATTCATTAGTTTGTTCCTCAGTACAAACTAATCGTCAAGGAACACTTGGTTCATGTTGTCCTCGACATGGACTACATCCACGACGGCCTCTCTAGCATCAACCAAGTCCATGATTAGGTCTTCATGATCTTCGGGGCCTTCATGCATAGGGCAGCCTGTCTCCATGGCACTTAGGTCATGTCCGATCTGGACTTGAGCAGTGGCCAAGGTGATGGTGGCGCCACGACAGAAGCCATGGAGAGCGATTTTCCTAGCGTTGACAGGGATGTTCAGCAGGCGGTTCACCAGGAGATGGCCCCTGGTGTTCACCACCACGGCGGCATTGTTGGCCACCACTTGGAGGTTCTCTAGTTGCATCGTCAAGGCTAACAGACAAAGAAATCAAGAGATTATCAAGAGATAGATTCGAGAACAAGAACAAGGGTCTTCTCTAGAACAGTGAAATTCACCTGCCACCATGGCGTCAGCCTCAGCCAACCTGGCCCACGCAGTGTTTGTCTCTTCCTCCACGGCTTGGAGGGCAACCTCGGTAACCCTGACATAGGTCTCACGCTGACCATTCTCCTGAGTCACCTTGGAATAACGGTCCTTGGCCATCTTCCACTCCTGCAGGAAGCGTCGAGCATCATCGCCATTGTAGGAGTCAGAAGAGTCCACCGACAAGTTTGACATGACAGGGACGGCGTCCACGACGTTGGAGGGCCCATTGGCTCTGAGAGACAAGGGATAGAGGCTGTCATTCAAGACAAATCTGTAGGCGAGTCAAAATAAGAAGTTGTTAACATAAATAGAAGGTATTCGATCTTACCTCATGCGGTGGATGTGTTGGCCCACTAGCATCTCCTCCACTAGAACCTCCTCCGGCCATGGCAAGGGTTTTGACGAAAAGAAGGAAAAACCACCGAGCACAAGAAAAATGAAAGAACTATGTGAAAGAAAGCAGATGGATACAGTTTGCAGATGCAGTTGTGTTCGGCATTGAGAGCCCTTGGCCTTTATTTATAATCATAAAATGAGCGTGGTAGATTTTTTGAAAGATGTGAGGGCAGCCCAGTTAATGCAAAGAACAGCGCCGCTCCACCAGAGATCGAGGAATACACGGCGGCCATGATTGTAGTAGAATTCGAAGGGTTATGTTGCGGAAGTCGTTTTCAGATTCAGCCAAGCCGGATTAAAATCAGAATTGAAATCGGCTAATTTAAATCGGTTATTCTAACTGAGCCCAGAGATGACATGCCACAGATCAACTAAGTGCTCTTCTTATGAGCTAGTGTATGGACATGCAGTCATTCTTCCTTAAGAGATCAGGGCTAGATCGCAGCGTATTAAAACTCGAGATAACTTAATAGCCGATGACTATAAAATATTGATGTTGCATGATTTAAAAGATCTAAATTGTCATTGGCTTTGTGCTTTGCAAAATATAAGACAAAGAACAAATTTGCAGGAAAAAGAGAAGTCACTCCAAATAAAAAGAAGTTTATTTTCCAATTTCCTAATACACACTAAGGGCCAGAGAACACTTTGTTCACGATGTCTCCTGTCGTAGAAGAAAGAGCTATAGAGCTGGCTGAAAGTCCTATGTTTGGTGTTGGTAATTAGTGATAATACCTAAGTACTAATCCTATGCCTAAGTTGTATGTAGCATATGAGGATTAGTACATTCCAAGATTGGTGGCAAGATGGACATGGTGATCATGATGGCCACACTTGGATTTGGACGCAACCCTATGTGATCAAGGCAAAGGTATATGCTTAAGGGTTGTGTTTTAGTAACCAAGACACCTAGTGGGTGTGGTTACATTATAGGATAGATATACATACTATAAAGAGGGGAATGACGCGGCTATTGAACTCCTAAGTGCCTCTAGGTGTGCATTTCATAATCATATGCATTTAGATAGAACTAATAATGCCTCGAAAAATGATTGTGAAAATGCTAACACACTCACACATGACGAGATCATGTGGTGGTGTTAGCACGTTTGCGAAGGCGGTGGAGTTTGAGCGGTAGAGAGGTTTTGGGTTCCTCTCTCCCTCCCGTCGAGCTAGCTCGGCGGGATTCAGGCGTTTTTGAGGAATTGAAACAACTATTTTCCACTACGCCGGAAGTCCGGAAAAGAAACGGAGGCGAATGGAGGTCACAGAGGTGACCGGACGCTGAACCGGTCAGTGTTCAGTGTCTGCGCGTATTTTAGTTTGATGATCGGACGCGAAGCGTGTCTGGTCACAGTCGATCGGACGCATCTAGTCGTTCAGGGAGCTTACTAGACTCTAACCGGATGCTAGCACTGTGGCGTCCAGTCATTTCTCCAGCGCGTCCGGTCATTGAGTTGTTGTGCGCTGCTCAGGCATGACCAATGTGTCCGGTCAGTCACGGGACTAGCGCGTCTGGTCGTTTGCAGCGCGTCCGGTGTGCGCGTCAAGCGCGTCCGGTCGTTGCTTCGCAGTTAGTCATTGTGCGATCGGCGCGTCCGGTCAGTTGGACCAGCGTGTCCGGTCAGTGCTTCGCGACTTAGCCGTTGTGCGACCGGCGCGTCCGGTCAGTTGGACCAGTGCATCTGGTAAGCACGATTTCGGCTGTTTAAGTTTCTAATGGCTCTATTCGAAGGGGTACGTCTATAAATACTCGTTGGCCAGCTTAAGGCTCTCCCTCTCGAACATTTGACATACTTGTGAGCACTTTGAGCTAAGCAACTCCCCTCCCACTCATCTCTCTTGCTTCTTTGCATATTCGAAGTGAGATTGAGTGATCCAAGTGCATTCGCATTGTGAGATTGCATCTAGTTGGCACTTGGTGGTTGATTTGCTGTGGGATTCTTGTTTCTCTTGGTGGTTGCCGCCACCTAGACGGCTTGGAGCAGCTTGGAGTCATTGGCAACAGTTGGTGATTGTTCTTGGCCACCTCCGGTGATTGTGAGGGGTTTGTGCCTACCTCGGTGAAGTGACAAAGGCAACATTAGTGAATTGCTCGTGTCATTTGCAACCTTTTACTATTTGGTAGGTTCTTGTGGCGCCTTTTGAGAGGCTTGGTGTGAGACCGATTAGCCACCGAACCACGTGGTGAAGAGGGACACAACGGGGACTAGCGTGCCGGTAAGCATGTGAACCTTAGGATAAATCTTCGTGTCATTACTTTCATATTATGATTGATTGATCCCGGTGTTCGGTTATCTTGGTATTCATTGTTGATCATATTGGTTGGCTCAATACTTCGCCCCTCGGTGAAACTCTCCTAACTCAACTCCGCATTACTTTCTTAGTTATCTTTGCTAGCTAGTTAGCTTTGCTAGAGTAGCTCTTTTATGTAGCTTGCTAGTTGTAGTTACCTTCTCGGTTTGACTTGTGCGGTTGAGTGCAACTACTAGAATTGTGTTTTGGATAGGTGGCTTGCAAACACCCCGTAGGCTAAGTAAAACTCGCATCTCGCTATTTGTTATATTGATAAACTTGTTTAGCGTGTCTTTGTAGAAATTTTTAAAAGGCTATTAACCCCCTCTAGCCATCAAGACCTTTCAAGTGGTATCGGAGCCGTGGTCACCGTTTGTAAGGCTTAACAACCTCGGTGTAAGATGGCTCAAGTTGTGTTCAACCATGTCGGGGGCAAGCCTCCATTCTTTGATGGTGTCACATCTTTTGATCATTGGAAAAGAAAGATGAAGCAATATCTTGGCTCTATTCATGAGAATGTTTGGAAGGTGACACACCATGATTATGCTATCATTGATCCCGACAACCTCACCAACAATGATCGCATCAACAACCAATGCAACATTATGGCTCTCAATACTCTCTACAATGGGATTGATGCAAAGGTCTTTGAGCAAATCAAGGATCTTGAGATGGCAAGTGAAGTGTGGACAAGATTAGAGGAAACATATGAGGGCACTTCAACGGTAAAGAGTGCCAAGCTCTATATGCTCAAGGATAAGTTTGCAAGCTTCAAGATGAAGGATGATGAGTCCATACCGGAGATGTTCTATAGGCTACAAGTTATTATCAATGATCTCAAGAGCCTAGGAGAAGATGTCAAGGACAAGGACTTCTCACATAAGTTCTTGATGAACTTACCTAAGAAGTTTGCTATCTTGAGGAAGATGATCCAAAGAGAGGGTTTGGACAAGGTGACTCCAAACCAAGTGCTTGGAGATGTCATGACTGATGCTCAATATGATGATGATGATGAAGATGAGAAGAAGGAGGTCAAGGTCAAGCAAGAGAAGCCCATTGCATTCAAGGCTTCATCCTCTAAGGGCAAGAGCAAGGTGGAGAGCGATGATGATGATCCATTCGATGATGAGACCATGGTCCTCCTTGTGCACAAGATGGGAAGGTTTATGAAGAAGAAAGAATATGGGGCAAGGAAGAGAAAGGACTTCATGAAGGCAAAGGAGGTGCTTTGCTACAATTGCAATAGCCCCGATCATATAGTGGCAAAGTGCCCTTATGAAGACAAAAGATATCATGATGGGGAGTTGAAGTTGAAGAAGAACAAGAAGGAGAAGAAAGAGAAGAAGAGCTTCACTATCAACAAGAAGAAGAAGGGTGGTGGCTATGTGGTCACTTGGGATAGTGATAACTCCGATAGTGATGATGATAGCTCTAGTGATGATGAGAGGACCACTTGGCGAGCCATTCAAGCATCGCCCTCTCCAACAAGCCATCCATCTTCGACACTACATCGACATGCCTTATGGCCAAGCCTACCAAGGTAAAACATGATGATAGTGATGACGATTCTTGTTCTAGTGATGATTGTAGGAGTGATGATGAGGAGGATGAGGACTACTCCAAGGATGATCTATTAGGCATAATAGATCAAATGAGCAAGGGCTATAAGAGGACAACCAAGAAGTGCAATATCTTGGAATAAGAGCTCATTGCTAAGAGCAATGAAAATGATGCCTTGATGGAGGAGCTTGTTGCTCTCAAAAAGAGTAAGGAGTGTAAAGGAATTGAACAAGAGCTCAAAGCTCTTAGGAAATCCTTTGATGAGCTAGAGGCCTCTCGTGAATGTCTAAAGGAAGACCACGAGGACCTTGAAGTTGCTCACACTAGGCTTAAGGAAGCCCACTCCACTCTACTTGAGCTCATCAAGGAAAAGGACCTCAAGTTAGAGAAGTTCATGAAGGAAGCTAAGGAGGAGCAAGTGATTGTCACTTGTGATATTGGACTAACATGTGATATTATTGATGATTCTTTATTTGTTGGTCCTACTAATGCTTCATGTAGCTCATCATCATCCACCACAACCAACTCTATCTCTACTACTAGTGATTCATCACTTGTGGTTGAGAATGAGACTCTTAAGAGAGAGGTGGATGATCTCACCTGCGCATTAGGCAATGCCTATGGTGGGGATGCCCGCTTGCTAAAATGCTTGGGTAGCCAAAGGTTCTCTCTTAACAAAGAGGGTTTGGGCTATACTCCCAAGAAGGGTAAGGCGGCATTTGCTACTCCAAAGCCTCGCTTTGTGAACAGCAATGGTCGTTATTGCAATAGATGCAAGCAAGTTGGGCATCTAGAGATTAATTGCAATAAAATGAACAAGAACAAGAAAAATGCTAATGTACCTTACATTCCTTTTGATTCTTGTTATGTGCTTACCAAGGGTGAGAAGGGTGTGCATGCTAAGTTTGTTGGTACACCAATTGTGGGCCCAAAGAAGAAGGCTATTTGGGTACCAAAGAACTTAGTTACTAACCTCCAAGGACCCAAGCAAGTATGGGTACCTAAAAGACATTAAATTGTTTTGTAGGTAAATTACAAGGCTGGAGGAAGGCATTGGGTGCTTGATAGTGGGTGCTCTCAACATATGACCGGTGATTCAAGAATGTTCAACTCTCTCAAATCAAATGATAGTGGCATTGATAGCATCACATTTGGTGACAATAGCAAGGGTGATGTAAAGGCTCTTGGAAGGATTGCAATCTCAAATGATCATAGCATTTCCAATGTGCTCTTAGTTGAAAAGTTAAACTTCAATCTTCTCTCGGTTGCTCAATTATGTGATCTTGGTTTCAAGTGCATATTTGGTGTTGATGATGTGGAGATAGTTAGTGTTGATGGCTCCAATTTGATCTTCAAGGGTTTTAGATATGAGAATCTATACTTGGTTGATTTCAATGCTAGTGACACTCAACTTTCAACATGCTTGCTCACCAAATCAAGTATGGGTTGGTTATGGCATAGAAGACTTGGTCATGTTGGCATGAAGCAATTGAACAAGTTAGTGAAGCATGACTTAGTTAGAGGCTTGAAGGATGTCACATTTGAGAAAGATAAGCTATGTAGTGCATGTCAAGCCGGAAAGCAAGTGGGCAACACTCATCCATTGAAAAGCATCATGAGTACTTCCAAGGCATTTGAGTTGTTGCACATGGATCTATTTGAGCCAACTACATACACAAGCATTGGTGGCAACAAGTATGGCTTTATGATTGTGGATGATTTCACTAGATACACATGGGTATTCTTTCTTATGGACAAGAGTGATGTATTTGACATATTCAAGAAGTTCATCAAGAGAGTGCAAAATGAGTTTGAGACCACAATCAAGAAAGTAAGAAGTAACAATGGTAGTGAGTTTAGAAACACAAGAGTTGATGAGCTATGTGATGAGCTTGGAATCAAACATCAATTCTTGGCCAAGTATACACCTCAATCTAATGGCTTAGTTGAGAGAAAGAATAGAACCTTGATTGATATGGCAAGATCAATGTTGAATGAGTATAATGTGAGTCATTTATTTTGGGCCGAAGCAATCAACACGGCTTGCTTCTATAGCAACCGCCTCTATTGCCACAAGTTTCTAGAGAAGACACCACATGAGATCTTAAATGGAAGAAAGCCCAACATTGCATACTTTCGAGTATTTGGTTGCAAATGCTACATCTTGAAGAAGGGCACTAGATTGAGCAAGTTTGAGAAGAAATGTGATGAAGGATTCTTACTTGGGTACTCCACTACTAGAAAAGCTTATAGAGTTTGGAATTTGGCTAGTGGTTTACTTGAAGAAGTTCATGATGTTGAATTTGATGAAACAAATGGCTCTCAAAATGAAGAAGATAACTTGGATAATGTGAGAGGAACTCAATTGAGTAATGCTATAAAGGGAATGGTTATTAGTGATATTAGGCCAAAGCAAGTGATTGATGTGATGACAAAGATCAAGTGCTCCAAAGTTCAATTACACAAACTAGTGGTTCTCTAATGCAAAATCAGGCTAGTACATCATCCCAAGTGCAACAAGACCAACAAGTGGCTAGTTCATCATCTCCAACTTATGATCAACATCAACATCCAAGCAATCAAGTCCAAATGCTTTAACCAACTAACATTGCAACAGACCATCCATTGGATTCCATCATTGGTGACATACAAAGGGGAGTTCAAACTAGATCAAGATTGACATCTTTTTGTGCTCACTCTTCTTTTGTGTCAATAGAAGAACCCAAGGACTGTCACACCCGGTTTTCTAAAGAACAAAACCAGGCTAATTATATGTGTGCCCAGGAAGTCCACACATATGCCAGAATGAAAAAAATATCAGAAACAATGTTATTATATAACATATACATAGCTATATTAACACTTACATCAGAGTATCGCGGAACGGTGACTAAACTTCGGGCTCCATTCTTCTCAGGGACGGCTGACTGGGGGTAACATATGCCTAGCACTTCTACAAGTCTTCTGGAAACTCCACTACACCTTTGTCTTTTTTCCGAGTAGCATCTTACTACAAACTGGAGTGTTGGGGAAATAGCAAGAGTGAGTCCATGTCGAACTCAACAAATATAACACAGGGTTCATGAGGCTCAAAAAGGCTAGACATTGTTTAACTGCGTTTAGCTTTTAATCATATATTAGCAATTGAGTAGCATCAAGATAAACCGCTTCCCATTAAAGAACCAATGATCAATTGTAATAATGATAACGAATAGCATTAACATGAGCATAATAATAATCAACAATAATTAAACATGATATAGCAATGGTGATCATCTATCTGTAAATGTTCCAAGGGCGCTCGTATCCATGAGCATGGCTAGTATACCAGTTTTTAACTCTGCGCAGAGGTATACACTTTCACTGTAAGTCATGATTTCCAAATGAGTGGGGAGATCAAGCCCAAACACCCGAGAACCATATAAAGCCACTCAAAAGTTCGTCTAACAAGTTAGGGCCATTAGATTCACTCGGCAGGCAGATGTAGAACCCCCCTTCCCTGTGGCACAACAACCGCAGCCTATACACACTAGGCCAGGGGCTCGCACTACACCCAAAGTGGCAAGCCATTCTTACGCCATTTAAGGTAACCACTAACAAGCTAGAAAAGGTCTCTTGAACAACTAAAGCCAGAGCCATATAGCCCTCACAACTGTACTGTATATCCCGGATAATCACATACAGATAAGTCCTTATGGAGAGAAACCAGAGCATCAAAATAATACACATGCTCTAGCCCCCTTTTAACAGTAATAAAATCATCTTAAAGGTTGATTGCTTAATCCATTAATCAAATTACAAGATCATTGTTCTTAGTTTAAGCACTAGCATTAGCTACCCATATGCATTCCCAAGGTTGACAAGGAATCAAGATATCAATCACTAAGTTATAATCTCTAAGGTTGTCAAGGTAAGCACATGCATATGTATGACAATTCAATGTATAGGTAGTAAGGATAGTCATGTGTTATACTTGCCTTGATCAAAGCTTTCCAAGTGATACTTCTGACTTGGTTCAAAGTAATACTCTGAATCATCCAGATACTGCTCACCTTCTATATTCGATCATCAATCAACAACATACATGCATCCAATCAAACATACACGAAGCAAACAAAGAGATATAATTAGAACAGTACACCAATAGTAGCAAAACAGTAATAAAAGTTTATAAAACTCTTCTACACGTTTCTACGATCACACAGACGCAAAGATCACCAAATTCGGAGTTAAAACGTGAAAGTTATGTATTTTCTAAGATTTCCTATAGATAAATAAATACTTAATTATAACCTCGAAAAATAAATTATCAAAACTAACTGTACAACTACACTAACATGTAGAGCTCGCAAATACGAACCTAACGCAACTTGAACGGATCAATTCGGAGTTAAAACGAAGATTTTATGACCAAAACAATTCTAGTGGCAAAACTGTAAATACCTAAAACCGTATTTTTGACTTAACCGGGAGAGAATACGCTTTCCAAACACGAAAACGTACTTTTAATTTTACGCTACGGACCGCGGGTTGATAACTAAAAAGCTGAGGGTCTCTTTAACAAATTTACCCGCGAAGGGGTAAGTTCTAATCTGGGCCGTTGATCTCGATTTGGACGGCTCGGGTTCATCAGCAACTCCACAGTACTCCTCCGGTTACCTCCCTCAAGTCCGGCCGGCGGCTACCATGGTCGGCGGCCCTTCCATGGCCGGCGATGGCGGTTCTCCCCACCGAGACCACCATTCAAGCCCGCGTTTGATCCTACGGAAAGAGAAACTTCGCGCGAACTCAAATACGCTAAGAAAAACTAACCACGTGAACCACACGCGACGCACAGCAACAAGGGGCGGCGGCGCCATTGCCGCACCATCGGCGAGCTTCAAAATCACGACTAGGACCACCTCCACCCAAAGGAATAGCCTAGAACTAAAGAGGAGAAGAATGCAGTCTCACCAATGCCACGAAGTCGGCCCCGAATCCACCCAACGGCTCCACCCGCGAGCAACCGTCACCTCCAACCACCTCAACCCTAAACCTTCAATTCCTTGCGGTAGAGTTCACGGTTTAGATGAAAAACGGAAACTAGAGGGTCAAGGCGTCCTATTTATAGCCTCAAATCGTTGATTTTGGTTAGACCTGCCCGAAAATCTCGGAACCGACCGACATGGTCGTGTTCGGTTTGGAGTCCGGAACAAATACGGGAGGTAAAAGAAGACCGACGTCCGGGCCCCACCTGTCAGCGGTAGAAAGGAGGGAGGGCGCGGCTGTTGGATCGGCCGATGGGGCTGCGGCGATACTGACTCGGCCGCGACGACGCTGGACGGCCCACGCGGGCAGGCGCGGAGGAAAGCAGGCCGTCCGACGGGCCTTCGGGCCAATCAAGTAAGAAGGTAAGTTGTCTTTTTTTTCTTTTGTTTCTTTTCTTTTCTAATTTTCCAAACACATTTTCAAATCAAATTTTCCTAAACCAAATCAAATAAAACAAATATATCCACACCACAAAATAAAATAAATGCAACAGCATGAATGCAACACCAAATAATTTTAAAATTTTTAATTCTCTTTCTCTAAATTATTTAAAATTTATTACTCCTAAAATTTGGGTGTTACAAATTCTACCCCCCTTAAAAGAATCTCGTCCTCGAGATTGAACTGCTTACTCAAACAACTGCGAATATGATTTACTCAATTCATCCTCTCTTTCCCAAGTTGCCTCTGCCTCTGAATATCGATTCCACTGTGCTTTGCACATTTTAATAATCCGACTTCGAGTAACTCTCTCAGCAGTTTCTAAAATCTTAATCGGAAACTCTTCATATGTAAGATCCTCCTTAACAGTCAACTCTTCTAAAGGTATCTGCTCTTCTGACACACGCAAACACTTCTTAATTTGTGAAACATGAAACACATCATGTACTCCAGACAAATTCTCAGGCAACTCCAACTGATAAGCAACTTCTCCACGTCTAGCAATAACTTTAAATGGTCCAACATACCTTGGTGCTAATTTGCCTTTCATGTTAAACCTCTTCACACTTCTCATAGGTGACACCTTCAAATAGACATAATCACCTATCTCAAAAACTAAATCTCTTCTTCTATTGTCAGCATAACTCTTCTGACGAGACTGCGCTACTCTCAAATTCTCACGAATCACTCGCACTTGATCTTCTGTGTTTCTAAGAACATATGTACCAAACACCTGAGATTCACCTGTCTGATCCCAAAACAATGGAGTTCTACACTTACGTCCATACAAAGCTTCAAACGGTGCCATCTTAAGACTCTGTTGATAACTATTATTGTAAGAGAATTCTATATAAGGCAAACTCTTATCCCAACTAGTTCCATATTGCAATGCACAAGCTCTCAGCATATCCTCTAATACCTGGTTAGTCCTTTCAGTCTGTCCATCTGTCTGTGGATGATATGCTGTACTAAAATTCAATTTTGTTCCCAATGATTCATGCACAGCTTTCCAAAAGTGTGACGTAAACTGCGAACCTCGATCAGACACAATCTTCTTTGGTACTCCATGCAAACAGACTATTCTTTCCATATACAAGGTAGCTAATTGTACTCCCGTGTATTTAGTTTTGACTGGTATAAAATGAGCAACTTTAGTCAATCTATCCACTATCACCCAAATAGAATCATAACCTTTCTGAGTACGCGGTAACCCCACTATAAAGTCCATACCAACTTCTTCCCACTTTCATTCAGGAATCTTCATTGGTTGCAACAATCCAGCAGGTCTCTGATGCTCTGCTTTCACCCTCTGACAAGTATCACACAATGTCACATACTCAGCCACATCTCGCTTTAATCCAACCCACCAATATTTCTGTTTCAGATCCAAATACATCTTAGTACTACCAGGATGAATAGAATAAGCTGACTCATGAGCTTCGCGAAGAATTGCCTGTCTAACAGTTTGATCCTCAGGTACACACAGCCTCTTTCCAAACCACAAAATTTCATTATCATCCATCCGAAAGCCTGGTGACTTACCAATCACTATATCTTCCGCTATCTTCTTTAGTTTCTCATCCTTCAACTGACCCTTGTAGATTTCTTGCTCTAAAGTAGGCTCTATCACTAATTCCATTGTATTAGTAACAATTCCCAAATTCAAATATTCAAATTCAGCACATAACTCACTAGTCATAGTCAATGTCTGTATCTCATTGACATAACTTTTCCTACTAAGAGCATCAGCTACTACATTAGCCTTACCAGGATGATAGTGTATCTTAATATCATAATCCTTAATCAACTCTAACCATCTACGTTGCCTCAAATTCAGATCTGACTGAGTGAAAATATACTTCAAACTCTTATGATCAGTGTATATATCACTCTTATGTCCAATCAAATAATGTCTCTCAATCTTTAAAGCATGAACCACAGCTGCTAACTCCAAATCATGTGTAGGATAATTCAACTCATGCTTTCTCAACTGCCTAGATGCATAAACCACAACTCTGCCTTCTTGCATAAGAACACATCCCAAACCTTGACAAGAAGCATCACAATAAATAGAAAACTTCTTACTCAAATCTGGCAAAACCCAAAACAGGCGCTGTAGTCAACCTCTTCTTCAATTCCTCAAAACTAGCTTGACATTTATCTGACCACACAAACTTGGCATTCTTCTCTAACAGAGATGTCATAGGTTTAGCAAGTTTAGAAAACCTTTCAATGAACCGTCTGTAATATCCAGCTAATCCCAAGAAACTACGAATCTCGCTAACATCAATAGGTAGTTTCCAATTCAATAAATAAGCAAAATCTGATTTCTCTGTGCAAATTCCAATTTCAGTAACTCAGTAAAACTGTCATATCTTGAGCTACAGACTTCCAATTCAGATGATCTTTACATGGTTGGAAATATTACAAAATTATCTACAACTTTTATTCACAACACTTTTTCTGAATCTGTCAATAATTGGCCAAAAACTGAACTTAACCGAAACTGTTTCAGAATTCCAGACTGTGCAGTAACCCCAACTTGAAATAAATATATCTCTTAGCTCTTAATAGATATTAGAGTGATTCTTGCGGGGTTGGAAAGATATAGAAGTCTAATTATTCCCAGTAAAATTTCTTAAATTTCCCATGAACGGATTTTAAATTATTTCTAAAACATACCAGACTGATCTAAAAATCAGCAAAGGACAGAACTAAGTTAACCTCATATTCAACTAATATATTTTGATCAAACTTAATATTCTTAACCATGGAACTTGTAGGCATGTCTACAAAACTCCAGCACACATTACAAAGATCCAAATCACACATTATCACATTAACAATCCATCAATCACACAATTGTTCACACCACAAACTGACTCTCAAAACAATCCAACTTAAAATTGACTCGCAACTACTATCGTTCTTATTATATAGGGATTTTTCCTATTTCCTAGTTAAGTTTCTAATAAATCTTAGGGACGACCTAACTCCGCCCTTAATTGGTCAATCTCCTTATAAGCTTGCTCCTTAAGTTCTTTTTCCTTCAATAACTCTTATGCAATGATGATGCCACAAGCTCATAACCAACTTTATAAATGTCTCCTTTAGACCCTTATGATTCTTGTAGATGTTCTAACAGGTTACCAACCCTAAGAAAAGATACTTGCGCTCGATAGTGACCTTGCAACCATGTAGATAGCTGATGCTTCCAAGTGACGAAATAGAACATATAAACCTCCATCTTGTATCGTCTTTTAGTTTGACAAACCCTCTTAAGAAGAGATCAACTAGAGTACACCAAAGGATAGCTTGCATTTGTTTCTGAGTGATAACTACTATCGTGTCCTTCTATCATGTCAAAGAGACTCATGAGCATATGCAAGAACAAGTAACGTACACTTCCTCGCGAGCAGAAAAATAGTAGTGCAGAAATACAGTTATATCTCGAGTTCTACGAATCCGATGATATTGTAGCTTATACCGTTGGAAAGCTTATCAAATTTACTACAACTTCCTTATAGAATTCTTCTCCAGATTCTGCAGTTAAGGTAGTCAAAAACTGTGCACAACAGAAACTATTCCAGATTGCTGACAGCACAGATGCATCGCCTTGTGATTTTCATAAATCCCAAACCATAATAGATATCAGGGTGGTTCTTACGGTCAGAGAAAGATATTGAAGTCTACTATTGTCCAGAATTTATCCATGATTTTTAGGCATCCAAAAATATAGGTATAAACTAAGAAAGACAGACTGTTCTAAAAAAACAGGATAAGGCAGAAACGAGATTCAAAGACACTAGAGAGATAGATAACACTAATCTTCAAGTCTTCACACTTCTTTGATTTATGTTGATGAGATATAAGATATGGATCGAGGATAGCCAAAAGATGACAAGAAAGATAAAGTTTGATCTTTAGTTCTTCATGTGTTGATCATCCATTAAGATGAGATTAATAAGGTAGCATGACAACCAAGGGTAGACAGGAACGGTGTAAGAGAAAATGGCATGAATTAGGATCGATTGAAAGATAAGTAAGATACAAGATGTCACTACCCCACTTAACATAGATCGAGCTACTTCTCAAGACTTATACCTTCCGGGCCTACCTTTGAAACACGAGAACAAGAACAACACACAAGCAACACATCAAGCAAAACAAGCACACATCACATCATCGGTACTACACGTGCTTCTTCAATAATGGTGGTCATCCTAAGAAAAAGTATGGATGATGAAAAACCATCGAATCTTTGAACCAGGTAAGATCAGAAAACTTTTAGTAAAAACAACATAAAATAAAATCCAAGGAAGTAAGAAATATTAGCTCAAAGGAAGCTATCAAGGAGAGGATACAACAGGACAAGGAAGAGGAAATAGTCAAAATCAATGAGTCAAGGAATGACAAAATAGTTTTATCGTAAAATAAGTTTTAGAATACGTCCAGTGCTACTTGGCATACGTCCTACAGTCAACACCGCTCTGATACCAATCTGTCACACCCGGTTTTCTAAAGAACAAAACCAGGCTAATTATATGTGTGCCCAGGAAGTCCACACATATGCCAGAATGAAAAAAATATCAGAAATAATGTTATTATATAACGTATACATAGCTATATTAACACTTACATCAGAGTATCACGGAACGGTGACTAAACTTCGGGCTCCATTCTTCTCAGGCACGGCTGACTGGGGGTAACATATGCCTAGCACTTCTACTTGTCTTCTGGAAACTCCACTACACCTTTGTCTTTTTTCCGAGTAGCATCTTACTACACACTGGAGTGTTGGGAAAATAGCAAGAGTGAGTCCATGTCGAACTCAACAAATATAACACAGGGTTCATGAGGCTCAAAAAGGCTAGACATTGTTTAACTGCGTTTAGCTTTTAATCATATATTAGCAATTGAGTAGCATCAAGATAAACCGCTTCCCATTAAAGAACCAATGATCAATTGTAATAATGATAACGAATAGCATTAACATGAGCATAATAATAATCAACAATAATTAAACATGATATAGCAATGGTGATCATCTATCTGTAAATGTTCCAAGGCCGCTCATATCCGTGAGCACGGCTAGTATACCAGTTTTTAACTCTGCGCAGAGGTGTACACTTTCACTGTAAGTCATGATTTCCAAATGAGTGGGGAGATCAAGCCCAAACACCCGAGAACCATATAAAGCCACTCAAAAGTTCATCTAACAAGTTAGGGCCATTAGATTCACTCGGCAGGCAGATGTAGAACCCCCCTTCCCTGTGGCACAACAACCGCAGCCTATACACACTAGGCCAGGGGCTCGCACTACACCCAAAGTGGCAAGCCATTCTTACGCCATTTAAGGTAACCACTAACAAGCTAGAAAAGGTCTCTTGAACAACTAAAGCCAGAGCCATATAGCCCTCACAGCTGTACTGTATATCCCGGATAATCACGTACAGATAAGTCCTTATGGAGAGAAACCAGAGCATCAAAATAATACACATGCTCTAGCCCCCTTTTAACAGTAATAAAATCATCTTAAAGGTTGATTGCTTAATCCATTAATCAAATTACAAGATCATTGTTCTTAGTTTAAGCACTAGCATTAGCTACCCATATGCATTCCCAAGGTTGACAAGGAATCAAGATATCAATCACTAAGTTATAATCTCTAAGGTTGTCAAGGTAAGCACATGCATATGTATGACAATTCAATGTATAGGTAGCAAGGATAGTCCTGTGTTATACTTGCCTTGATCAAAGCTTTCCAAGTGATACTGCTGACTTGGTTCAAAGTAATACTCCGAATCGTCCAGATACTGCTCACCTTCTATATTCGATCATCAATCAACAACATACATGCATCCAATCAAACATACACGAAGCAAACAAAGAGATATAATTAGAATAGTACACCAATAGTAGCAAAACAGTAATAAAAGTTTATAAAACTCTTCTACACGTTTCTACGATCACACAGACGCAAAGATCACCAAATTCGGAGTTAAAACGTGAAAGTTATGTATTTTCTAAGATTTCCTATAGATAAATAAATACTTAATTATAACCTCGAAAAATAAATTATCAAAACTAACTGTACAACTACACTAACATGTAGATCTCGCAAATACGAACCTAACGCAACTTGAACGGATCAATTCGGAGTTAAAACGAAGATTTTATGACCAAAACAATTCTAGTGGCAAAACTGTAAATACCTGAAAACGTATTTTTGACTTAACCGGGAGAGAATACGCTTTCCAAACACGAAAACGTACTTTTAATTTTACGCTACGGACCGCGGGTTGATAACTAAAAAGTTGAGGGTCTCTTTAACAAATTTACCCGCGAAGGGGTAAGTTCTAATCTGGGTCGTTGATCTCGATTTGGACGGCTCGGGTTCATCAGCAACTCCACAGTACTCCTCCGGTTACCTCCCTCAAGTCCGGCCGGCGGCTACCATGGTCGGCGGCCCTTCCATGGCCGGCGATGGCGGTTCTCCCCACCGAGACCACCATTCAAGCCCGCGTTTGATCCTACGGAAAGAGAAACTTCGCGCGAACTCAAATACGCTAAGAAAAACTAACCACGTGAACCACACGCGACGCACAGCAACAAGGGGCGGCGGCGCCATTGCCGCACCATCGGCGAGCTTCAAAACCACGACTAGGACCACCTCCACCCAAAGGAATAGCCTAGAACTAAAGAGGAGAAGAATGCAGTCTCACCAATGCCACGAAGTCGGCCCCGAATCCACCCAACGGCTCCACCCGCGAGCAACCGTCACCTCCAACCACCTCAACCCTAAACCTTCGATTCCTTGCGGTAGAGTTCACGGTTTAGATGAAAAACGGAAACTAGAGGGTCAAGGCGTCCTATTTATAGCCTCAAATCGTTGATTTTGGTTAGACCTGCCCGGAAATCTCGGAACCGACCGACATGGTCGTGTTCGGTTTGGAGTCCGGAACAAATACGGGAGGTAAAAGAAGACCGACGTCCGGGCCCCACCTGTCAGCGGTAGAAAGGAGGGAGGGCGCGGCTGTTGGATCGGCCGACGGGGCTGCGGCGATACTGACTCGGCCGCGACGACGCTGGACGGCCCACGCGGGCAGGCGCGGAGGAAAGCAGGCCGTCCGACGGGCCTTCGGGCCAATCAAGTAAGAAGGTAAGTTGTCTTTTTTTTTTCTTTTGTTTCTTTTCTTTTCTAATTTTCCAAACACATTTTCAAATCAAATTTTCCTAAACCAAATCAAATAAAACAAATATATCCACACCACAAAATAAAATAAATGCAACAGCATGAATGCAACTCCAAATAATTTTAAAATTTTTAATTCCCTTTCTCTAAATTATTTAAAATTTATTACTCCTAAAATTTGGGTGTTACAAGGACATTGATAAAGCATTGAGAGATCCGGATTGGGTAAATGCAATGCATGAAGGACATTTGGGTGTTACAAGGACATTGATAAAGCATTGAGAAATGAAGTATGGGAATTAGTTGAGAGGCCTTAGGATCACAATATCATTGGAACAAGATGGGTCTTTCGCAACACGCAAAATCAAGATGGGATAGTAGTAAGAAACAAAGCAAGACTAGTGGCTCAAGGTTACACACAAATAGAGGGTCTTGACTTTGGTGAAACTTATGCCCCAGTTGCAAGATTGGAAGCAATTAGTATCTTACTTGCCTATGCTTATGCACACAATATCAAGCTATATCAAATGGATGTGAAGAGTACATTTCTCAATGGGTACATCCAAGAGGAGGTGTATGTGGAGCAACCTCCTAGTTTTGAAGATGACAAGAAACCCAATCATGTATACAAGTTAAGGAAGGCTTTGTATGGATTGAAGCAAGCACCTAGAGCATGGTATGAAAGATTGAGGGACTTCTTACTATCCAAAGGATTTGTCATGGGAAAAGTTGATACAACTCTCTTCACTAAGAAGATTGGGAAAGACTTGTTTGTGTTGCAAATATAAGTTGATGATATCATATTCGGTTCAACCAATCAAGATTATTATGATGAGTTTGGGAAAATGATGGCAAAGGAATTTGAAATGTCAATGATTGGAGAACTTAGTTTCTTTCTTGGACTTCAAATTAAATAAATAAAGGAAGGAACATTTATAAGCCAAACCAAATACATAAAGGATATGCTAAAGAAGTTTGGTTTAGAAGATGCAAAAGGAATCACTACTCCAATGAGCACTAGTGGAAGCTTGGATAGTGACAAAAATGGCAACATGGTGGATCAAAAGCTATATAGATCAATGATTGGTAGCCTACTCTATGTGACGGCATCAAGGCCCGATATGATGTTTAGTGTATGCATGTGT